>CAWUFW010012415.1:0-543741 GCA_963921515.1 Calotriton arnoldi
CGGCGTTTACGGATCCGGCTCGGGCGGGGAACAGGAGCTGAAATGGGTGAGTACGGCTCGCTCGGAATCTGGGCTGTTATGCGCATCGTACTTGTTCGTTCGGACGAGTGTTCGAATCGGTCGGGAAACACGCGTTCGGCTTGTATTTTTTCCGGACGAATACTGTTAGGTGCGCTTCCGGCCGAGATCGGAATCGACCTATAGTGTCCAGCACCTTCCCTGATTTAATGTAGTTTGGAGTGGGAATAGTAAATTATATTTGTTTAGTGTCCAGCAACTTTCCTGATTTAATGTAGTTTGGAGTGGGAATAGTAAATTCTATATGGTTAGTGTCCAGCGCCTTCCCTGATTTAATGTAGTTTGGAGTGGGAATAGTAAATTATATACGTTTAGTGTCCAGCACCTTTCCTGATTTAATGTAGTTTGGAGTGGGAATAGTAAATTATATTTGTTTAGTGTCCAGCACCTTTCCTGATTTAATGTAGTTTGGAGTCGGAATAGTAAATTATATATGGTTAGTGTCCAGCACCTTCCCTGATTTAATGTAGTTTGGAGTTGGAATAGTAAATTATATATGGTTAGTGTCCAACGCCTTCCCTGAGTTATTATAAATTGGAGTGAGAATAGTAAATTATATATGTTTAGTGTCCAGCACCTTCCCTGAGTAATTATAAATTGGAGTGGGAATAGTAAATTATATATTTTTAGTGTCCAGCACCTTCCCTGATTTAATGTAGTTTGGAGTGGGAATAGTAAATTATATATGGTTAGTGTCTAGCACCTTCCCTGATTTAATGTAGTTTGGTGTGGGAATAGTAAATCATATATGGTTAGTGTCCAGCCCCTTCCCTGATTTAATGTAGTTTGGAGTGGGAATAGTAATTATATATGTTTAGTGTCCAGCACCTTTCCTAATTTAATGTAGTTTGGAGTGGGAATAGTAAATTATATATGTTTAATGTCCAGCACCTTCCCTGATTTAATGTAGTTTGAAGTTGGAATAGTAAATTATATATGGTTAGTGTCCAACGCCTTCCCTGAGTTATTATAAATTGGAGTGGGAATAGTAAATTATATATGTTTAGTGTCCAGCACCTTCCCTGAGTTATTATAAATTGGAGTGGGAATAGTAAATGATATTCTTTTAGTGTCCAGCACCTTCCCTGATTTAATGTAGTTTGGAGTGGGAATAGTAAATTATATATGGTTAGTGTCTAGCACCTTCCCTGATTTAATGTAGTTTGGTGTGGGAATAGTAAATTATATATGTTTAGTGTCCAGCACCTTCCCTGATTTAATGTAGTTTGAAGTTGGAATAGTAAATTATATATGGTTAGTGTCCAACGCCTTCCCTGAGTTATTATAAATTGGAGTGGGAATAGTAAATTATATATGTTTAGTGTCCAGCTTCTTTCCTAACTTAGGGGCTGATTAGGATGGCGGGTGGACTTTAGTCCGCCCGCCATCCTAGCGGTAACGGGACCGCCCGCCTGCCATGCGACGGTACCGCCACCCTGATTATGATGCGACCGCCACCGCGGCAGTCGCATCTGGCGATTTAACATTACGGCGGGTGCTGCTGGCTCCAGCACCCGCCACAATGTGAAATGGCCATGTTGTGCATTTCCCTGCACAACGTGGCAGGCACCATGCGGTGCCTACCACCTTGTGCATGGAAATGGAGGGGGGTACCACGGGTACCCCCCAGTGCACAGCTGACCCTCCCAAAGCCAGTCTCCGCCTGCCTTTTTGCATGGCACCACCGCAATGATTGCCTGGTTCCGGGTTCTGCAAGGCGGGCGGAAAAGGACCGCCTTGCGGAACCGTGGTGGTCGGTGTTTCCGACCAACGCGGAACAATAGTGATTCCCACCGCCATCCTGATATGGCGGTGGGTAAATCACCTTTTGATGGCGGGCGGATCGCCACCGCCGGGCCGGTGGTGGGCGATCCGCCCGCCATCATAATAAGCCCCTTAATGTAGTTAGGAGTGGGAATAGAAAATTATATAAGGTTAGTGTCCAGCGTCTTCCCTGACTTAATATAAATTGAAGTGGGAGTAGTAAATTATAATGTTTGCTATTTAGCACCTTCCCTGAGTTAATGTAGTTTGTAGTGGGAATAGTGAAGGAATAAAAATATATTATGGTGTAAGGATAAAGATATAGTTATAAATGCAATAGTTTTTAAAGTACATTGATACAATATAAATATTTTATTATAGATTCAATATTTCATAACATGTAAAAACACAGAAACATCTTTATATTTTATTTATATTTTTATTTATAAGGAAACATTGATAATAAAAAATTAGAAAAAGCATTTTATTTTTTTAAGTATATTTAATTTCTATTGTTCGAACCAGGAAAAAAAACATTTTGTTAATTGTTTACATATTACATATTTGGTAGGTATTTATATATTTAGATATAAAAATTTTGAAAAAATAGTTTTACATATTATTGTTTTATTACATTATTCAGTTGTATATTTTTGGAAAAACAAATAAGTTGTTATTAATAACTTTTTGTACAATATTTAAAACATATAGGGGTCTATTAGGATGGCGGGCGGACTTCAGTCCGCCCGCCACCCTAGCGGTGCTGGGACCGGCCGCCAGTGGTGCGGCGGTCCCGCACCGGCATCCCGCATATATTGCATTGTGGCGGGCGGTGCTGTGAGCAGCACCCGCCAAAATGCAATATATGCATGTTGTGCATTGGCAAGCCCAACGTGACAGGCACCGCGTGGTGCCTGCCACCTTATGCATGCCAATGTTGGGGGGTACCATGGGTACCCCCCAAGTGCAGCCCCCCACCCTCCTAGCCCACAGGGGGCCCGCAACTGGCCCCCAAAGAGAACTCTGCATGCCTTTCCATGGCGGAGTCTCCGCCATGGAAAGGCATGAAACAGCCACCATCCTAATATGGAAGGCGGTGCCTGCAAAGCACCGCCACCATATTGTGGGCCATTTCCGCCCGGTAGGCAATCGTGATTATTGCCTACCGGCGGAAAAGCGGCGGACGGTCTTTCCATCCGCCGCGGTACCCCCGCCATGCTAATGTGGTAAAAGGCCAACTGGCAGGGTGTTTTGGCGTGCGGATCGCCACCGCTGGTAGGGCGGTGGCGATCCGCACGCCATACTAATAGACCCCCATAATGTTTTGGGTAACAGTAGATACATAAATTTTTTATATTACACATATTTTTTACATTCATACACATAGTGAACATTATTGATAATGTATGTACTTTAGCAAAAAAATAATTGTAAACATATTTAAGATTGTTTGTATTTTTTAACATATCATGTTTTATTTTGGGTAATATTATTTAAATTCTTTATATAAATAATATTAATTAGTACATAAGTTATTTTGGAAACACAAACATTTTTTATAACATTATTACATTTGCTTCATATTAGTAAAACATATTAACATTTTTAAATATAAATTGCACATTACATGAATATATTTTTAATTATAATAATAAACATTAATTTTCTTATAATATTTATTATAATTTTACATTACAAATAATATGTCAAACATATTTTTATAATTTAGTAATGTTATGTAGTATTTTTCAAAAATTTGCAGTAAGGCGTTTGTAATATATAACACTTGTAATCATGAAAATGAAAAATCTTTATAATTTAAGGCAGCCATCTTTAAAATAAAGTTGTATTTTGTAGGCTATCAATATGTTTTAGATCATTTGTGAGGGGAGAAGCTCGCGGTTGGAAGCTGCGTAGCATCGGTTAACATAAGTTTAATTTTCTTTAATTAAACTTTAATATAAGTGTAATTTGAAGGTAGTGTAGTACTATATAGTGTATGTAGTGTTAGGTTTTGTAATTTTAGGTGAGTTGTATGTTTAAATTAGAAGTGTGCGAAATGCGGTTGGTTTGTTAAACCGTCTGTGTTAGAGTTTGATAGATATGTGTAATTATGTTTAAAGTCTGTTGTTAGTACTGTATTTATTTGTAATATTATATAGTGTATATGCGTTTTTGTGCGGGAGGGATTGTTTTATTTCCTAATAGGTTTTTCTCGATTGGAAGTTATCGTGGGGAGAAGAATGCATTTTTTTTTTTTAAGGAAGTGTATATTAGTTTTAGTAAACTAATGATTATTTTACAATTCCTTAATTTTTTTAGTTTTCCTGGAGCGTTTCTTTTTTAAATCTTTTTTTCGGGTTTTTTATGGTTTATCGTTGGTGGACCTATTGCTGATGGATTACTTTTTATACCGCTGAATTTTTCAATTTTTTTGGGGGATTATTTTTTAAATATTGAATTTTTAAACAATTGTGGATTTTATTATGGAACTTTGGATTACTCTTCTTCAGCAACGAAAACTGTAAGTAAGTTTAAATTATTTATAGTGGGAGGGAAATGTTTATAATGTAATTGTTATAGCAATTTGTTTTATATAAAATATAATCATTATGTCAATTTATTTTTAGAATCTTAATTAAAATAATTGACAAAATAATTATATTTTTGGAGTTGAAAAACGAAAAATTATTTGACTGTGTGTTTTTAGATTAATCCTTTTTGTAGTTTGGAGGTACATTTATTTAAAGTAGGCTTTTAGCTATTGTTTCTAGATACTCTAATCCTTTAGTTGTTGGGTAGAGTCTTACTTTGAATTGTAAGTACTCAAACATTTGTTTAGTTTGCTTGGTTAGTTTGGGGCCTAATTGAGTTATAGACTGTTCCATTCTTAGTTGTTGGTAGCTTTGTTCTTTTTGGATAGATTGCAATAGTTTTTGGAGAGTTGGTGTAGTTCTGCCTGTTGTGGCTTGGAAGGCGTTATGCCATCCTTGCCAGCATTGTTAGTTTTGGCTTCTTTATTTAGGGTACTGTTATATACATTCCACCATGGAATGTGATATTTAGGCTGTCTTCTGTGTCCAGATCTGTGTAGCCTTCCCACCCAGGTATCCTCAAAGTAGTCAAGTAGGGGACTTAATTTTTGCTCATTTTGTTGGTAGTAGGGACTTTCAATTAATAAATTGTAGTGCTCAGCTACGTCAGTAATAGGTACATATGCTAGTGCTATTCATTTTTTTATTTGATATGCAAAGCTGCTATTTGTTGCATATTCTACACTTAGGGCCCGATTCCGATGTCGTTCGGAAGGCATCCGAATCGGATTTGGCTTTACCGGATCCGATTCGTAGCCCTTGTTTATGACCGAATCATACACAAGTCCGAACGACCAAGTACGATGTGAAGATCGCGTAAGCGCTGACCGAATCGTTTCTGGACCCGAACCGCTCCGTACGTCTCGTTTGTAGATGAATCGTGCTGCGCAATGGAGCGATTTCTGACCGAGCGAGTATGCTGCACGATTCAGACAGCCGCTTTGCGTCGGTCTCAGCGAGATGAAACGGCAGTCGGAAGCGTACTTCGGGGGGCCGTACCAGGCCCCCCTTCACCCAGGGCCCTCCGAATCTATCACGGAGGGGTGCCCATGGGTCCCCCCGATCCAAGCATGCACAGTGTGGCGGGCACCATGGGGTGCCCGCCACAGGGTGTATGCTTTTCCCCACCCACCCCTTTTCTGCTATGGGAGCCTGTGTACGCGTCTGTACATGGGCTCCCATAGAGTTCAATGGGAGACTGAGCGAACCGAGTCCCAAGGCATACAGCAGAATCTTACTCACTCGTTCGGACTCCCGGAGCACGTCTCGCTCGGAAAGCCCTCTGGATCCGAGTCGTACGGAGGGCTTTCCTAGCGAGATCGGAATCGGGCCCTTAATGTAGATTTTTGGAGGTGCCTCCAAATGCATTGGTTAAAGTGATAGTAGCAACCTTGAATTGCTGTGTGAGGGTAGTTTTTTAGTATTGCTTTTATCATTGACTGCTCAAAGTCTACTATTATTTTTTGGGAAAATAATTGTTAGTTTCTTGCTTTACTTTGCTTAAAAGTTCAACATGGGTTGCTGTTTGCTTGTTTGGCAGTAGAGCATATATGAAGGGGATGTTTGTATGTTGAAATAGTCCATGTATTGTATATAACTGGTAAAATGGTTTGGGATATATTTTAAAAGTCCCATCCATCATCCATGTCTCACAGTTTTGTAATTTTAGTAAATTTGTGGGAGTCCCAAATATTATTATTCTAAATCAGTCAGCTGATTTATTGTCTTACCGAAGAAATTGTTCTTCAGTATGTGTAACTGTGAGTTCAGGAGGTATTTCTACTTCAGCAAAAGTTTTGGGGATAGGTGTGGTGGTAGCAGAAGCTTTTTTAGTTCTAGCTATAGTTCTTTTTAATGAGGATATTGAGGGCATTTGGCCAGTTGCATGCTCTGGAACTCTGGGAAGCATTTGTTTAAGGATTTCTGTTGTGGGCTTTTGAGATGCAGTACTAATTTCTTTTATATTTTCAATAACATTTCTAACTTCAATTTCAGCTGTGTTAGAGGGGTGGTTATGCTCTCTAACATATAATACAGTTGTTTCCTTTGTAGCAGCCCTTCCATAACATATGTTAGAATAATATTTGCTACATTTCCAGTTGACTTTGTCCCCTGTTTGCTTTAATAATAATAATTTGCCTTTTTGGGAAGTAGTGAATTGGGCCCCTTCAGTCATGGTGGTGCTTCAAATGCTAAGAGAAATGTATATAAAAATTAATAAAATAATTCCTGTTATGTTTTATTTTCTAAAAATGAACATTGTCAATTTTATACTCACAATGTTGAATTTGAAGACTTTTTTAAATGTTGATTGTTTTTCTCTGCTGTTTGGTTTTGGTATTTCTGTAGAGATTCCTGTTAAAAGAGAATAATATTAATTAATGTGTTTAATTGCGTTTTTAGCTGGGGGGGGAGTTGTGGTTAGGTAGTTCTTCTGTTTGGTATTTAAAAAAATTGTTTCAATTAATCTCAGAGTAATACTTGCCTTATTTGCAAATTGACTTTTCACACTGTTCTGCTGTCCCTTGAGTTTGTTCAGAATTATCTGTAGAGGAGACATAATTTAAAAAATACATATTAATTATTTTGTTCATACAAATTTTTTTTTTAGAGCATTTTTAGTAGCAGTTGTTTTAAAATGCTATTTTACTTACTTTGTGGAGATGTAATCAGAGTTTTCTGTAATGCAGTTCAGTGTTGTGTCAGCAATCTGGCAGAGTTTCTCCTTATTGTTTCTTTTTTGGTTGCAAGGTAAAATAATGTTGAATTTGCGTGTATTTATATAGTGTGTTATTAATTACTTTTTCTATCTTATTGGGTTATTTCAATTGTATGTGTATTTCATTGGTTGTTACTCTTTGTTTTAATTAATTTGTCAGTTGTTTTCTATATATGGAAAACGCTAATTAAGTTTCAGTTACTTTTTAAAATTTAAAAAAAATGGTGTACTACATTATTTGATATTTATAACTTTTTAAATGTTAAAGAGTTACATTTTATTTCTGATATTATGTTTAGAGTAGTAAATAATATTTGTGTATTTATAAATGTTTATGGTATTGTTTTGTTATTTTTTTTAAAATATGTGTTAAGTGATTTATAAAGTATGTTATGTGTGTTATTGCTATTTTTATATTTTTTGGGGTATGTATTGAGTTATTATAAATTATTTAACATGTCGATATATTTTTTTAACGATAATTTTGTTGTCTATATTTTTGTGATCGATATTTTTGTTATTTTGTATGTTTATTTAATGTGTGCGATATTACTTATCACTATATGCTTGACTTCAATAATGTTGAAAACGATATAAATGTTTTACGATATTTTGTAGTCGATATTTGTGTTTTTTTAATTAAGTATAGGATGTCGATATTAGTGTAATCAATATTTTTGTCACAATATTTTGGTAGGTCGATATTGTGTCTGTCGATATTATGCCAGTGATCCATTTTACATACGTGGTCCTTAAGTAAGATATGAAAAAATTGGTCTATGATAGAAACATTCTTTTAGATTGTAGGCAGGTATGGTAGACTACTTGATTTCTGAACCATCCCAAAGTGAGCATATTGGTGCATACTCTGATTTGTGATTATGACTATGAGGGGGTGCAAATAATCACATTGTTTATTAATTAAGATATGAAATGGTTTGCCGCTGATGGTTGATATGTTTTTAACCTACTTAGGTAAATATTTTTACATTGTGAGGGTTTTGTAATGTTTATGGTTTTAATTGACTAATAAACTACTTATTCATTCCATCTCCTATCCAGAAAAGTTTTATCAAGAACTCTCACCATTGGTTGAGTCTACTAAGGTGGTATTCACCTACTTTGATGAGGAAAGGACACAATGATGAAGCATGCCGCGGAGTACAGATCAAAATACTAGCACTGTATATCAGAAATGGGACCAGCTAGAAATGTTTTTTTAACCACTAGTTTTAATAGTTACCTCTGTGAGCTTTTACCCCATTGGTTAAGGAGGAGCCTGATGTCAGCCTCCCCCACTAGCAGGTGCCAGGCCCCCTCTTTGGAATACCTTCTGGGCCGTTCAACAGATCAGAGGAGGATTGAACTTGCTGTCTGTGACCTGAGAGGAGCACTGAAGGACTTGACCTGCTCCCTCTTGTACCCAGGACAAAGAAGTGGACTCCAAGGGTCAATTGGCTGACCTCTAGTTTGGCTACAGGGAAACAACAAGCTGCAAGAGGCCTTTATCTGGAAGGGCTCAGCTGACTAGTGGCAACTGGATCTGGACTGGACCCTACTGTTGGCCTGTGCTTGACACCCTGTGAATCTGCATGTACGTCCCCTGAGCGCTGGAGACTTTAGAGGTGTATTCCTATGGTCAGTTGGGCACCAGAAGAGAGTTAGTGAATTTTTCAACTGTTTTCCTACTTTTTCAAACGTTCTGGCTTTTAGACTTTCACTGGGACCACTTTACTCGGTGTATCTGTCCCAAGCCCCATCGAGGTCAGCCTGAACTTGCAACTTGGTCCTGCTGTGCCACGCTCATTGACTATCATTGGTGGTTTACTTTTTCTTGAGGGAATTTCTACCTAAAACTTAAAAAATCATATCTCCAGACCTACTTATTGGATTTGTGTAATTTTGGCGTCATTTTGCTTATTGAAATTTACTATATTTTTCACATTCAGATTAGGACCTTTATTGCTTTGCATTAGGACTTTATTACTGTTTTTGGGCCTGCATAAATACTTTACACATGCCTGTCTGCACTGTGTGAGGGTACACCCTGACCAGAGTTGTTATTGATTCTTTAGGTGGGCAGTCCCTCACCTCAAATAATAATCCCATTTCTTAAACACTAAGGGGCCGATTCCGATTCGGGCCGGAAATCTCTCCGACCGAGCCGGACTCGGAGAGATTTCCGACCGAATCGGACCCTAGCAGTCCGACCGTACGAGTACGATGCGCACGTATGCCATCGGACTCCCACAGTCGTACACGGGCTCCCATTGACTCAATGGGCACGACGCGAACAAGGGCGCCCCCTACAGCGTGTTCGCGTCGATGCGGGTCGCACCATACACGCACGTGTAGGGGGGACCCATGGCTCCCCCCTGTGTGCGACTCGCGTGCCTACGCTTCCAGGGGGGTCCGACACGGACCCCCAAAGTGCGGCTCCGACAGCTCCTTGGAGCCGGACTGCGTGAGTCGGTCGGAGCGGTCGCGATGCGCATCGTACTTACCCGGCCGGGGAACGTCTCCATTGCGCGGTGCAAGTCGTCCCCGTGCGAGTCGGTCGGAGCGGTCGGGTCCTGCGAACGAGTCGGTCGGAAATTTCGCGAGCGCACGCATCGTACTCGCTTGCCCGGACGCGCGTACGATTCGGTCGGGAAATAGGGCTCCGAATCGGATCCGGTAATGCCGAATCCGATTCGGAGCCCTACCGGCCGAGATCGGAATCGGCCCCTAAATGCTAGCTTTTAACTCTCAGTTAACAAACTATTTTGTTTCCAAACATTACATCATTATTTTCTGAAAGCACACCATATGGCATGAATCCGAAAGAGAGATGAGGAAATGTAAATGGAAGATAAATGGTTAAACAGGACGGGGAGGAAATGGAAAATGGTACAAAGAGATTAGCAATAGAGGAATGACAACTGGTCAATGTCGCAATGAGATTAAAGTGACAAAAGGGTGGCAGAGTGAACACATGAAGAAGTCAAGGAATGAAATTGACTTGAGAAGTGCCAGAGACATTTCATAAGGGACTAAACACAACATTATAATGGGCCATTGATGTATCCCTGGTGTACAGGAGCAAACAATAGTATAGTAAAATAAAACGGGGTCATGGTTTTAACTTCCATGAGGCAAACATAAAAAAGAAAAGACACAGAAAGATCAACAACGGGGCATGTGCACAGTGCTGAAAACCAATTGCCACTACAAGATAATGGAGTATGGAGTGAGAATATGGAAAGGTAGGAGTGGCTCTTCAAGCGGCTTCTACTGGAGTCTTCACAATTCTTCTGGATTAGACTGGTGATAAGTGATGTTTTTTTCTTTGCTCAATCTTCATTACTTAGATCTACCGGATCCTATGTCTTCTATACTCACATGCTGGTAGGTCTTTGAATTCATTCTCATACCTGGCCATAACAACCATTCTCAAATACAAACCATGAAATCCTCTATTGCAATTTCCTTATGACCTTTGACACTGTCTTACAGTTAGAGAAAAACAATAAATAATCAGAGCCACCATATTTTCACCACTAGCCCACTGCATCTAGCTTCATATGGGTTGCATAATACCACAACATTTGCATTTTCAGAAAGCACAAAATGCCAAACCTAGGCGCTATGGAGGTGTGAGTGGGTGTATGAGTACTGGTATGGGTCTGTAAATGGGTATGTGAGTGGTTGTGTGGGAGTGGGCATACAAGAGGTTGTATGTGGGTGTGAGTGGGTGTGTGAGTAGTTCTGTGGATGATGTCATCAGTGATGTCACTGACCATGTCATGAGTGATGTAATATGTGAGATCATAAGCAGTGTATTGCAGGGGCGTAAGTTATTGTTAGCTTAGCTAACTATAACTGCTGATTTTATCTTGTTTTGTATGAGTCAAATGGCAGCCTCACTATAACCCTGATCCTTTGTTTTTTTCCAGTGAATACATATATACATATATATATATGTATTCACTGAAGAAAAAAAAATATATATATATATGTATCCTACTGGTGGTTGCCAATAGGTATTTATAGTTAGGACCATGTTTCTATAGGAAAAGCGTTTTTTGAATTGCCTTTAACTTTGGCTTCATTTGACAAATCTTGCCGAAATTTTCATAGAAAAGTGCGCAGGTAATTCAAGTTGAGCATGGAAAGTTTTGGGGCGATCCGTCAAGTGGGGGCCTTGAAAAAGGGGGGGGGCAATAAAAGTGTGTTTCCTATGATAATTCCCGTAGTGTCTGCAGCCCGAACCGCTGGACAGAATTACACCAAATTTGGGAAAAAAAGTAGCTTTTGGTCCAGAAAGCACACTTTTTGCTATTTAGTGTAAATCTATTCTGTAGTTTTTGAGATATTAAACAAAATCAAAATTTGTATACCTAGAGTCGCGAAGACTTCATGAATAATGGCAAGCTTGTGCAGAGATCTACAGACCTCCGATTGGCTGCCAACATTATAACCAGGAAGGCAGGGCAAAAAATTTTTTTTTTTTAATTAGCAGCAATTTTCATAAATATTAGTAAATTTTCCCTTGAATTAAAAAAACAAAACAAGCATAGTCTACCGCACTTGCTTTTGATGAAGCCCCCGGGTGGGCTAGGTCCTGCATATTTTTATAAACATGATGGAGGGGGAGCACGTGGCTCCCCTCGAAGTGCCACCACCTTCCCATAGCTACTTATACATATATGGGGGCCACGTGGACCCCCGCGCCCCGGGGACCACCATCTCCCCGGGGCTTTTGTAAATAAGGAGGGGGATGAATTAAACAATATGGAGGGGGTCCACGTGAACCATGTGAATCACCACCTCCCCAGGGCCAAATCCAAAATATAAACATGGAGGGGGATCCCACGGCCCCCCTCCCAGGCCATATATGGCCCGAGGACTACCACCTCCCCGGGCCTGGCCCTGTGCAAAATAAAAAAAGGCAGCCCCCCTCTTGGAGCCAGTCATGGCCATGGGAATTGCCACCCCCCAGGGCTGGCTCATGCTATGACACGGGGGCTTTGAGGCTCCTCCTGCAGTCCCCATAATTGCACACTGGGTGCCCTGGGTGGGCTCTAAGACAACGGGGGGACATGGCTGGACCCCGGGGATAGGGTCCTCGGGGCCAAAATCAGCCTGGGGAGAGGGGCTGCGCAGTCCCCATTGAATTTTGACAGGCCCTGGGGGACGGATTCCCCATGGCAGAAATCAGCCTGGGGAGGGAGCAGGGTGACCCCCCCATTTCAAAAAGAGGCAGAAAAATTAGCAGATAAGGCAAAACAGAGGGCAGAAAAACAAGTAGGAAAGGCAAAATACAGGGCAGAAAATCGAGTAGAACATGGCACAGCACAAGGAAGAAAAACTGAAAGAAATGTAAAAACACAGGGCAGAAAAATGAGCAGCAAAGGCCAGAGAGCAGAAAAATTAGCAAAAAAATGCAAAACAGAGGGCAGAAAATCAAGCAGGAAAGACAAAAAGATGGCAGAAGAACGAGCAGAAAAGGCAAAACAGAGCTGAAGAGGACAATACAGAGGGCACTCAGACACTCACTTACCCACTCACAGACTCGTTCAGAGACTCACACACTTACTCACAGACCCATTTAGACACTCACACACCCACTCAAGACCCACTCAGACACTCACACACCCACTCAGAGCCTCATGCACCCACTCACAGACCCATTATGACATTCACACACCTACTCACAGACCCATTCAGACTCTCACACACCCACTTAAAGATCCACTGAGAGACTCATGCACCCATTCACAGACCCACTCAGAGACTCATGCACTCACTTGCAGACCCACTCATAGACTCATGCACTTAGTCACACACCCATTCAGAGACTCATGCACCCACTCATTGACCAACTCAGACACTCATTCACCCACTCATAGATCCACTCAGAGACTCATGCTCCCAGTCACAGAACCTCTCACAGACTCATGCACCCATTCACAGACCCACTCAGACATTCATGCACCCACTGACAGACATACACAGAGACTCGGGCCCCCACTCATAGACTGACTCAGATACTCAAGTACTCACTCACAGACCCACTAAGAGACTCGCACACCCACTCACAGACCCGCTCACACATTCACACACCCATTCAAAGATCCACTCAGACACTCATGCACCCACTGACAGACCTACTCACAGACTCATGCACTACTCACTGACCCACTCAAAGACTCATGCATTCACTCACATACCTGCTCAGAGACTCATGCACTCACTCACAGACCCACTCAGAGACTCATGTACTAGCTCACAGACCTACTCAGAGACTCACACACCCACTAATAGACCTTTTCAGACACTCATGGGGGCACTCACAAACCCACTCAGGCACTCTGATGTGACTCACAGACCCACTCAGACACTTACTCACGTACCAACTTAGACACCCACTCAGACACTCAAGTACCCACTCAGAGACCTACTCAGACACCCATGCACCACTCACACACCCACTGAGACACTTATGAACTTACACACTCACTCTCAATGGTTACAGGTTACAGTTAGGAAATAAAATGTTAAAGAATGCACAAAGTCACTTATAAATCAAAGGTTACAGAGACATTATAGTTAGCAAATAGCATTAAAGAAACTTAGAAATTCACTTTAAAAAACAAAGAATACAGGGAAGTTAGAATTAGGAAATAAAATTTAAAAAACTATATATAACAAAGGTTACAGTGGTGTTATAGTTTGGCTCAGATTTGACTCAAACAAAACCATTGAAATTCAGCAGTTAGTTACCGGAGCTAGCTATAACTTACGCCCCCGCAATGCACTGCTTATGACCTGACATGAAATGGTCAGTGACATCACTGATGACATCACTGATGATATCTCCACAGAACCACTCAAAAAACCCACTCACACCCCTGTACAACCTCTCATACACCCACTCACACCTGCACACAACCACACGCATACCTATTAGTAGACCCATACAAGTACTCACACAACCACTCACTCATCCATAGAGCCACTCATGCACCCACTTACTCATTTATATAGCCTCTCAACACAGCCACTCACTTACCCATAGAAGCACTCACACACTCACTCACACACCCACACACACACTTACATATCCACTCACTCATCCATACAAGCACTCTCACATCCGCTCACTCATACAGCTATTCACACAGACACTCACTCTCACTACAGCCACTCATACACCAACTCACTTAACCAAACACCCACTGAAACAGAAACTCACTCACTCACCCATACACCCACTTACACAGCCAGACACTCGCTCATACAGCCATTCAGATACCCAATCACTTGCCCAGTCACTCACACATACACTCACCCACCCATACAGCCACTCACACAGCACATCAATCACCCAAATAGCCGCTGACATACCCACTCACTCACCCACACAGCTACTCACACATTCATTTATACACCCAGGCAGCCACTCACACACCCATACAGCCACTCACACACAGATACAGACAGTCGCACAACCACTTAGGTCACACATGTTAGAAATAGTATCACTCATTAGTAGTACAGGAAAAATAGTAATTTAACTTATGCAGTAGCTTAGTATATATCTTTAAATCTCAGAAACGTTTACAAAATATTTACACTCACTGGATGATGTCATAAGTGATGCAATTTGAGATGTTATCAGCGTTGTCACTGACCAAGTCATGAGTGATTTAGTATGTGAGATCTTAAGCAGTGCATTGCGGGGGCGTAAGTTACAGTTAGCTCAGGTAACTATAACTTCTGAATTTCAATGGTTCTGTATGAGTGAAATCTGAGCATAAATGTAAGCTCCCTGTAACCTTTATATATATATATATATATATATAAATATATATATATATATACATACATATATATATATATATATACACATATATATGTATATGTTTGTGTGTGTATATATATATATATATATGTATACATCTTCAAGTTACGAAGATGTGTTGTTAAGAATAATAAACCCATACCTCCCTCTGTGCACTTACCTTTGAATATTTTGCCCCCGATATTGTTGTAACAATATTATATCCTATCAATATTTGGGATTAGCTATTCCCTACTACTATCAGGAGAGAGTACCATCCTATACTGATAGACTCAATACACATATATATTTTAAATCCCTACGCATTATTTTCACAAATTGTGTTGTTGTATACTGAAGTGAAACAGGTTTAGCATTGATGGGATATCTTGGCCTTGAACAGGTGTGTAATGCATGAGAAACAACCTGACATTTACCAGGTACCAAATATCATCCTGAATGACTTTGTTAAGAACCTAAAGTGAATCCAAAGCATGTTATTCAAACAGTAGGGCACAGCGAAGTGGTTTGTATGAAATGACTTTTGCAAGTGATCCATGATGTTTTTAAAGCATGCATTCATTGGCTTCAATGAGAACGTGCTAACTCACTTCTAAATGCTTGAAGGAACAACATAAACTCACAAAACTATAATTATGAACATGATAGGCGTCCAAAATAGTGCTTTATGGATTAGCAGGCAATAATTACTGAAGCCTAAAAGGAACTGCACTGTAGAAGTGCCATAAACAGTTAATAAAAATAACATTATTTCAGTCGAATAAACAATGTAAAACAATTTTTACCTCGCTCCTGGATTGCTTGTCCTCATCCATTGTTTCTGAAACATTTTATTTTTACCCAATCTGCTCTGGTTGCCACTTAACATCAGTTTTCATTCTTTCTCGGTGCATACCTTCTGACTCTCTTTCAAGCAACATGGAGAGTTTACGTCCTGGTTATAGTTTTAAAGATTCTAGCTTCCCTAATTTTTTTGTGCTGGGAAAATTAGCCTCTGTAAGTTAGAGCTTACTTCCTCTTCATTGTCTTTCATTTGAGGGTATTTGATGCCTGTAGAGCAAAGACTTTCAGGTAAATTATTCCTTGGAACCAATCTTAAAAGTTAAAAGCAGCCTCTAGTATGTACATGCCCAAAATGTTGCGAGCGCGGAAATCTTATAAAAATGTCAGTAAATAACGTCACTTCAAACTTACTCAACAAAAATGGAAGTTCTGCGCCCTCCTAAGTCAATGAGCCTTTACCCCTGTGTTAGAATGGAGCATTTTGCATCACAAGAACATCATCTTTTCCATTTGATGTTCAGCCAATAAAGAGAGTTTTGGTGAAGTTTTAAAAGTTTTTTTCTCATTAAGAGATTAGTGGATATTTTTGTTTCTTTTTCAGGTTAGGCAGAACAGATAAATTACAGAAATAATCAAAACTATTGGTTAGACATAGAAAATAACAGCATGTTCCATTCAGAATATAGTCCCTATTCTAATCTAAAGGAGATATTCTATTCTAACAAGTACCCATAAAGAGTTCAGTCTGGAAAAGAACACGTAGAATTTTGAAGCAAAGTGAGATAACTAAGAAAAGCATCAAACTTCCCATAAAGGGTAGTTCTGGAGACTCAGCCGAGTACTCGGGACAGTTGCCATAGCAAATGTCTAAATGAGTGAGCGGGTGAGAGAAATCACAGCAGTAGCTATCATCTGCATAAAGATAGAGAGTCTCCTCAAACTGTGTAAGAAGAAATCAAACAAAATCACAGTCAGCAATAGCTTACAGTAATTCGAGCCAGCACAACAAAGTGCTAAGGGGCATGGCAGGGTAGGAGTGCATAGAATGCCTTGACTCTCTAGCTAGGAACACGTACTATATGAAAGGCCACTAAACATGTTGGAAAAACAGGTGAATATGTCATCAGCATCCAATGCAGGAAGATCTTCTGATGGTTTGTCGACTTTTTCCTTGAATCTAGTGGTAAATGTCCATGTCGACATGATGTTATTCAGAGGTGGCTACAACGCATTACAAAAGGTTACTTCTATGAAGGTTCTCATGGGAACCTTTTGCAAACCTACTGTATTAGCTGTACGGTGTCCCATTGTTTAAGAATGAGCTGCTCTATGGAATGAAACATTGGAATTCAGGTATGTCCTGGTTAGATCACAAAATGTAAGCAGCATTAAGTATTTTCTTTTCATAAATACGCTTGTTAATTATGAATATTGGGCAGAGAAAACAATCTAAATGCAACAAAGTCATAAGGTGTGAGAAGAAGAGAAATACATTTTGCATTAAACAATACATTTCACAAAAAGGTCAGTCTCTATAATTCAGTTGTAACGTTAAATCACTATTTATGAAAGGCATTTATTTTTCTTAAAGGGATAGAGAAGAATAAAAGAATAGTGCGGCCTAGCAGTTGGAAAATGAAAGTAATGAAAGCTTTCTGCAAATTTAGACATCATTTCCATTTTTGCACATTTAATAAAAGCACATTTCCTAACGTCTACTTTATTATGCATTTCTATGTTAACGTTGTTAATATGTTTCTATATTATTGTGGTCAATTTTCCTATACATTTTCAGCTTCCTCAATTCCCCATCTGATGATTTGTAAAATCATCACCTATCTACGTTTCTCATATGAGTCCATTTCAGAGTGCATCTTCATTGTCA
The DNA here is from genome assembly GCA_963921515.1 of Calotriton arnoldi. Lineage (NCBI taxonomy): Eukaryota > Metazoa > Chordata > Amphibia > Caudata > Salamandridae > Calotriton > Calotriton arnoldi. The sequence continues at coordinate 17,670 of CAWUFW010012415.1, forward strand.
GTTGAATCTTGTCTTTTTCTTTTCAAGCCTTTAAATTTCAAACCCAAATGCTTCTCATACCATTTCTTTTCCAATTTTTCCCTTCTCTTGCAAAGCATGTATTTACAGCCCAAGAATAATGCGTAAAGAAGTATAAAACAAAACCCTTCTACTATTATTGGCATTAATATAGCTTTAAAATACCCTTTCTAGCCATCAAATACCAGTTGGCAATTGTGGTAATCCCCTTCCTAAAATTCTCAACCAAACTTGGTGTTTCCAAATCACTCAATTCAGGTTCCAAATTTGAAATATGCTTTGCAAAGCTTTCTCTACTCTCCTCAGGTATATATGTGCAGCAGTGAGTTAACTTAAGCATTCGGCATACTCTGCCCTTTTGGGCAAGTGAAATGTCTAATGCAAGTCGGTCTTGTAATACCATTGACCGTATAGCTATCAGTTCTGTGTTTATTATAAGCCAAGTTCCGGATGTGCTAGTTGCCATTTTGCTGACAACTGTTGACAGCTTTCTAGTCTTGGAATGATGGCTCCAAAAATGTCTCCTACTAATCCTGCTCCTGCTTCTGTACTACATTTCCGCCTATGTGCAAGTGTTAATGTTAGTGCATCCATACTTTTTACATGATACATATTGGGGATTAATATGCCTAAGTAGCAAGTCCCTTCCCAGTTAGCTAGCAATAAAAAGTAAGCATTCTCTCTGCAAATGTAATAAACCCCTGGAATGTACCCGTAAAGAGTTCAGTCTGGAAAAGAACACGTAGAATTTTGAAGCAAAGTGAGATAACTAAGAAAAGCATCAAACTTCCCATAAAGGGTAGTTCTGGAGACTCAGCCAAGTACTCGGGACAGTTGCCATAGCAAATGTCTAAATGAGTGAGCGGGTGAGAGAAATCACAGCAGTAGCTATGATCTGCATAAAGATAGAGAGTCTCCACAATCTGTGTAAGAAGAAATCAAACAAAATCACAGTCAGCAATAGCTTACAGTAATTCGAGCCAGCACAACAAAGTGCTAAGGGGCATGGCAGGGTAGGAGTGCATAGAATGCCTTGACTCTCTAGCTAGGAACACGTACTATATGAAAGGCCACTAAACATGTTGCAAAAACAGGTGAATATATCATCAGCATCCAATGCAGGAAGATCTTCTGATGGTCTGTCGACTTTTTCCTTGAATCTAGTGGTAAACGTCCATGTCGACATGATGTTATTCAGAGGTGGCTACAACCCATTACAAAAGGTTACTTCAATGAAGGTTCTCATGGGAACCTTTTGCAAACCTACTCTATTAGCTGTATGGTGTCCCATTGTTTAAGAATGAGCTGCTCTATGGAATGAAACATTTGAATTCAGGTATGTCCTGGTTAGATCAAAAAATGTAAGCAGCATTAAGTATTTTCTTTTCATAAATACGCTTGTTAATTATGAATATTGGGCAGAGAAAACAATCTAAATGCAACGAAGTCATAAGGTGTGAGAAGAAGAGAAATACATTTTGCATTAAACAATACATTTCACAAAAAGGTCAGTCTCTGTAATTCAGTTGTAATGTTAAATCACTATTTATGAAAGGCATTTATTTTTCTTAAAGGGATAGAGAAGAATAAAAGAATAGTGCGGCCTAGCTGTTGGAAAATGATAGTAATGAAAGCTTTCTGCAAATTTAGACATCATTTCCATTTTTGCACATTTAATAAAAGCACATTTCCTAATGTCTACTTTATTATGCATTTCTATGTTAGCGTTGTTAATACGTTTCTATATTATTGTGGTCAATTTTCCTATAAATTTTCAGCTTCCTCAATTCCCCATCTGATGATTTGTAAAATCATCACCTATCTACGTTTCTCATATGAGTCCATTTCAGAGTGCACCTTCATCGTCAGTTGAATCTTGTCTTTTTCTTTTCAAGCCTCTAAATTTCAATGAGTTCATGTAGCCATCATTCATAAGACTCCTCAAACCCAAATCCTTCTCATACCATTTCTTTTCCAATTTTTCCCTTCTTTTGCAAAGCATGTATTTACAGTCCAAGAATAATGCGTAAAGAAGTATAAAACAAAGCCCTTCTACTATTATTGGCATTAATATAGCTTTAAAATACCCTTTCTAGCCATCAAATACCAGTTGCCAATTGTGGTATTCCCCTTCCTAAAATTCTCAACCAAACTTGGGGGCATATTAGCAAGAACGGCGTTAAAATTATCGCCGCTTTAGCGGCAGGAAACTGCTGCTAAAGCGGCAATAATGGGCTTGATAATATGCTCTTGAGAATTCCAATAGAAGCTCATATTCTGGTGTAAAAATGGGCTTCTATTGGAATTCTCAAGGGCATATTATCAAGCCCATTATCGCCGCTTTAGCGTCAGTTTCCTGCCGCTAAAGTGGCGATAATTTTAACGCCGTTCTTGCTAATATGCCCCTTGGTGTTTCCAAATCACTCAATTCAGGTTCCAAATTTGAAATATGCTTTGCAAAGCTTTCTCTACTCTCCTCAGGTATATATGTGCAGCAGTGAGTTAACTTAAGCATTCGGCATACTCTGCCCTTTTGGGCAAGTAAAATGTCTAATGCAAGTCGGTCTTGTAATACCATTGACCGTATAGCTATCAGTTCTGTGTTTATTATAAGCCAAGTTCCGGATGTGCTAGTTGCCATTTTGCTGACAACTGTTGACAGCTTTCTAGTCTTGGAATGATGGATCCAAAAATGTCTCCTACTAATCCTGCTCCTGCTTCTGTACTACGTTTCTGCCTATGTGCAAGTGTTAATGTTAGTGCATCCATACTTTTACATGATACATATTGGGGATTAATATGCCTAAGTAGCAAGTCCCTTCCCAGTTAGCTAGCAATAAAAAGTAAGCATTCTCTCTGCAAATGTAATAAACCCCTGGAATGGTATTCTCGTTTCCCTGCAATATTTGCCAAGATCCACCTTTGAATTCGAAAGTGTGTTAACAGCTACTAATCCCTACATGTCTAGTTCTTTTAGGGGTCCGTCTTTTAAACACACAAATATTCCCTTTATGTTGGCTGTCACGTGTTAGTTTAGGGTAGACCATCTTCTTTCTAAATTCATTTTCCTCTTTCCTCCATGCTAAAACGTCACTCTTTTTATCAACAGTACGTGTCATGTTAGTGTATCTTTCTTCTAAAGCCAATTTGTAAGCTTTTTCTACAGGTCACATTAAACATATTAAATTGTCTTTATACGCATTTACAATATCTATGTGTCTATGAGGGAAGAAATAGTACCAGGCTGTATCCATTTCCTTTGCTTGTGAGTGTAAGTTCATGCTTTCAATTAATGGTACACAGGAAAGTATTAGGTCATGATTAGAATAAAAATACTCAAAATGTCCTCTCCTATAAACTAGCGATAATAGGATACTTCAAGAAATAGCATAAAAGCATATGATAGTAGGTGACCTCTTCTAACACTGATGTAGGTAAGTGTGCGCAAACATAGCAGTCTTTTGTGTTCATGGCGTTAGCGTATTCTTGTATTAATCTAGAATAGACATTAGTAGAATATTCATTTTTCTTGTAGCTTACAAAAGTGTAACTGAAGAAATCTTCTTTAGTGTTGTAAATATGCAAATTAGCAATGTTCTTTGATTTAAGCTCTGATTCTGGTGTTAGGTAAAACCCTATCAGTACCATAGTGATCATTATTACTGTTATTACGAAAATTAAACCCATAATATATATATATTATTTCTAAAGCAACACAGTCTTTCAGTCAGTTCAAGGCACTTAGTCCAATGGGTTGTGATGAGGATTAGTTAATAGCTTCTTTGGTGAGGTTTTTGTTTTCTTTTTGTTTCTTTTTTCTTTTTCTTCGATTAAGCTCCTAACCAGACAATCCCTAGCTCTACTCCGTGTTCTTCTAAAATGTCATCCCTATTCTTCTGTAACTTTCAACTCAGACCTAGATTAAACTTCTATAAAACAACAAACTAAAATAACAAATCTTTAATAGACACAGTTCAGGTTTCTTTCTTCTTCTGTTCAGTGTCAGATGTTTCTCAATTATTTTCCCACTTGCTTTATTTCGTTTTTCACTTCATGGAGGTTCAAATAGTGCAGGATTCACATTGCACAAATGACCATTCAGGTGCTGAATACCTGTGACAAGGAACTTGTGCTCTTTTTGATCTTCTTAGGTTTTGCTAATTTGGGTTCAGGCTACTTTCATCACAAGATGAAAGTGATGACATTGCTATCATCACTTCATATATTGCTTCTGCTATTCGAGCTATTGAAGCACTTCTCCTCTTACTTTTGTTTTCGTAGCTTTGTGGCCATTCTGCTTGTCAATTGATTCTCCTCACTCCAGTGCTAATTCCTTCGCCTAGATCTTCGTCTCTCAAAGCCACATTTCAAAGCACTTCCTTTTGGTGACTCGATCTCTGTTTCTCTTTCATTAGAGATCTTCACACCACTCTGTGTTACTTCTGGTACTTCCACTTGATTTTATGTCCATTGATCTTCACATCACTTGTCCTCTTGCTGCTGGACTGGCAATGGTGCTGCTGTTCTAGGCGGTCTCTCAATTGGTGGTGCAACCACCAATGCTCTTCGCTCATGGTCAAAGCCCAAAGGAACCTCTTCTGGATTGCTCAATCTTTTGGTGTGCAAGGCATGAATCCAGTTCGGGATTCCAGCACACGTAGCAGCTGTGTGTGTAGTAAGAATCACCTGCAAGGGGCCTTTCCATCTGGATTCAAGGCAAATCTTCCAAACGTGCTTCTTGATCATGACCCAATCTCCAGGATTGAGGTCATGGCACTGTTCTTGATGAGGATCTTGTGTGGCAGCTGAGGCCTGATGAGAGACAGAACGGACTACGTCAGCCAGTCTTTTACAGTAATCAAAGATAATATCATCACTAATATTTAAGAGAACATTTGCAGGTATGGCAGGTAATCTCATTGCCCTGCTCAATCAATATCTTGTGAAGAGATACCCCGTCTTCCTGTCAGGTGTACTCCAAATACTCATAAGCACCAATGGTAAGGCATCTGGCCATTTCAGAGAGGTGGATGCAGTGGCGGCCCCTCCGCTAAGGTGGAGGAGCGTTGCCCCACTGCTCAAAAAGGAAAAATAAAATTAGAATAACGTATCGTTATATGATTTTATTTTTCCTATTACATGCAGTCAGTGGCCTTGTTCAATGTGGGGTGGGGCGGGTCAGAGCAGGGGAGGAGTGGTTTGCACTCTCTAAGTGCGCATGAACTGTTTGACCAGCTTGTTCAGTTCATGAGCACTTTGCATGTTCCCCACCAGGATGCATTACACAGTCTGGTGAGGAACATGCACAGGCTCCCTGTTCCCGTCTGAGCACTGAACCACAGCGCTCAGACCAATCACAACACTGCATTGCAGCATTGTTATTGGCTCAGGAGAGCCTGTGTGCCGGGTGCTTCCTGCTCCTGGCTGTACTGGAGAAAGGAAGAAGGAAGAGGACGCAGAGGAGGTGGCGGCTGGCCGTTCCAAGGTAAGTGGTTTTTTTTCTTAATTAAACCCCCCGTCTCACCACCCCCGTCCGGTAGCAGCCGCTACTGGGTGGATACACAGACTTTGGACAATCTAGGCTTGATGGTACCATTCATCTGTTCAACGATACCAAAGGCTTCTTGTCTGTAACTATAATGTAATCTTTGTTCAATCTGTAAGGCTGTGCAGATCATCTTTATAACTTCGCTGTTGGAGTGAGTTCCTCTATCTGACTCAAAAGAAATCAGCATGCTGAACCTGGGTATCAATTCCCACAACAACAGCTTTGCAACAGTGCGCTGTCGCTTCTTCTAGTTGGGTAAGCTTCCACCAATCTTGAGAAGATGCACACAATCACCAGGATATATCTCAGCCTCTTCTGGACTGGCATTTTGATAAAATCAATCTGCATCCTCTTGAATGGGCCACTTGATCTCCCTAGGTGTGTTAGTGACGTGTTTGTTTTCCTACGTTTAGCTGTTGACAAGTTATGCACCAATGGCAAACCTCTTCTGCCAGCATTCTGAATCTGGGGTTATACCAATTCTGTCTGAGGAGTCTCATCATTTCATGTCTCCCTAAATGTGTATATCCATGGTGATATTGTGTCACTGGAAACAATAAACTATCCAGTAATACCGGTCTCCCATCTGCGAACATCCAGATATCATTTGTATTTTTCTCGCAGCCTGCTTTTACCCAACTATTTGTTCTGCTTCTGAAACATTTTCCTGTACCCTTTTCAGCTAATCCCTTGTATGGGTGATTGTCATCAGCATGGCAAAATAACTCTCACTGTGACCGCAACTGTCCAAATTAATGGACTACACCAAACCCGTATTGGCTGTCAGTGAATATGCTGACTCTCATTTGTGCAGTTAAACTGCAGGCTCTAGTAAGAGCAGTCGAATCAGCAACTTGGGCAGAAATACTTTTGGAAGCCATGAAGCTTTGACCGCATCATTTATAGTGCAGACTGCATATCCTGCTCTAAGTGTGCCATCATTAACTCTCAAGCATGAGCCATCTACGAATAGCACATGATCAGGCTCACTAAGTGGTTCATATTTTAAGTCAGGGCAGGGTTTGGTGCCCAATTCTGTGACATCTAAACAGTCATGTTCACTTTCAACACAATTGTCATCATCATTTACAGGCAATAACGTTGAAGGGTTCAACGCTGTGCAACATTTTAAGGCAACATTTTCTGAGAATAGAATGGTCTGCTCATACTGCGTTAACCTATTATGGGTCATGTATTGAGTTTTTGTTCTGATTAACAACAGCTCCACTGAGTGAGGGACCAGGACAATTAATGGGTATCCCATCACTATATTCTCGCTCTTTTCCAGACTGGTACTTACTGAGGCCACCGCTTTAAGGCAACCAGGAAATCTTGCTGCTACAGGGTCAAAGGTGGTAGAAAAGTAAGAAGCAGGCTTCGAGATCCTTCATGTGTTTGAGTCAAAACCGAGAGAGCACACCCATCTCTCTCAATACAAATAGTGTGAATTCTGTTGTATAATATGGCATTTCTAGCGCAGGGGTGCAACACAATCATTTCTTCAACTCTAGGAATGCTTTTGCACATTCATTATCCCATGGAATCGGACCAGACACATCTCTGTTTGTCAGTGTCAGTAGAGGCTTTGCCACCAAGGAAATGTTTGTATGCATTGTCTACAGTAGCCAACCATTCCCAAAAACATCCTGATTTCTCTCTGAGTTCGTGGTGGGTTCATCTGCAAAATCGCTTCTACTATTTCTGGTGACACTTTCCTAGCTCCTTTCACAATAATGTGTCCCAGATATTGAACTTCTTTTTGACAGTACTGCAGTTTTCCTGGAGACACTTTGGGGCCGATTCCGATTCGGGCCGGAAAACGTACCGACCGACTCGGTACGGGAATTTAGTCCGACCGACACATACCGGCGCCGTCCGACCCGCGTAGTACGATGAAATGCATGTGAAACACGACCAACTTGTACGGAACACAAAACGAACGACCGACCCGGACAGAAACAAGCTATCCGGCCGGGAAACCACGCGAATAGAACCGACCGACACGCACCAGGAATCAACCCGAACGAAACGTACCCGCGAACTCCGACCCGCGCAGTACGATGCAATGCGTGCAAAACCAGACCGACTCGCACGGAGCTCAAGCCGTACGACCGACACGCATACAAAAGCCAGCCGAAACAACACAAAACTCTGCGACCGACTCGTACGCCGCACATGAAACCTAGCTGAAACACAGCGGGAACGAGTCGGAGAAGATCGCACGAGACAACTGCAGCGTCCGACTCGGTCAGAAGAACGTCTCCTACATGCACAAAAAATACAAAGGAAAAAATACAAAAAAGGCCAAACAAGCAATCACAAAGCCAATAAATACAGGGGGGAAAAAAAATGGAACAAGGACACACCCCCAACTCCACCTATATAAAGGCCACAAATCCCTACCATGATCCTTTGCAAATTCCACTGACCTGCCAGCACAGAACACCATCAGACAGCAACCACAGACACACTCACAGCTCATCCATCACACAAGCCACACACCATTAGCACCTCAACAAATAGCACCCTCACACACACCCAGCAAAACCTACACTCACCCACCCTCACTTGCACACTCACACACACATCAATCACCACCACCACCCATCACCATGCCCCCAAAGAAGAATCCAAAGTTCCTAGATAGTGAATTGGAAGTCCTGGTAGACGAGATCCTGAGGGTAGAGCCACAGTTGTTTGGCACATTGGTCCAACAGACCCCCATGGCGCAGAAAACCAAGATGTGGGAGAGGATCGTCGACAGGGTCAACGCACAATCACCATGTTTGCGCACAAAGGAAGACATCCAGAACCGGTGGTATGATGTGCGCAGGAGGGTCAGGGACCTACTGAAGACGGATTACCTCCTGAGTCAGCACACCGGCAGTGGCCCTCCTGCCAAACCAGTATACCTCAGGCCCTGGGAGGAGAAGGTGCGGGCCATCCTACCACCAGTGAGCGTATATGGACTAACAAACATCCCAGAGCCTGGTGAGTACACAACTAATATACACAATATGGTGTGACAATACACACACATCACTGTCAAGGGATAGTCAAACCATGCACCCTTAGCAAATCCACAGCAACCAAAAGATAATCATCCCAAGATGTGAATGCTAGTCAGACAAACACAATACCTGCCATCTCATAGTGATATGTAACTGTGTCATGACATGTACAAACCTAACAACAAATACAGCAAGGCAGTGGCACAAATATAACCAACAAACACAGTCAGATATTTTGCCACCACTAGAACACCACCTCACAGGGAAGCTCACTCAAAGGAAGGAATTCTGTGTATGCTGGTGAAGTCAGTGTAGCCAATAGCATGATGGGAGTTGTAGTCACAGATATTGGTCACCCTCACAATTGGCGCATCAACACCACCCTGAACCATGATTACATCACAGGGAGTGGAAAAGGACTGACAAGATGGCTGACACTGGGTACTGCTGTGGGGAGCACAAGGCCCTGCTGGGAACTGTGCACCAACCAACAGCAGGACACCACTGACTGACATCCTGAAAGCCAACAAGCACTCCCTGCAATGGAAGCACCTTCCATGGTGGGATATCTGGCTGGGTGGGAAGGAGGACTCACAGCACTGACCATAGTTACAAGCAGTTCTCCTCACACACCCCCTCAACACTAACTCCACATAACCCACCTGGGAGAATGCAATGCCTCACACTCCAATTGAAGATCCCACAAAGAACCACCACCCTGGGTTATGCTGTGTGAAGCACAGGGACACTCTTGGGACTTGTAGCCAAACAACCGCCAGGACAACACTGTCAGCCATCCTGTCAGCACACGCACACTACCCCACAGGGAAGCAGAGTCAAAAGGAAGGAAGTATGGGCATGCTGGGAAGGGGAGTGTAGGCAAGAGCATGATGGGAGTGGTAGTCACAGCTCAACATCCCCCACCTACATGGCCCAGCAAGCTAGCACTGAAGCATGCACACCTCAGAGGGAGTGAAAAGCCACTTCAAAGATGTCTGACACTGGCCTCAGCTGTGGGGAGCACAAGGCCCTGCTGGGAACTGGGCACCAACAAACAACAGGACCACATTGTCAGCCATCTTGCCATTGCTGTCACACTCACACACAGTGAAGTCCACTCAAAAGGAATCAATCAATCATGTCACTTATAAAGCGCACTACATACCCGCGAGGGTCTCAAGGCGCTGGGGGAAGAGGGGGGTGGTGCTGCTACTGATCGAAGAGCCAGGTCTTGAGGAGTCTTCTGAAGGCCAGTAGGTCTTGGGTCTGCCGAAGGTTGGTGGGGAGGGTGTTCCAGGTCTTGGCGGCGAGGTGGGAGAAGGATCTGCCGCCGGCGGTCGTTTTCCGGATGCGGGGGACTGTGGCGAGGGTGGTGGAGCGGAGCTGGCAGGTGGGGGTGTAGAAGCTGAGTCGTCTGTTGAGGTAGGCTGGTCCGGAGTTGTGGAGTGCTTTGTGTGCGTGGGTGAGGAGCTTGAAGGTTATCCTCTTGTTTACAGGGAGCCAGTGCAGGTCTCTCAGGTGGGGTGTGATGTGGCTGCGTCGGGGGATGTCGAGGATAAGACGTGCAGAGGCGTTCTGGATGCGTTGCAGCTGTCTCAGGAGCTTAGCCGTCGTTCCTGCGTAGAGGGCGTTTCCGTAGTCCAGCCTGCTGGTGACGAGGGCCTGGGTGACTGTTTTTCTTGTTTCGGTGGGGATCCACTTGAAGATCCTGCGGAGCATTCGGAGGGTGTTGAAGCAGGATGAGGAAACGGCGTTGACCTGCTTAGTCATGGAGAGGGTGGGGTCGAGGATGACCCCTAGGTTGCGTGCGTGGTCGGTGGGTGTCGGGGCTGTTCCCAGTGATGTCGGCCACCAGGAGTCGTCCCAGGCTGAAGGGTTGGAACCAAGGATGAGGACCTCCGTCTTGTCTGAGTTCAGCTTCAGGCGGCTGGTCCTCATCCATTCGGCGACGGCCTTCATTCCTTCGTGGAGGTGGGCTTTGGCGGTGTGAGGGTCTTTGGTGAGGGAGAGGATCAGCTGGGTGTCGTCGGCGTAGGAGATGATGTTGAGGTTGTGCTGTCGGGCGACGTGGGCGAGGGGTGCCATGTAGATGTTGAACAGCGTTGGGCTGAGGGAGGAGCCTTGGGGTACGCCGCAGATGATCTTGGTGGCCTTGGATCGGAAGGGGCGAGGCGGACGCTTTGTGTTCTGCCGGAGAGGAAGGATGTGGTCCAGTCCAGGGCCTTCTCTTGGATCCCGGCGTCGTGAAGGCGTGTTCGTAGTGTGTGGTGGCAGACCGTGTCGAAGGCGGCTGATAGGTCCAGGAGGATGAGGGCTGCTGTTTCTCCGTTGTCTAGCAGGGTCCTGATGTCATCGGTGGCGGCGATGAGGGCGGTTTCGGTGCTGTGGTTGCTGCGGAAGCCGGACTGGGAAGGGTCCAGGATGTTGTTCTCCTCAAGGTAGCGGGTCAGTTGTTTGTTGACGATTTTCTCGGTGACCTTCGCGGGGAACGGGAGCAGAGAGATGGGTCGGAAGTTCTTGAGGTCCTTGGGGTCTGCCTTGGGTTTCTTGAGTAAGGCGGTGATCTCGGCGTGCTTCCAGCTTTCCGGGAAGGTTGCTGTCTCGAAGGAGATGTTGATTATTTTCCGGAGATGGGGCGCGATGGCTGTACTGGCTTTGTTGAAGACGTGGTGAGGGCACGGGTCTAGCGGTGAGCCGGAGTGGATGGTGGTCATGATCTCGCTGGTGTCCTCGTCGTTGATGTTGGTCCAGGAGAGCAGGCGGTTGGTGGTTGTGGGGGCAGTGGTCTCGGTGGTTGCCGGGGCGGTCGTGGTATTGAAGCTGTTGTGGATGTCGGCGATTTTGCGGTGGAAGAAGGTGGCCAGTGAGTCGCACAGGTCTCGCGACGGCGGGATGTCGTTGGTGTTGGAGCTGGGGTTGGAGAGTTCCTTCACGATGTTGAAGAGCTCTTTGCTGTTGTGTGCGTTGTTGTCTAGGCGGTCTTTGAGTGAGGCCCTTTTGGCGGATCTGATGAGGTGATGGTGACTGCGGGTGGCGCTCTTGTGGGCGGCGTAGCTGTCCGCTGTCCGATCGTGGAGCCAGATCTTCTCCCGTTTTCGGCATGTTCGTTTGGAGGCCTGGAGGTCTTCGGTGAACCAGGTGGCTTTCTTGCTGGTGTGGCTGTTGGGCGGATTCTTGAGCGGGGCGAGGGTGTTGGCGCAGTCGTCGATCCACTGTCTGAGGTTGCGGGCGGCGGTGTCGGGGTCGGAGGGTTCGGCGGGTGGGCTCAGGGCGAGGGTTGTGGTTAGCTGGTCTTCGGTGACTCTGCTCCAGCAGCGGCGAGGCATTTGTTCGGTGCGGTGGTGCGTGGTGGGCTTCCTGTAGGTGAAGTGGATGCAGTGATGGTCAGTCCAGTGCGGTTCGGAGGTGTGGTTGAAGGAGACGTGTGGGCTTGCGGAAAAGATGGGGTCTAGCGTGTGGCCGGCGGTGTGGGTGGGTGTAGTCACGAGCTGTCTGAGTCCGAGGGTGGCGAGGTTGTCGATCAGGGTGGTGGAGTTGGTGTCCTTGTTGTTCTCGAGGTGGAAGTTCAGGTCCCCGAGGAGGATGTAGTCCGTGGAGGCGATGGCGTGTGTGCTGAAAAGGAAGGAAGTATGGGAATGCTGGGAAGGGGGGTGTAGGCAATAGCATGATGGGAGTGGTAGTCACACCTCAACATCCCCCACCCACATGGCCCAGCAAGCTCACACTGAAGCATGCACACCTCACAGGGAGTGAAAATCCACTTCAAAGATGTCTGACAATGGTGCTATGTTGTGGGGAGCACAAGGCCCTGCTGGGAACTGTGCACCAACCAACAGCAGGACACCACTGACTGACATGCTGAAAGCCAACTTGCACTCCCTGCAATGGAAGCACGTTCCATGGTGGGATTTCTGGCTGGGTGGGAAGGAGGACTCACAGCACTGACCATAGTTACAAGCAGTTCTCCTCACACACACCCTCAACACTAACTCCACATAACCCAGCTGGGAGAATGCAATGCCTCACACCCTAATTGAAGATCCCACAAAGAACCACCACCCTGGGTTATGCTGTGTGAAGCACAGGGACACTCTTGGGACTTGTAGCCATACAACCGCCAGGACAACACTGTCAGCCATCCTGTCAGCACAGGCACACTACCCCACAGGGAAGCAGAGTCAAAAGGAAGGAAGTATGGGCATGCTGGGAAGGGGGTGTAGGCAATAGCATGATGGGAGTGGTAGTCACAGCTCAACATCCCCCACCCACATGGCCCAGCAAGCTAGCACTGAAGCATGCACACCTCACAGGGAGTGAAAAGCCACTTCAAAGATGTCTGACACTGGCCTCAGCTGTGGGGAGCACAAGGCCCTGTTGGGAACTGGGCACCAACAAACAACAGGACCACATTGTCAGCTATCTTGCCATTGCTGTCACACTCACACACAGTGAAGTCCACTCAAAAGGAAGGAAGTATGGGCATGCTGGGAAGGGGGGTGTAGGCAATAGCATGATGGGAGTTGGAGTCACAGATATTGGTCACCCTCACAATTGGCCCATCAACACCACTCTGAACCATTCTCACATCACAAGGAGTGGAAAAGGACTGACAAGATGGCTGACACTGGGTACTGCTGTGGGGAGCACAAGGCCCTGCTGGGAACTGTGCACCAACCAACAGCAGGACACCACTGACTGACATCCTGAAAGCCAACTTGCACTCCCTGCAATGGAAGCACCTTCCATGGTGGGATATCTGGCTGGGTGGGAAGGAGGACTCACAGCACTGACCATAGTTACAAGCAGTTCTCCTCACACACACCCTCAACACTAACTCCACATAACCCACCTGGGAGAATGCAATGCCTCACACTCTAATTGAAGATCCCACAAAGAACCACCACCCTGAGTTATGCTGTGTGAAGCACAGGGACACTCTTGGGACTTGTAGCCAAACAACTGCCAGCACAACACTGTCAGCCATCCTGTCAGCACAGGCACACTACCCCACAGGGAAGCAGAGTCAAAAGGAAGGAAGTATGGGCATGCTGGGAAGGGGGGTGTAGGCAACAGCATGATGGGAGTGGTAGTCACAGCTCAACATCCCCCACCCACATGGCCCAGCAAGCTAGCACTGAAGCATGCACACCTCACAGGGAGTGAAAAGCCATATCAAAGATGTCTGACAATGGTGCTCTGTTGTGGGGAGTACCAGGCCCTGCTGGGACCTGTGCACCAACCAACAGCAGGACACCACTGAATGACATCCTGCGAGTCAACCTGAACACACTGTAAGGGTGGCATGCTTCATGGTGGGATAACTGGGCTGTGGGGAGAAGGAGGGCCGGATGTCCACCAAATACAACCAATGCTGGCCATGCACACACCTCAACATTCACATTGAAAAGCCTCAGGTTTGCAGGACAATGTGCTACACCAATATCAACCTCTTACTGTTACAACTTAGGACAATGCAATGTACAGGCCCGCATCCAGAGGTACAGTCACAACTGTCAGGTGTGTGAACCATTGATGCCTGTAGAAATATAACATACATTGTGTGTCTCTTCCAAAAACAGGTGATGATGTGGACACAGCAGCAGGAGAGGAGGAGTCCCTGTCCCAGGCTCCGGGGGACACTGAGCTCACTGGTGTGGAAAAGCCTCTGCACTCCTCGGATGGCGAAGACCTACCTGGCCCCTCCGGTGCGAGTCATCATGTAGCACCAGCAGGACCAACATCTGCACCCCCTGCACCCACCCCTCCAACAACTGCCAACACACAGACCACCCCCGCCGACACGGACAGACCAAGGACCACCAATGACAACAGCACAGGGACCCTGGCCCAACGTCGAGCTACGGACAACGACCCCAGTAACAACCCGCAAGGGGGCCTAGGGTCACCTGGGCGTGCCACCGCAGGTCCCGCACTTGTCACCAGGGATGGTGGGAGGGGTGGTAGGCAGAGGTCGCTGTTTGCAGAGGGGTCTGGACTGCATGATGACCCACAACTGGCACGCATTGCTGATGCGTACCAGAATAGCACCGGAGAGGTCAGCCAGGTAGTGGGGATCCTCAAGGACATCCAACAGCAGCAGGCTGCCCATCATGCCCGCTTGGACTCACACATGTCCCGTGTGGAGACACACATGTCTCGCATGGAGTCCAAGTGGGACACATGGCAAGAACTGACAGCGGTGCATAGGGACATATTGACATGCCTCCGCCAGATTAGCACCAACATGGCCACACCTCCCTGTGTGCCCACAACATCTGGTGCTGCAACAACTGCAACTGCCACAGGGAGGGAGGAGGACTCTGGCGGAGAGTCCCCTGCACCGCAGCAGCCTGCACGTGAGGGTCCCCCCCCAAAGAAGAGGGGTCATCCGAGGAAGGATAACTGAGAGGTTGATGGCCATGTACATCCCCCAGGAAGCCAACACCTGTTCTGGAAAGTCTCCTTTGTGTGCAAACTGTTCACCCTGTAGAATGCAACACAACTCTCCCACATGACATGGGGAGTCTAAGTTGGACTAATGTATCAGATGACTGTGGACTTCACTCAGGACATTTCTGCTACCAAGACTTCCAACTCATCTGGAAACTTCGGATCACAATCCCAATATACAGCACCCGCCATCCTGTGCACTATACTCACACATGTCTGTAAATAAAATCACTACTACACCATACTTGCCTCTGTTGTGATTCCAACGTGGTTACTGTCATGGGGATGATGATCTGCTAAATTACACTGTGTATGCTAACTGCTACAGCAAGTACAACACCTTCATGTGAGTCATGGTGACGTGACACATATGAGGGAGACACACCACTAGGGCTACACAACACAGAGACACCAGGGCCATCGGACTCTTCACCTACACTGATGTTGCCAGGAAATACTGTGGAATGCACAGACACCACACCTATTCACAGTCTGTGTCAACTAGCCCACAGGTGCAGCAAGCAAATGTCAGTCAGATGTGTGACCACAGACAACGCACATCCCAAAGTGAAGCACAGGTTTATTACACATTTGCAACATGTTGTTTAAACTACAAATGCAAGGTAATCCCACGTGGCTGTGGCCACAAAGTCAAAAAGTGCAGAAGATAGAAAGTCCAGGGGTGTGTGGCAACCTGTAGGGAAACGACTGCTGCCACCCTGAAAGCGGAATCATGGAGTCGGGGGATCCAAGTTGACCAAACAACTCTGTAAGCACCCTGTGAAGGTCAGACATGACACACAGTCAAAACCACTGAAGAACAGCACAGAACTGCAATACTCATGCCCAATACATGTCACAAGATAACTAAGCCTGGGCGTAGTTCGCGAAGTAGCGCTACGCGAAGCTACGCAAAGTGCAGTTCGCACTACGCGAGCTACGCGTAGCACTACGCGAACTGCGTAGTGCACTGTTCGCAATGATTGCACAGTGCCGGATGCTTGTCCGCACTGTGCAATCATTGAAAACGGCATCTTGCACAGTGCGAGCTGTCTTTTACTGCCGCTCGAGTAGATTTTTACTCGAGCGGCAGCTTTCTCAACGCGGACTGGTAGTTTCTCATCGCGAGCGGTCGCGAGCATACGCGACCACTCGCAATGAGAAACCTGACCTCCCCGCGTTGAGAATCTCGCCAGGAGGTTTATTTTCCACGCTCGCGATCGGCAACTTG
Organism: Calotriton arnoldi; assembly: GCA_963921515.1. Lineage (NCBI taxonomy): Eukaryota > Metazoa > Chordata > Amphibia > Caudata > Salamandridae > Calotriton > Calotriton arnoldi. The sequence continues at coordinate 33,928 of CAWUFW010012415.1, forward strand.
ATGTTGCTGATCGCGAACGAGAAAAGTCTCGCCGGGATGTCATTTTGCTTGCTCGCGGTCGCCAACTTGACTTTGAGGACCGCGAGCAAGCAAAAATGACCCCTGCACTACGCTACGCTACGCGTGTTTGCACTGTGCTACGTGCAATTCGCGTTGTGCGAAGTAGTGCAAACTTCGCAAACTACGCGAGCTTAGCGTAGTGCTTTGCCCAGGGTTAAAGATAACTACACAAAACCAAGTTAGCATGTCAACACTGTTGGGCAGTACAGACTACCTGCAAGAACACATCACTGCACGCATCCAGTCAAGTAGCACATGGCCACACTCAAACAGCACCAGAGCACCACCCACACCTATCATGCAAACTCACATCATTGACATGACATCTCTGGATACTCACATTCAGCTGAAGAAGTTGGTGATGAGCTGTGTGCGGACATCACCCTCATCATCATCATCATCACTGGCATCGTGGCCCAGGCCAGGATCCTCCACAGGTGGCAGACGTTGGTCATCGTCATCCAGGATGAGAGGCAACTCCTTCCGCACTGCCAGGTTGTGTAGCATGCAGCAGACAATGACAATCTTGCACACCTTTGCTGGGGCATATGGGAGGGCCCCCCTGTCTTGTCCAGGCAGCGGAAGCGGCTCTTCAGGAGACCAAAGGTCCGCTCGATCACTCTCCTGGTCCGACCATGTGCCTCATTGTAGCGCATCTGGGCTGGTGTCACAGGGTTCCTGAGGGGTGTCAGCAACCACGGCATGTTGGGGTATCCGGAGTCACCTACAGACAAACAATTGCACATTAGCTGAGTTGGAAAAGTGGGCGGAATACAACATAGCAGAACACACACAATGGCACAAAGTCAGTACACACCGACAAGCCAGGCACGCTGGTTTTGCATCTGTGACATCATCCTCGGGATGCGACTACTCCTCATCACGTAGGCATCGTGTGCAGAACCGGGGAAACGGGCACACACATGTGTGATGGTCATATCTGCAAGACATACCACCAGAGAATTGATCGAATGGTAATGTTTACGGTTCCGGTATGCCTGCTCATGTGCCTGTGGTGGTACCAAAGCCACATCTGTCCCATCAATGGAGCCAATGACATGTGGCATTCTCCCCAGGGCGTAGAAGTCACTCTTGACGTCAGTGAGTTGTTGACGTGTTGGGAAATAGATGTACTGGTTCAGGCATCTCAACATTGCCTCCAAAACATCGCGTAGCACACGGCTGAACATAGTCTGTGACATCCCACCAGCAGTCGCCACAGTGTGTTGAAAGGTACCGGTGGCAAAGAAGTGTAGGGCTGCCATCACCTTCACCTTGGGGGTCAGCGCTGTAGGGTACGGCCGGCCAGGTTGCAAATGTGGGGCCAAGCGCACTGCCAAATCCACAATCAGCTGCCTGGTGAAGCGGTACCGTCGGATGCTGTCACGTTCCACCATCGTTGCCAGGTCAGGGAATGGTCTATGGACAGCTGGAGCACTGCAGTGCATAGGTGAAGAAAGAAAGATTGTCAGTCACCCCACATATGTGCCATTCACCATACTCAATTTCACATGATACATCATTACGAGACACAAGTACTTGATGTGTGTGCCGTTCTGTTTGGACATATATGGCACCTACATGGACATCATCTAACATCTCAGTTCAACATGTGTTGATAACAGGTTCCAGGGTGTGCTATGGGAAACCATTAGGCTGTGTCACAGTACCCATTTACCGCTGTCACGTTCCACACACACACCACAGTGACATGTCTGGACAGATGCGCCACAGGCATCACAGCTCATTGACAGGTAGATTCCCAGGGACCCTGTCTTGCCACATGGACACTGGCATGACATGGCGTATCATGTACACGTCAGAAAAACAAACATGACTCCCACAGGTAGTGGCCCCTGTTGCCTCTGCAGGACAGACATGGACGTCTGTGACACACACACACACACAACATCAAAGTCCATGCACAAACAACATGGATGTGGAGACTGTCTCCCATTGTGCACATGGAGTCAGAGACATCGGAAACACAACATGCACACAGACTGTGGAGGGCCATCACTATTGTGGCAATGGGTCACCCTGTGACGTACATGCCTTCCCACATGTGAGCCTGGGGGAATGTGACATGTCATACACATACACAACCTGGAAATGTGACCATGCCACATGCTCCAAAATGAACAGTTGCACATCACAGTGGTCAGGTGCACAACACACAAAGGATCGTGTCCCCATGAACACGTGCACAGCCTGGGTGTGGCTGCCCCCAAGTGCCACCCCAAAAACCACATGTTTACCCCCATACACAGAAAAGGTAATGCAGCCTTACATGCCTTAGATACAGTGTGGACTGGGTGTGGTGTTGTGTGTGCCCCTGGGTCCCTGGAAAGTATATGTGGCTGGTATACGTTCACCAGTGACAAGCATGGTGACATATGCGTGTGACCTGTACAGGGACGCGTTGTACAGCAATGGACCGATCGGTGTGCCCGCACGGCCCATTGCATCTGTTGTGAGCGGGTACGCGTTGTATCCCGGAATACGCGTTGTACAGCAATGGACCGATCGGTGTGCCCGCACGGCCCATTGCATCTGTTGTGAGCGGGTACGCGTTGTATCCCGGAATACGCGTTGTACAGCAATGGACCGATCGGTGTGCCCGCACGGCCCATTGCATCTGTTGTGAGCGGGTATGCGTTGTATCCCGGAATACGCGTTGTACAGCAATGGACCGATCGGTGTGCCCGCACGGCCCATTGCATCTGTTGTGAGCAGGTACGCGTTGTATCCCGGAATACGCGTTGTACAGCAATGGACCGAGCGGTGTGCCCACACGGCCCATTGCATCTGTTGTGAGCGGGTACGCGTTGTACAGCAATGGACCGATCGGTGTGCCCGCATGGCCCATTGCATCTGTTGTGAGCGGGTACGCGTTGTATCCCGGAATACGCGTTGTACAGCAATGGACCGATCGGTGTGCCCGCACGGCCCATTGCATCTGTTGTGAGCGGGTACGCGTTGTACAGCAATGGACCGATCGGTGTGCCCGCATGGCCCATTGCATCTGTTGTGAGCGGGTACGCGTTGTATCCCGGAATACGCGTTGTACAGCAATGGACCGATCGGTGTGCCCGACCGGCCCATTGCATCTGTTGTGAGCGGGAACGCGTTGTATCCCGGAATACGCGTTGTACAGCAATGGACCAAACGGTGCGCACGCATTGGCTGGGGCCTGGCATGGCAACGGATGTGTTTTCGAAGCTTCAACGAGTCTGATGCAGTGAATTCAGTGGGCCAGCCACAACAATGTTGCAAATTCATGGGTGTCATGAAGTTGAAGTTTTGAAGGATGCTGTGGGCGTGTATTAGTGCTGCTATTCCATGGATTGGTCAGATTCAGAAGATGCAAATGACTTGGACCTATCACTTTGGACACATGGGACAGTATCTGCCTCTGCAGCACACATATAATGCTGGCTGTTCCCCTGAGGGCTCACTTGCCTGCACTACATGCTCCAGGATGACATCTGCCACCAACACTGCTGCTGTCTCTGCATCCTCTGGCTACTGCAATGGCACGTACTGTGGATAGAGCCCCAGCCTTCAGCCTTGAGGAGAACCAGGCCCTGCTGGACAACCTCCTTCCACAGTACAGCAAGCTGTATGGGACACCAGGGGAGCAGGTGAGTGTGCTGTCCACTGCCTTACTAATTGTGCATGTTGTCTGACTAGCAAGACTTCTAGTGTGCACACCACTGGCTAGCATGCTCACTGAGTAGTTCTCACCCCCAAAGTGTGTAGTCACATGCACTGAACAGGTACAGTGCAGTAACAGTGCATTCCAACAAGGTTTACTTCCCATGCAATGATACCATGTAGTAACTGCTGGCAAACTGTTCATAGCCATCGTTGCACTGCCTGTGTACATCATATGCCCCTGTGATTGAGACATGTATATCCGACTGTGTGATACACGGATATGTTGCATGTGTAGTAATGGCCTTTTCACTTTGTCATCCTCACAGGTTGATGCCCACCGTAAGCAGGAAATCTGGCTGACCATCGCCCGGGCAGTAAGATCCGTGGGGGTCTACAAGCGCCGGATCCGCAACTGCCAGAAGAGGTGGCAGGACCTTCGTGGCTGGACCCGGAGGATCGCAAGGGTCCAGCTGAAGCTGTCGCCTCCTCGCAGGAGGGGCGGACACCGGACCCTGACCCCCCACATGCTCTGGATCCTGGTGGTGGTCTTCCCTGACCTGGATGGGCAGCTGAAGGACAGACAGCAGCAAGGAGGGGGTGAGTCCATGACTGCACTGTGAACTCTGTCTGACATGCTATGTGCCCTCCTCTGGCCTGGTTAAACTTCCACAGTACATCAGTCTTGTGGTCCAGGACCCATGTCCCTCAATTGTGACATGCCCACTCCTCATCTGATACGAAGGTGTGGTCCTTACGGTCAGGAAATTGTGTCACTTGGGTACAGGGTCCTTGCATTTTGCTTTGCTCAAGGTGGGGGACAGTTTTTGTTCCCGTGACTTTGTGGTGGGCTTCATGGGTGGCTCTATTGCTCACACAATGCCTACGTCGTGAAATGTAATCTGGGTGTAACTTTGATATGTGGTCCACTTGCTGATCTGAATCACCACATGTCCCTGGGGTATTTGGCACACCCCCATGCTGCGGGTGGGAACAATGTTTGGGCCTCAGGAGTATGTATGTCATGTGTGTCACACATGCTTAGCCACCTGCCTACTGTCCAGGGCTCATCCCTCTTACAGGTGGAGCTGGACAGTCATGCCTACTCCAGGGCATACAATACACTCTGTACTCCCACTCCCATGTATCAGCTGTCATGTTGTGATCAGTGAAATGGTCCCTCAGGTGTCTGCCTCTGTGTCATTGTGCTGTGGCTTCTTTGTCAGGACTACTGGTATGTTTATCGGTTAGGGCTCAGCATGCCATCTGAGATGTGACCATGAGAGACGATACTTCTGTGACTTATAGGTGTTTGATCACTTGACTGTGCACACAGGTGTATGCGACTGTGACTTTCAGGCAGCTGTTTTTCATTCACAGCACACTGTGAGGTGCTCAGGTTCTGAGAGTTGTGTTTCATGTCTCCCATATGTCCAATTGGAATGACGTGGACAAATACGAGTTCAGATGATGTGGTTTGTGGGGGATGGACATGTGCACTTGTCAGCTACATAACTTGCATTCCCCATTTCCTAGGATTGTGCGACAGTGCAGACTGTTGTTGGCTGGCTGCCATGCCCATGTGACTGGAGACAGTGATGTATGACTTTGCAGGCATGCCTGTGCCATGGCATTTGACTTCCTAAGAGTGATCCTGCAGGGGAGTTACATGTGCAACATGCACCCCATTGTGGCATTGACTATCCGGACATGGGTGCATCATGGTGTCTGGTGCTGGTATGCATCACATGTATTTCTAATTAGACTCTGGCCATCCCTTTACCCGGACATCTGCACTGACTCAGTGGCAAGAGATGTGATGTGTGCATGTTCACATACTTCACCGTGTTCTCTGCAATGTCCAACAACTGTGTAGGTGGTGCATGTGTCCACACTGGGGTAATACCATCAGACAGGCACCAGACAGATGGGTGCAAGGGCAGGAGGGGTGTGAGTTCCATGGTTGACCATCAGACTGACAATTGGCTTCTCCGAATCTGTGTGAGGACTTTTGGCTATGTTCAACTAAGGATGCCAGGGCTTGCTCTGTAATGTGCTGTACTTACTGTGGTGTGTGCGGTCAGTGCAGGTGACTGATGTTTGTCTGTTTCCCTAATTGTTTGCAGATACATCCACAGGAGGGGCCACAGGAGGGGACAGCTCCACGGACCAGGCTGCAGAGCCAGACAGGGTCAGCAGCCGACGAGTGGTCGGAGGGACCCAGTGGCACGGAGGGCGAGGGGAGCCACACCGAGGAGTCCTCAGCACCATCCACCTCAGCTGAGGACCACAGCAGCTCGGAGGATGACTCCCTTGTGGAGGCGGGTGTCAGCAGCCACCACACCCCAGCTAGTCTGTCTGGCCCCGCCACCACGACCACCACCACCGCCCTCCCATTGGCTCCGATTCCAGAGGTCCGTGGAGGCTCCCGTGTTCGGGAGCGTGTCTCCTTCGTGCCAGGCACCGCACCCCCTGCCCATGTGTCCCCTGCTGCCCTGAGTGAGGAGTCTGTGTACCTACTTCGGCAGCTCCATGTAGGGCAGACAGCAATGCTGAGTGTCCTCCATGCACACACCACTCTGTTGACACAGCTGGTGTCGTTCATGGAGGGCATCTCGACGGGTATGTCTGCCCTACAGAGGAGCAATAAGTCCATGGACTCCTCCCTGACGGCAGCAGTGTCCCTCCTCAAACAGTCCCTCACCCCTCCTACCTCTGCCCCATCCACACTTCCTGGCACCCTACCTGTCCAAAGCGCATGCACACCTGCACAATCACCCAAACACACAGACACGAGCAGCACAGACACACCCAAAAGAAAGGCAAGACGTGCACACAAGCATCCTCAGGGGACTGATACCACACACACAGGGGATGGGGAACAGACACACACACAGGCATCCACAGTCACTCCGCAGTCCTCCAAATCCTCTCCCTCCAAGACCCCTTCCCTTGCCTCACCTGCAACCCCACCTACACAGCAGCTCTTCCTCTGTGACCTCGGCCTCTTCCCCTCCGATCCTGCTGATCCAGCATACCGGGGGAAGAGGAAGTCCACCCACACAGAGGGAGTGCCCCTCACCCCCAGACACCCTCCCCCAGGCGCAGGCAGACTGAGGACCCCATTCGGAAGTCCCCCCGGACCAGGAAGGGCAAGACCCCACCACCACGCAGCTCCACCACCCAGTCTCTCTCCTCCATCCCCCAGGCCACCACTCCACAGGTTCCACCGCCACACCCTGCCCCAGGTTCCCCCACACACCGATACTGCATCCCCAAACTGCTTAGGCCCTCCCCCCCTGCCACTTGCTCTTCCACCCCCAAACCAGACGCTCTGCCTGTTTGTGCCACTGGTGTGGAGACCAGGTCCCCCCCTCTGTCCTGCCCACCTCATCTGACCCCGCTTCCACTCCCTTGGAGTCATGCACTGTAGTGGAGTCCACAACCACCCCGTCTGACTCGGGCACTGCAGTGGGGACCCAGTCCACTCCATCTGACTGTCCCACTGCAGTGGTTGCAGCACCCACATCATCTGACTTGTGCCCTACAGTGGTGCCGGCCCCCCCTGAGTCAGACACCTCCACTGCAGTTGTCGGTGACACTCCTGCACCCACCACCCCTTCACTGCCTCACTCTGGCATCCCCTGATCCTGTCCCTGCGGTGCCTGGCCTGCCCCTTGTATGCACCTCCAAGGGGGATGTCCCCTGTCCGTACCAGTGCAGGCAAGCAATGGGTGACAAGTTGTCACATATCACCCTGTTGGGACTGTGTATTTGGACTGGCCATTGGCCTTAGTTTCATCTGGACTTAAAATTTTTGTTTGACATTTGCTGAATAAAGCCTCTTTTTGTTTACTTGTGGTTTTTCTTTTGATGTACATGATGTAGATGAGTATCATCATGCATTTGCAGTTGTAATAGTGTTCAGATCAGGAAAATGAAGTGTTGCTGTGATGGACTCCATGTGGTCCATGGGATATGTGTCCTGATGTAGTCTGGATCTATAACATCCTTTGCTGCAGTCTGAAGGTGTAATGTTCAGCATTTGACACAGGGATGTACGTTTTGCATTTGTAAATTAACATCTTTGTCTTACACTGATGCACATCTGGTGGGCTTACCACTGTTCAATGTTTCTATTTCCCTGACTGTGTGCCCATCTCCACTGGACATGCAGTTTAGCACATCAATGTTGAAGGACTCATCTGTGTATACAGTGCAACTTGCTTGACACATGTTTTGGATGTATGCAGATGACTGACGTGACACTCCCGTACCCAGGCTGATGTGAGCAGAGCCTTCAGTGTGTTGTAGTTGTTGACTCACTGACCGAGTGTTCTGCTGACATGTTTGAGTCGTGCACAGACAAGGTTTGGCACAGCAGACCTTCCACAGGAGTGGAATGCCCTCATGGCAGTGTGTAATCCCGTGACATTGCCTGGGCCCGTGTTGTGTGTTGTGTAAACATGTCTGTGCGTGTTCCCTTCCCTTTTCCTACACAGGCTGTGTCCCTACGGATGTTCCTGTTTGTGATGCTTGCTGAGTTGTTCTGTGTTCATCCAGCATCTTGGACCTGGTTTCTCCGGGATGTGGGTGCATGGCAAACTAATGTTCATCAGGTTGTCATCCCTAGTTGTCTTTGTTGTCAGGGCTGGGGATGTGGGCAAACGCAGATGGGACAGTCAGGATTCCCCTTGGCACTTGTTGGTTACACAAGTCATGTAATTTACAGTTTCTGCTAGCTTTCAGTGATTGTGACACGTTGTGTGTGTGACTGCTGCCACTCCTCAGGGTCAGAGCTGCAATGTTGGAAGTTGTCTACGTGTGTTCTTTGTGGGTCACCTTGGCTTCTTCATTGGTGTGTGACTATGGCCGGGATCCCATTGATTGGGGTGGATTTCACGTCATGCCCATGTTCCGCGTACTGTGCAGTGTGTCAGACATTCACGAGTCTTGTTGACTGGCCATGTGTGATGGGTTTCTGCAACTTAGTTCCCACCACCAGCACTGGGATTGTCATGGGTGCATGTGCAATGTCACCAGTCCATGTGAGCTTCACTGCTGCACATTGGTGGAGATCAAGGTGTGTGGTGTTGAGTGTGTGCAAATGTGAGTTGTTGCACGGCTAGACCCCTACCTCCATATTGGCCTTGGCTGGCAGGCCGTTTTGATTGATTTGTGCTTGTGTAGGTGTGATGGTAGTTTGTTGCTCAGGACACATGGCTGTGGTTCACAGTGTGAATGACATCTACCTTTGTCATCACAGTGGGATTATCATGCAGGCTAGTGTCACCACAATGTGGGGTCCCTGGGGGTAGTGCTGTGGTGGGTCTGCCTCTTGCTGTGTTAGTTGCTGTTCCTACAAGCTTGTGTGACATGTGCAATTTGGGCTCCCTCTCATCTAACAATGCCTGTTTGCCCACATAGGGGAATCCGATCCATGAGTTACTTTTGTATGGCACTGTATACACATCTGTGTAATTGGAATTCAGGCCTCCTCATGTGTTGTGTGGTTGCCTTGGGACACTGGCACACACCCCCATCACCTGTTGTGTTTGATATGCAGTGTGAGTCTGCCTGTTTGTGTTTGTGCATTTGCACCACTGCATTGGCATATCTTGAGTGTGCCATTGGCTGTATGTTGTTTGGTGGCTTTCCCCTGCTGTCCCTGGGACTCCTAGGTCATCAGTCAGCACAATAATCATGGTTTGTATGTCCCATTGCTGCCATGGTATGGTATTTGTTCACCTGACATCTACAGTCTCCACAGGATATCTACATTTGTGTGTCCATTGGTGCAGATATGTGGGTCTGCATTATGATGGTCACTTATGTCATTGTGTTATTTGTGAATGTTGACAATGTGAGCCCCCATGGGTGATGTTTGTATGCACATGGCCAAAACGATGTTTCATTGCCACTGCACTGTTTGCCTCACCCAATCTATGTAGTTATGGGACACAAGCACTACTATGCCACTGATGTGTTTGTTGTTGTGTGACCAGGAATCATTCATGCAGTTTGGCTTTGGCAGCTTTTACCATGACTACACTTACCTTTTGGTCACTGTGGTGATGGGGCTTTGGGCCCCATTGCCACACTGTTCAAAATGTGCTTCAGCTATGGACCCCACACTTAACTTTTGGTCACTGTGGTGATGGGGCTTTAGGCCCCATTGCCACACTGTTCAAAATGTGCTTCAGCTATGGACCCCACACTTACCTTTTGGTCACTGTGGTGATGGGGCTTTAGGCCCCATTGCCACACTGTTCAAAATGTGCTTCAGCTATGGACCCCACACTTACCTTTTGGTCACTGTGGTGATGGGGCTTTAGGCCCCATTGCCACACTGTTCAAAATGTGCTTCAGCTATGGACCCCACACTTACCTTTTGGTCACTGTGGTGATAGGGCTTTAGGCCCCATTGCCACACTGTTCAAAATGTGCATCAGCTATGGACCCCACACTTACCTTTTGGTCACTGTGGTGATGGGGCTTTAGGCCCCATTGCCACACTGTTCAAAATGTGCTTCAGCTATGGACCCCACACTTACCTTTTGGTCACTGTGGTGATAGGGCTTTAGGCCCCATTGCCACACTGTTCAAAATGTGCATCAGCTATGGACCCCACACTTACCTTTTGGTCACTGTGATGATGGGGCTTTAGGCCCCATTGCCACACTGTTCAAAATATGCTTCAGCTATGGACCCCACACTTACCTTTTGGTCACTGTGGTGATGGGTTGTCGAACCCATTGCCACAGTGGTCATGGTCGGCTTGCATTGTGGAGGCCACACACATTTATGTGTGACACATGTGACGGGGTCACATTGTATGTTCAATGTCATGTTCAGTGTTGTAGGCATTTGACACAGACTACACACGCTTGTCATGGTGTTGGGGGGGATGTAATTTTCAGACATTCCTTATGTGGGAGTATGGTGGTTGTGTCATGCATTACCCGTCCTATGAGTAGGGGTGGTGGTAGTGGCAGGCATCCAGCCCCCCCTGAGTAGGGGTGGTGGTAGGGTGGTGTTAGTGGTAGGCATCCATCCCCCCATGAGTAGGGGTGGTGGTAGTGGCAGGCATCCAGCACCCCCTGAGTAGGGGTGGTGGTGGTGGCAGGCATCCAGCCCCCCATGAGTAGGGGTGGTGGTAGTGGTAGGCATCCATCCCCCTATGAGTGGGGATGGTAGTAGTGACATGCATCCAGCCCCCCCTGAGTAGGGGTGGTGGTAGGGTGGTGTTACTGGTAGGCATCCATCCCCCAATGAGTGGGGATGGTAGTAGTGACAGGCATCCAGCCCCCCCTGAGTAGGGGTGGTGGTAGTGACAGGCATCCAGCCCCCATGAGTAGGGGTGGTGGTAGTGGCAGGCACCTAGCCCCCCATGAGTAGGGGTGGTGGTAGGCATCCATCCCCCTATGAGTGGGGATGGTAGTAGTGACAGGCATCCAGGCCCCCCTGAGTAGGGGTGGTGGTAGTGGCAGGCATCCAGCACCCCTGAGTAGGGGTGGTGGTGGTGGCAGGCATCCAGCCCCCCATGAGTAGGGGTGGTGGTAGTGGTAGGCATCCAGCCCCCTATGAGTGGGGATGGTAGTAGTGACAGGCATCCAGGCCCCCATGAGTAGGGGTGGTGGTAGTGGTAGGCATCCATCCCCCTATGAGTGGGGATGGTAGTAGTGACAGGCATCCAGGCCCCCATGAGTAGGGGTGGTGGTAGTGGCAGGCATCCAGGCCCACAGGAGTAGGGGTGGTGGTAGTGGTAGGCATCCAGGCCCCCCTGAGTAAGGGTGGTGGTAGTGACAGGCATCCAGCCCCCCATGAGTAGGGGTGGTGGTAGTGGCAGGCATCTAGCCCCCCATGAGTAGGGGTGGTGGTAGTGGCAGGCATCCAGCACCCCCTGAGTAGGGGTGATGGTAGTGGCAGGCATCCAGCACCCCCTGAGTAGGGGTGGTGGTGGTGGCAGGCATCCAGCCCCCCATGAGTAGGGGTGGTGGTAGTGGTAGGCATCCAGGCCCCCCTGAGTAGGGGTGGTGGTAGTGGTAGGCATCCATCCCCCTATGAGTGGGGATGGTAGTAGTGACAGGCATCCAGCCCCCCTGAGTAGGGGTGGTGGTACGGTGGTGTTAGTGGTAGGCATCCATCTCCCCATGAGTGGGGATGGTAGTAGTGACAGGCATCCAGCCCCCCCTGAGTAGGGGTGGTGGTAGTGACAGGCATCCAGCCCCCCATGAGTAGGGGTGGTGGTAGTGGCAGGCATCTAGCCCCCCATGAGTAGGGGTGGTGGTGGTGGTAGGCATCCATCCCCCTATGAGTGAGGATGGTAGTAGTGACAGGCATCCAGGCCCCCCTGAGTAGGGGTGGTGGTAGTGGCAGGCATCCAGCACCCCCTGAGTAGGGGTGGTGGTGGTGGTAGGCATCCAGCCCCCTATGAGTGGGGATGGTAGTAGTGACAGGCATCCAGGCCCCCATGAGTAGGGGTGGTGGTAGTGGTGGGCATCCATCCCCCTATGAGTGGGGATGGTAGTAGTGACAGGCATCCAGGCCCCCCTGAGTAGGGGTGGTGGTAGTGGTAGGCATCCATCCCCCTATGGGTGTGTATGGCATTGGTGATGGCCATCCCACCCCTATGGTTATGCTGTTGCTGGTGTACGTCATTTGTGCATCCCTATGTGTGTGTGACATATTTCGGGTACGTGTCGTTTGTTTGTGTTGTTGGTGTTTGACTTACCGTCTGCGCCGTACGCGTCCGTGCCGGTCCCGGTAATAGATGTAGAGTATAGGTAGGACCTGCGCGATGGGATTCATGTTTGGGTCGTCTCGTTCGGGTTTCGCGTGTCTTCGACTCGTACTCGTCGCTGGCTTGTTCGTCTCGTAGCCGTGGATCTTCTTGTGGCGTGAATCGGAGCTTATGTACGGCTCTGATTTGATGCCACAGGACAACAGGGCACTGCAATTTCATTTATTTTTCTTAGGTCTTGAACTATCCTATATTTACTTTGGGTTTCTGTAAACCCATAATTGGAGAGTTGCATGGGCTTCCTATCAGTTCTTTCAGGATTCCTTTTTGTAACATGTCATCTATCACTGGTTGTATTCCTGCAATTGTCTCTGGGGTCAAATGGTACTGGGATGTTCTGGGATATGTAATATTTGGTTTCACCGTAATTCAGACTGGCTCTACACCTTTAATTAGTCTGATGTCCTTCCCTATAAAATCTCAAGCTTTGACATTCACTGTTTCTTTCAGATCTTCAGGTAACTCATAAATAGTTAACAAAGGGAATATTCCTGCCTCAGTTTGCTGTCTGATCAATTTAAAATCCACATCCTCATGTGTTTGGAAAGCTACACCATCCGTTGTGTAGTAAATAGTGTAATTTAACTTGCACAACAAATCTCTCCATAACAAATGTACAGGGCTTGAATCACAAACAACAAATTGGTGCTTCTATTCAAAGGATCCTGTCTTTACTGGTACCCTTTCTGAGACTGGATTTTGAATTTGTTTATTTGTTACTCTTACAACTTGGATAGTTTTCCCTGAGAGAGGCAAGTCTGGGATATCCGCTATTCTAACATTGGACCTGGTAGCACCAGTATGAATGAGAAATGATATTGGGTGGGCATAAACCTCTGCATCTACATATGGGCCACTCTGGAGTACCTCTAAGACTGCACCAAGTACGCAAAGTTCTTCCTCTCTCAGGCACCAATATTGAGAATTCTCTGAACCAGAACCATCAGTTTTGAATAACGGGAATTCTTGCAAGGTATTCTGGTTTGGGTTCTGAAATTGTGGCATGGCATTCTGAAATTGATTTTTATTCTCTGGGATTCTCCATCTGTGCAGGTGCAATTGGCATCATTGGGACTTGCCCCTGAACTGGCATTTGCATTCTCTGTGCGGACACATTCTGCATTTCCATACCTTGCAGCATTTGCCCCTTTCTGCCAACATTTTCTGGATTATATCGACATTCCCTCTTCCAATGTCCAATTCTATGACACATATGACAAGCTGTAATCTTTTTCATTGCAGCATATCTGATCCAAATTCCGTAACCACAGGAATACCTCTACCTCTGACGTGTGACATGGGCATTCCTCCATGACTTCCTTGAAAACCTGATTGTGGCATCACAACTCCCTGCATGCTTCCTTGGTGCTCTATAAGAGAAGTGTTCTGAAAACGTTTCTGAGGCAGCTTTGTCTGACCCAACTTAAATTTCTCTTTTATCTTCTTCTGCTTCATTTTCAACTCATCGCTACAATATTTAGCATATCTCATGATTTCGTCGTGACTTATTTTGCCAACAGATCATGCTTTGGGTTATGTGCAAACAGATCTCTGGCTTCAGTCAGAATACAAACTGGGAAATATCCTTTTCCTCAGGATATTTATGCCCACTGTGCTGTTTGAAAAACTGCAACAACCTCTCATAATACTCATGTACAGTCTCTTTTGGCTCCTGAGCAGTTCTTTTAATTTTGAGCCAATCCATATCTTTCAGTGGCACTCTACTCTTCACGAAAGTAATAACTGCTTCATAGTTCTCCATTACGATAGGAGACAGCGCATTTGTCTCAGCCACTCTTGCTGGTTCCTCTCTAGTCCACTGCACCACAATTTTACATTCAGCCTATAAGTCTGCAGGCACCACAATGTCAAAAAACGTATTCAAATCAGTTCACAGTACCTTTGAAATCTTTATGAACCTTTCTGCTTGTGCACACCACTGCACCGGCTTGTCTCTCAATTTGGGAAAATTGTTCGTGAATACCTCCAAATCACCACGACTCCAAGGAACATGTACATATATTCCTCCTGCTATTTCTCTAAGTGGATAAGCTGCTGCTTCCCCCTCACTTCCTTTGTCTTGCTTCCTTGGCCTAGCTGCTTCTCTCTTTTTCTTCTCATGTTTCTTAGCCCATTTGATTTCAAATTTTTCAATCTCACCCCACCTGCGAATGCGCTTGACCAATTTTATAATATGCAATTGCAGTCCTGTAATCCTCATATCTTCAAATACCAGATCATCCAATTGGACCCTATAGCTTCTGTGTGGTTGCACATTTTTTGTAAGGTCTTTCTCATATTTCTGAGCGAGTTCAGTCAATTTGTCATGAGTTAAAGCAGCTCTTCTCGTAACTTCATTGCACATGTACATTATCTCTTTCCTTTGATACAGTTCTATGTGTTCGAATGCTAAACACCCCCTTATTATTTCTTCCAATTCAACTTTCAGTTGAGAGATATTTAAGGGCTTTTCTTTTTCACTCTCTGGCCTCTCAGGTGTTCCCAAATTCTCTCCCATACTAGGACCTGTTGTTTCATCAAACCAAGCTGGTATCTATCCTTCCTGAGTCACAACTATTTCTTCTGATGAGATTGGGGCTGTGAGTACTAGAATCCTTCCATCTATAAGTGCTTGCACCATTAATGGTGTCTCCAGGCAACTATTTGTGAGTTCTGGGAAGTTGGAACAAATCCTGAAGTGGATACTCAGCTGGTAAGTAATTTAGTCTCAGGTCTCGTTTACATAAGCGGAGGAGAACTGGCTACCACCCGAGTTACAGATGCTGCATTAACAACAGGTACTGGAGCTACACTGATCACTGCAGCTGTGGAACAGTGATTTATGGTTGAGCTACTACTGGGGAGGCAATTTGCAATATCTGCAGGGGTCATTCAATTTGACATGTGCTTTGCTGTACTGAAGCAGTTGGCAATATTGAACTGGTACTAGCGCCTGATCCACTCTGCTCTGCAAGGGTCACATGTGGTGGGGGTCTCGAAGTCAACATTTGTTCTAATATTTCATCTCCTGAATCAGTATCTGACTCTTCCTTTTCCTTCGTAATGTAATCTTTACCTTTTCCCCTCTTAACAGTCCTTGAAGTAAGGACTGGATATAATCTAGTCCCTTCTAAAATAGCTTTTCTCCATCTACACTGTTCTTCATCCCATTGGGCATTTGTGTAATTCTTCACTGCCCTATTAGTCCTCCTCTGGTATTTTTCCTTCTTCTTTTCCCTGGCCACTCTCTCCCATGCTTTAAATGCTTCATACTGAAGGGGTCTAGGGGGTGGCTTAATTTCATATAATTTTCCTTTCAAATGATCAAGAACCCTGGTATTAAATGTCCCATATCTAGGAAAACTCAAAGCACCCTCCTTCTCAGTAATCCTACTCCATTGGCGAAGCCAAGCACATGTATTCAATCAATTTTTGGTAGTCATGATGTATGCAGGCGTACCCTCAGGAGGTGCCTCTTCACCTATGCGTACTCGAATAGTGACATCTACTTGCTCTAAATTTGTAAACTCTTTAAAACATTTCATGATGACAATTTAATTTTGAAACCACACGATTTAACTAAATCTTATGATTCTGTTCAGTATACGTCAATATTTCTGCTAAACCAATTAAATTCCAGTTGTTATTTTCACAGTCCTTTGATAACAAATCAAAATCAAGTTTCACCTTTAGCGATCCAATCCCAGCATGACACTACTAGGTCACCAACCTATCACAGCGCAAAAGCACACCAACCGACCAATCCCAGAGCAAATTACTGTGACATACAACCTCACTCCTCACAGCTGCTCACCCTCCCTTACAATTTTCTTCATACCTACACAATTAATTTTTATCAACTCTTAAAACACTTTCTTTGCTCTACTAAAGAAATGAAACTTCCCATTCATTCAAAAATCTTTTCAGCATTCACCAGTGAAATCACGACCAGCGTGAGATCACCCAAATCAATGCAGTCTCACCCATTTGCGCAATTAGGTTCAACTAACACCGATCATTATTAATCAACCTCAACAACTTAATAACCCTATGTTACCAGTGTAGGTGATGGTACCTCACACCATACCTCAAAAACTCTGCAAACAAGTTTTCAGTTTTGATTTCATCCCGGGAACTTTCGACTACAACTAGTCTGAAATCTTCAAACATCTCTTCAACCTCCTTGAAACTATTTTTCCTCACCCACTCATTCTTAGTCAACATCCATTCAAGCCAAGGAAATAACAAAATCTCAGCCACAACACATTTGCCCTATTAATACTCACACCTTCAAATCGCAACCGCCTTCGCATACCGTTTTGCTAGATCTTTAAGTTCTGGACAAAAGATACAGGAATCGGGAATTATATAATTATTTCTGGGTACTATTTTATAGCTCCATTTAGGGTGAATAACCTCTTCTCTGCTACAAGATTTATGAACACAGAAATCTTATAAAGATTTCTGTAAATACCATCACTTCAAACTTACTTAACAAACCTGGAAGTTCTGTGCCTTCCTAAGTCGATGAACCTTTGCCACATTGTTAGAATGGAGCATTTTTCATAACAGCAACATCATCTTTTGCATTTGATGTTCAGCCAATAAAGAGAGGTTTGGTGACCTCATTTAGACATTCGTTGATGTTTTTGTTTCTTTTATTCAGGTTAGTCAGATCAGATCAAGGCGATCGCAATGTGTGTTCTTTGTATTGTGGCATGTGCTGCGAGCAGCAGCACACGCCGCAATACAAATAAAACATATCTGGCATATCCTTGCCCTATGTGGCAGGCACCATGCAGTGCCTGCCACATGGGGCAGTGATATGTAGGGGGGCACCATAGGTGCCTCCCAGGGCCCATCTTGAGGACCAGGGGGAAGGGGGGGCCCGCTACGGGCCCCCAAGTCACTTTCTGCCTGCTTTTTCATGGCGGCTTAACCGCCAGGGACTGTAATCCCTACGGCGGTGCCTGAGCATGCACTGCCACCATTGTAGGGATTATAGTCCGTCCGCTGGGCTGCTGGGCTCCTTGAGCCTATTGAATCCGTGGTGGTCGGTCTCTCCGATGGCCCTCCATCCGCCAGCCATCCTAATGCGGCAGGCAGAAAAGCATGGTACGATGGCAGTGGGACCGCCACCGACAGCCTGATGGTGGCGGTCTCACCACCATCGTAATGAGGCCCATAGTCCCTATTCTAATCTAAAGGACATATCGTATTCTAACAAGAACTCACAAAGAGTTCCCTCTGGAAAAGAACAAGTAGAATTTTGAAGCAAAGTCAGCTAACTAAGAAAAGGATCCATACTTCCCATAAGGGTAGTTCTAGAGACTCAGCTGAGTATTCCGGACAGTTGCGGTAGCAAATGTCTAAATGAGTGAGAGGGTGAGAGAAATCACAGCAGTAGCTATGATCAGCATAAAGATAGAAAATCTCCTCAATTTGTGTAATGAGAAGTCAAAGAAAATCACTGTCAGCAATAGCTTATGGTAATTCGAGCTAGCACTACAAAGTGCTAAGGGGCATGGCAGAGTAGGAGTGCATAGAATGCCTTGACTCTCTAGCTAGGATCATGTACTATATAGAAAGGCCACTAAACATGTTGCAAAAATGGGTGAATATGTCATCAGCATCCAACAGAGGAAGATCTTACGATGGTCTGCTGACTTTGTTCTAGATTCCCATGGTAACCATCCATGTCGACATGAAGTTATTCAGAGGTGGCCACAAAGTATTACAAAAAGCTACATCTATGAAGGTTCTCATGGGAACCTTTTACAAGCCTACTCTATTAGCTGTATGGTGTGCCATTGTGTAACAATGAGCTGCTCTATGGAATGAAACATTTGAATTCTGGTATGTCCTGGTTAGATCATAAAATGTAAGCTGCATTTTCTTTTCATAAATACGCTTGGTCATTATGAATATGTGGCAAAGAAAAAACCTACATACAATGAAGTCATATGGTGTGAGAAGAAAAGAAATACATTTTGCATGAAACAGCACATTTCACAAAAAGGTCAGTCTCTATAATTAAGTTATAACGTTAAACCACTATTCATGAAAGGCATTTATTTTTCTTAAAGAGATAGAGAAGAAAAGAAGAATATTGCAGCCTAGCAGTTTGAGAACGATAATACTGAAAGTTTTCTGAAAATTTAAGCAGCATTTCCATTTTTGCACGTTTAATAAAAGCACATTTCCTAACGTGTACTTTATTAAGCATTTCTATGTTAACATTGTTAACATGTTTCTATATTATTATGTGGTAAATTTTTCATAAAAATTACCAGCTTCCTCAATGGCA
This sequence comes from Calotriton arnoldi, assembly GCA_963921515.1. Classification (NCBI taxonomy): domain Eukaryota; kingdom Metazoa; phylum Chordata; class Amphibia; order Caudata; family Salamandridae; genus Calotriton; species Calotriton arnoldi. Next base: position 52,755 of record CAWUFW010012415.1, read on the forward strand.
TCATTCGAGGATGGCACATATGTCCCCATTTTACCTCTGCATTATCAAGCCTACGGGCCTCTTTTATGCACTGACCATTCAGAACCACTCTCTTGCAGATTAGGACCCAGGAACATTGCACTATTTGCTCTGTAGTATATCACAGTATTGCTTATTGATATGCAGACTTAAAATTCTACAGGAAAAGCTATTTCAGGGCCAAACAACTGCACTTTATGAATTTGTGAGCTTTGCTCAGCTTCAGCTGTAATGAAGCTTATCAGATAAGAAATGTTTTGCATAAACATTTTTTGTTGAAGAAATCTCATATTGAAAGGAGATGTTTGGCTGACCCAATCAAAACTTTTACAGGGTTAGTTTTATTTAAAAAAAAAATGATATGTCCATAAAATGTGCAATATTTGCCAAGGAACTTGCCAAGATTTGCTGAAGTGAAGTATCAAAATATTTGCACCATCCTATTGTTGATATCATCGAAGAACTGCTGAAGGTTATGCATTTGGCCCTTGGAGAACTAATGGTCATATGATTCCCACTGGTAACCTTCCTTTCATTTAACTATTTTATACATTGACTATGGGAAAGATAAATATAGACCCTTATAGAGCCACATGACAACTTGCTATCTCAAAGAGTATTTATGGCTGCTCTCATAAGTGATTCCCATTCTCAGGCATCCATTTATTGTATGATATCTGTGGTTATGAATGTGCTCAAATCAAAAAAATCTAGTAATAATGATGATAGAAATGTTTCTTTAATGTGAATTCTGATGGCTTTTATTGATGGCCTCCCAACCCATTCACAAATAGTAAAGGCGACTAGGAAATAAGCTTTCACTGTCGGGGTGCAGTGGCAGTGGGACAATCAATTTTTGAAGGGCTTCAAAACCGAATAAAAAAAGTCTGTTATAAAATGAAGGACTCCTCTTGAGGTTGCCTGAGGAATTGTTCACACTGACTTAGCAACCTGCTTCCTCCTAAATTTAGCAGTGTGGTTTATTTTTCAAACTCTGGATACATATCTTGTCTTCTTTTACCAGAGATCATATCAAAATAATTTTAGGTCTTTAGAAAGAGTGGAGATCATTTTGCTCTTTGGAGGATCACACACAAGGGGAATGTATGTGGACTGGCAGGTGGGATCATAATTTGGGAACTTGAAATGAGAAGCATATGTGTCCTCTGGGAGTGGATTTCAATGGAGGGGAAGGTTTTGGAGGTCACAGTATGGGTAGTATGTAAATGATAAAAGGGTAGATGTGTTTTTAAAAGGACAGTAATGTTTTTCTGGCTTTGCAATCCTAGTGTAAACAGAGGATTTTGTGATTGACCCAGGCAGTCAATGTGAGACAATGAAGTTGTGAAACCATTAATATCATGAGGTATCATTGCCTTTGGAAGGAAAAGTTACTTAGCTGTTGTGTTTTTAACATTGTGCATTCTATCTGGCTTGTAATATGAGATGTTTGGCATGGAGAATGTTAATGTAGTCTACTTTGACATTGCAACGGGCTATAACCTGAAAGTTGTGAGCAAAATAATAGGTGGACACCTCATCTGAGTTGTCCATGATGGAAGAACAGATTTTGCATGATGAAGTCAATTTGCATTGACAGTCTTAGAGAAGTGTCCAGGTAGACATTAAGGTGCTTGAATACTCGTTAAATGGACTATTTAAAAGTGGAGTTGGTGTGTTGGTGAGTGTTTTGTGTGTCAACGAGCTTTCATCTGCATGGGTTTTAATTTCATATCAAACCACTAAGCAGGTGTTTTCCTAGCCTTGTTTATGTCTCTATCTGAATTACAGAGTTCTAGAGTGTGTTGAGATTATCGATGTTCTTGTTGAGTTATAGGCACTTGCTCTAGTTGCTAGTATGGTGCAGGTCAAGAGCGTGTCTGCAGCAAGTTGGTACTTCTCGTGTACTGTAGATTATGGACATGAAGGCCAAGGGGAGGAAAATCTGAATAATGTCCGACTGTGATGACTAGAATGATTAAGCATTTAATTTGAAGGACAGCTAGTATTGTGCCACCTAAGACAAGGCATGAGGGACGACTGCAGGGAAGAGTTTTGGTCTAGCTTTGCGAGATGGGGTGTAAATTGAAATAAGGTTGTTAGGTAAAATGAAGAAGATGGGATCTATGTTAATGAAAATAGCTTGTAAAGCACTACAAAATGTTGCTTTGCATATCACGGAATTGTTCTTAAAACTGTTGAGGTTGGAACAGAGTACTTTTAAGTGGTGTGAGTGATTTCATATCAGTGGGTTTGTGGGTGTGTTGGATTATCTGCAATAGTTTGCAGGGTTTGTGCAATCTGTTTTGTATTCTAAAACTAAAGTAAATATTTTGTTGTGATGTTTTTTTTAATGCTAAATGATTTGGACTTCAATGGATAAATGCTTTTGAATGGATTGAGAATATGTGAGGCACATTCGGGTCTGCAGGAGATTGGTTTGCAAAGGGCTCTTTACACAGACACTAATGGTGCAGTGGTAGTAACTTTGGGCCAGATGTACAAAGAGTAGGAATAGCGATTTTTTAAATAGCGCTTTTATCCGACTCGCTATTTGGAAATCGCTATTCCTTTTGTATGAAACTTTTTGTTTCAAACTTACGATTCCAAGTGGGTCGCTAATTGATCTACCTCATTGATATTAATGAGGTAAGTCACAGTTTGTGACCCATTAGGAATGTCTGCCATCACAGGGATGGAGTTTTGCTTAGGTCAGCAGACCACCATGTCTGTGATTGCCTTTGAATAAAGGGATTTTGTTTGTTGAAATGCAACCCGTTTTCCTTAAAATAAAATGGGATGCATTTCAGCGATAAAAAAAAATACGTTTTGTTTTCATTTTTTAAGAGCACGCAGTGGTCCCTGGGACCACTTCCTGCTCTTAAAAATGTTTTCCCAACATTCACAAAGGGGAAGGGGTCCCATGGGCGCCCCGTCCAATTTGCGAATGCATTACCACCAACTTTGAGTTGGTGGTAAAATATCAAATTTTTTGGACCACATTTCGGTCACAAATCCTTGATACATACAACTGGAAATCATTATTTAGAAGGGTCGCGCTGAAAACAGCCCTTCCAAAAAGAGATTTCTACACTCAAACTGCGATTCTAGAGAATTGCAGTTTGGGTGTTTGTACAGCAAGAAAAGCATTTTTGCGATCGCAAAAAGGCCCAATTTTGTGTTTCAGACTGTTTGCAATGGCAAAAATGCTTCGTACATATTGCCCCATGAGCTTTAGCGCATATTAGTAATGTGCTATCTGGTAAATAAGGGGATGTTGTGAAGATGGTGTCAGTCATATTTCTCGAAATCCTTTGCGATAAGTTTGTTTCGCGTTTGTTTTGTGATGAAGCATGCCTTGTTTGGGGTCAGGGATATTGAAAGGAAAGCTTGCTGGTGTCCCCAGGGCTTGTGAATGATATAAAGTAAATTGTTAGCAAGTTTGTTTGGAGCCAAGGAGGTCCAAGCAGTTGTTAATGGGTTGTTTATAACCAAATGCATTCATTTGTGGGGTTGGTGTCCATGCATTCTGAAGCTGGATAGATGTCTGTGTGGTCCAATGCAAAATTAAAATCACAATGTAGTTGCCTAAAAAGGCACAGAGGTCAGAAAATGGTCCAGTAAAGTTTAAAAAAACTTGATGTGTATTAAGGCACTAATACACAGATGTTTGTTTTATACTGAATATATTGAATGGGGGAAGGAAAGTAATTCTTAGTGTTAAACTGTGAGGCACTGGCCTGCCAGGAGTCCATGATCGATCTTGGCATTTTTTGTGGGCTGCCCTGATTCCAAGGGGTCTGGGTAACTTGTCTCCACAGTAGCTATACAGTACATGGAAGAGCTGGGAAGAGTCAGGCTGCAAATGTGTAGCTGCACATAATGGGCCTGATGTATAAATGGCAATATGGTATATGTAAAGTAGTACGACAGTGATGCAACTTACTACAAAATGCAGTTTACAAACCTGTGTAAATCTCCACCTCCATCTTTTCTATAGGGAGATTCTTACATATGTAAGTTTGCTGCTTAGTAGTAAATGTGGGAGGGGCCAGAGACGGTGGCTGGAAAATGTGGAATACTTACTACTAATTGAGAGAGCTTTAGGGAGGAGTAAGGAGGGGTTTAGAAAGGGCTAAGGAGAGGTTTAGGAAGTCCATTGCTATTCCCTAACTGCACTTCTAGTGTTACTGCAGGCAAAAAGGACACAAACAGTAGTAAATGCACTTCTGCTCAGACCTGGATAAAGTCTAGCACCACACATGGGCAACAACTGGTACTACAACACACTTCCATAGAATATAATGGAGGCATGGACTTAAGACAGAACCGCAAAGGAAATAATGTCTAAATAATTTAATTATTTTGACTTTTTTAAAATATATATAAATGTAAGGTACTAGTTTGCCCAGAGCATATGTTGTAGATGTTGCTTTATAGCACCCATTTCTACCTTATTCACATCTCTACATGCCAGTCTAAAAGCCACTAAATCATAACCGGTAGGCAAGCTCCATACTGTGGTATAGCTTTGAGTACTGATCTAAGCACAACTACTTTCACTACAAGACTGGTCAGTGGGGTGAAGATTGGTAGAGGCTACAATATTAGGACTGGCACAGCAATGTCTGCATTTCACAGTGGTGGCAACAAGGTCACTGCCATATCAAACCAAATCAAAACAGGATTTGTAAAGCGCAGCTAATCACCCACGAGGGTAACCAGGTGCTGAGGGCTCCGGTCCATTTTCGCAACTTCGGGCACAACTGCGTGCTCTCCATTTGTGGAGCGTAGGCCTAGTATGCGGACCCTATGCTCTGCAACCGGAGATTACGTATTCGGGCCGGAAGCTCCAAAAATGAACCAGAACCCATTCTTTCATACAGGAAATGACATACAGGAAGTGGTAGACAGGACATACATCACAGGAAGTTGTTGACAGCCATTTTGTGTTCATTCTGAGTCATCCTCTCTCACAGATCAGATCCTCTGCCATCCTGCAGCTCATTTCAACCTAATTTCCCCCAAAATGGTTGAGGGATATGAGGAGAAAGCACCCCCTTTCACTGAAAGGGAATTAGACATTTTAGCTAAGGGGGTGCTTAAAAAATATCCTCAGCTATATAGGGGGCCAAAGGACCAGCTGAGTAATGCAGTACGGGCCACACTATGAGCCAACATTGGGGAGCGCTGCAGTGCAGTGGGCGTATACACCAGGAAGGCCAGGGCATGCTGCAAGCGCTGGGAAGACCTAAAACACTGGGCCTGGCACAAGGCCGAGGAGCTACTGGGCCAGTCTTCCCAGCACCATGTGCATCGTCCTCGCCTCTCGCCACTGTACAGGAGGGGTCCAACGGGCAGCTTGGCCGACCCTCCATGCTCAGCTGGAGGAGCATGAGCAGCAGAGACCTGGTAAGTGCATTATATGCAATATGTGTCTGGAAGTGTGATGTGAGTGAAGACAGAGCTGTACCATCATGTGTTCCATTCCTCCATTTACCTATTCTGTGTCTATGCCGCAGTTATCATGAAGCAAAAGGCTCACTGTAGCACATTGACTGTACTGGGCAGAGTGCATTCTGGGAGTGGTAGTTTTATTATGACAACTGGGGAAATGAGCCACACACGTGCATTTGTACAGAAATTTGCACTGCCAGAACCATTAACAGTAAACCAATGGCATCATAACTGATGTGTGCATTGGATGAGGAAAGGTACAGACACTGTCCAGTATGTGTATGAGAGGCCAAAGGGTATTGGCTGCTGTGAGTTGCATTGCATTCGGTGAGTTTGTGTTCTGATTAAGACAGATCTTCATGTGCCATTGAGTCAAGACAGACTTTGAGATCCTTGCCTCACTCTTAAGTGTTTCCAATTTCCCCAAGTGTGTCCACAGACACACGTCTTACCCTCAGTGGCTTGTATGCCATTTTTCTAGTCTAGGTTGCTGTAACAACTAGCCACTACTGTTCACCAATGCACAGCACTACCTGATCAGTCTTCGAAGCCAATATGTGGCACTGGATTGTCAGCTTTTGTGAGGGAATATCAAAAGGTTAGACTCACAACTTAGCAAGCTTAATAGCCAAGACCCTATATGGATGTGTGACCCCCAATCAGCATTTGTGTTATCTCATACAATGCTACACAGCAGATAACATTTGTCGGCAAGTAAAAGAGCAGAGATCCATATCACAGGCCCATTCCAATCCCATCTGGACTCTCTCTGATCTCCTTTTGTAGACTGGGTTTGGAACCTGCCCATGTAGCAGTGACAGGACACACAGAGCACAAGAATGCCAAAGTTGAGGGTTGGTCAGTACAGATGTGTAAGCCACCAAAATTCAAGTGAGATGTCCATGTCCGACTCAAATCAGGAGATGACTAAGGGTGGCCAGCGGAGTGTGCGGACTTTTGCCTACTCCGCAATCCACTGAGAACGCAGAGTTTAGGCAAAACTACGACTCTGCAGTGGAGCAGAGTTAGCCAGCCCCCCTGCTAAAAATAGGCTCTCCGCCTCCACCCCCCCATAATAAAAAATATTTAAATAATAATTAAAGAAGAAAAAAACACACTTACCTCTACTGTGTCTTAGAGGTTTGCAGGAGAGAGACGGCGAGGAGGAGGAGGGCAGCCCGGAGATGCCACAGTAGAGTTAAGTGTGTTTTTTCCTTCTTTAATTCTTTTTAAAATATTTTTCATTAGGGGGGTGGAGGCGGGGAGCGGAGTGTTTTCCCTACTCCGTGGAACTCCGCGTAGTGGCACTAGGCCAGCTCCGTCCGGGGTTGGAGATGACAGTGAACATACACATAATTTAAGCTCCTAATCACTGACAACTGTATAGTGTGATCAGAGGAGAACAAAGTCTGCCCTTGGCTCATATAGGTATGTGTCTTGTTCTGACGTGTACAACCACTACATCATGATTTGTCTTACATTTCAGTGGGCTCAGCTGGCCAAAAGTACCAACAGCAGGACACGGTTCGGAGCAGGACATCTTTGGTGCACCGGCAACCACGACCTCTATCCACAAGTGAGGAAGAAGAGGATGAGGCAGGACCTTCTACATCAGGAGGCAGGGAGATTGCGCCCATCTAGACTGAACAGGAAGATACCTCTGGTGCTACGACTGGGTGGAGGCTGAGGACATTGAAGGGGGGGAGAACTGGACACCTCTGGCCAGGGGGGGAGGAGATCTAGCCTCCCCCGGCCCATTCACCACTTACTTATGGCGAGGTGTCCCCGGGGCAGGCCACTTCACAACCTGGGCCTGCCATCAGCCCCTCCCTAACTCTAAAGGCCCCCATTCCATCGGGGCCTCCAGCTGCATCCCCTGCAACCAGTCACCCTCATCGTGGCTGCCAGGTAGACACCAACTTTGGCTCCAAACCTGAGGCACCACACCCCTCATGTTTCACCCAAACCCCTCCCTGTGTTGTTACTCCTGTGGCTGTACTGCAGCACTTGATGTAGGCATGTGAGGGTCAGTCAGACATGGCCTCTCGCATCATCCTGCAGATGTGTACAGAGCTGCGCATGATGCAAGAGGAAAATGCAAGAGCTATAGCCACCCTCACTGCCAGTGTCAATTCCCTGACTACAGCCATGTTGTCTGTCCTATCCCAACCCCCCTCCCACACCACTGTCAATGTCTCCTCCTGTCCGTTGCGCCACACTGTTTCCCCCATACTCCTCGTGTAACCCAACCCTGTGTGGTGCCTGGTCCTGCACCGGCCAGCCAGGAGCCCGCCTTGGACTCAGAGTATCTGGACATTGTGCAAATTGAGGATGACCAGAAGGACACTTGACCTATTGGACAGAATTGGGTTTTTTTGGACAATTGTTTACTTTGCCCCTTGTATATAGACTGGTTCCCCTGACGCTCCCTGACGTGTTATATTTATGTTGCCCCACCCGAATCCAAGTTCCCTTCTCCTTCTGTAGTAAGAACATCATTTGTTTCCTTTCTCCCTTCCAAACGGACTGGTGTTGTTTTTCTAATCCCACACTTTTTTTTCAATAAAATGTTATTTTGAATCATACTTTCTCTATCTTGTTTAACTTCATTGTGAATGTCTTGTACAAAATATGGACATATATTTTGGAAGTCATCTGCTCTGCACATGAGAGCTTATTGCAATGATGGGCTTACATTTGTACATGTGTCACGCACACACATACATCCTCACATCTCTAGGCCACCACAATTGGTAAACATTTGCCTATCAGGACATAATATGCAACATAGTCTTGACATGTGATGAGAATTTCTTTTTATTTACACATATTCACACTGGTAAAAAATGTTGGGATGTGATCAATGGGGATCGTGCTGGCGACTTCGCAAATTTGGAGGTAAGGATCGCTGTGAGGGATTATTTCTGGGTTGTCGCTGAGGTGCAGGTTGGTGTGGTACATGTGCCTGTACAGGGTGAAGTTCATGTGCAGGTGTGGATGGTGTTTGTGTATGGACAGGGGGTGGTTGTGCAGGTGGACGTAGTGCCTGTTCAGGGGGTGGTGGTGGATGTGCAGGTGGGGGAGTGCCTGTTCAGGGGGTGGTGGTGGATGTACAGGTAGGAGGAGTGCCTGGGTAGGGTGCAGTGGTGGGTGTGTACCCTTGCTGTGGTCTTGTGTAGTTTGTGGTACAGGTGTGTGGGTGTGATGTGCTGCAGGCAGATGTGATGGCTCCCCTCCCTGCATTGACCGTGAAGGGAGACTATGGATCACTTTCAGCATGCCCTCCATCATCTTCATTGCCAAGGCATGGTGTCTTGCACTATCTTCCCTTTGGATGGATATCATGTCTCTGATATTCTTGGACATGTCTTGCCAAGATCTATCCATCCTGTCCAAAACATGGGTCAGTCTGTCCACCACCTGAGGGATTTGGCGCATGTCCTGCAGGGCCTGAGACATGTCTGACAGGGTAGCCCTTATGGCACAAATGTCCTGCCTCACATCTGCATGCTGTTGGAAGAAGTCCTGCTCTCACTAGCCACCATGGCCAGGTGCAGGCCCTCTCTGTAGGGGTCAGCCATAGATGAGACCGCCAGGTCCAACAGCAGGGGGGGAGGGTGGCAGGTTGAAGCCTGTAAACAGGAGAATGGTGCCCAGGGGATACCTGCATCACAACAGGGTTGGTACTTCCCTCAGATGGTGGAGAAAATGCCTGGGATGCACTGTATAGAGATGAGTTTGTAGGGGAACCACCACGTCTGTACTGGATGTGAGGGCTGTGAGGGAGTGATGTATGTGTTGGGGTGCATGTGAGCTGTGGCTGATTAGCTCTATGCTGTGGATGCGCAATCTTTCTTTGTTGAGGCTGAGGTACATTGCTGGATGGAGGGTGTGAGACCTTGCCAAATTTGGCAGATGTGGGAAATTTTCTGGCCATTGAATCTGAATCGTCATCCTCTGAGAGGATGGACAGATAGCCTTCATCATCGTCAAATTCTTCAGCCTCCTCAGGTACTTCATACTCCTCCTCTTGCACAGTACTTGCAGCCGACATTACTGCTTGCAGGAGCAGTGGATTTTTGCCTTTGATTGCCCGTTGCCCAACACTGGTGGAAGGTCTATCCTCCTCACCGTCATCATCACCTGGAACACAGAGGTTCCAACAGGATAAGTAATTGACCTAGTATAAGATGTGGTGCAACACAAGGGTTGGTTCTACTGTACTTTGCATCAACAGATAAAGCACATGTGACCTGGTTTGGGTACCCCCCAAACGTGACAGCTCACACCATAGCACTGAGGTGTTGAACGGAGATGTACAATGCACAAGCAAACTCACCAGCTCCAGCCACAAAATTGTCTCCCTTTGCGATCCCCCCTGATGTCAGCGGCTGAACCTGGCTCCTCATAGGTGTAGTTGATGAAGCGGTCCCCGATCCAGCAGCTGGAGAAGGAAGTGACACCATACTCAATGATCTGCATTACTAAACAGGCACATGTGACACGTATAAAAAATGAAATGGTATGTATGTAACTTTGTAAACACCCATTGCAGATTCTATGCAGAAGGGGATTTGGATCTTTGTCATGGTTTTGGAATCTATGATAGAGAAACACTTCACGCCACACTTACCTGATGGACAGGTGCGAAAGGGTTTCACTGCTGCAGCCAGGATGTCTTGCATACCCTGGGGTGGTGTTGTACACTGCACTGGTATCATCCTGTCAGCAGCTGTGTTGAGACATACATATGCATATTTCAGTACACCAGATGGTAGCTATGAGCTAACATGTATGTGTCATTCACAATGACCATTGATATGATATTCCTGGCCAAAGTGCAGCATGTTTACCTCATGGACTTTACATGTGGCCCCCTGCTCACATGCAGCAGTTGTCAGCTGTTACCTCCACACAGCACTGACATCAATGAGATGACACATCAACAGACAAACGTGTATGAGAAGGTTACTGATATTTGAGGAAGGGGATAAATAATCAGGACGTCTCCGCATTACATTGATTACACCTTCACAGTTAAGACCATCATGCCTCATGAGTATGGTGTTGTCTGTTGACAAGTCGAAAGGAATGTACATCACCAGGCTGGCCAGTTTCACATTTGCACATCAGATCAAACATTGCATTGCAGAGTTCATATGTGAGATGTGTAATAGTCAGGTACATAATGTGTCTCATTTGTGCTTCCCAACACATGAAGTCACAAAGCTCATTTTCGACTTAGAGCTCACAAATTTGTTATGTCCATCCTTTGAGTGTGCTCTATTCCCATAATCTATTTACAACATCATGGTAGTACTTAGCTGACAACGGATGATGTCTTGTTCAGCAGACATACTAACCTCATATATTATACGCTCACTATATATAGGTGAATACAGTAGAAGAGGAGGCTAGCAGAATGCAACATTTGACTAGGATCCCACATTGTGGGTAATTTGATAAGATTTGATGGTTGCCACCTACACTGGATTTGCGTTGTGCTTTTCTGCCAAGAGATTTGAAAATTTCACTTCCTCAAGATTCACCTTAGCAGCACATACATCCATCACAAAAGTACACAACTGGCATCAGTGCGACCCTCATCCACACCAATTTCAATAGGATGTGTCCATTGATATTTTGCAAGAGAGTTTTCATATCATTGAATTACAATTCAATTGTGTCTAGTACACTTCATATGACACTATGTACTATTTCATGTCCATTCTGCACTCACTTGGCATACATTTTGTGTCATCCTTTCACTAGCCACCATGGTGTGATCTGGTATGTGGTTAAATGCCATATGTAGGCATGTTGTGATGCAGGACAACAGTGATGTAAAACACATACAACATACAGCAGAGATTAAAGGCACATTTCATGAGCATGAGCATTCATGTACATTATTCTTGGGTTTACTTATGATGGCCCCGCACCTGCCCAGTGTGCGGTCCCTGACCAGATGTCACAGCCAACCTTGTAGCAGAAGTCAATGGGGGCCCTGGAATCTGGAACAACATGATTGGACCTACAATGATAAGTGTGTTTGCAACTTTACATTTCAGCTGCCACATGTGATGCACTCAATTTCAGGCACAAAGGATAAGCACAAGCAGTGTGGGCACTACCGTTGCAGAAGTGTGTGGCACTAACTATCATGAGTGATCCCACATTCAACTTATAATGGTCCCACTGCCTAGAAGCAACGTCTATCAAATTGACACCACAACAATTCCTAATGTAAGGTCCATTATCGTGTTTTGTTTATGGCCAAAAAACAGGCCATCCGATGTTAACAAATATAACCAGCTGGGTTGACTGGGCAATTTCATGTATTGAAAAAACATTTAATTTGGACACTAGACGCATTCTCAATACTCCTGACAATTGAATCTCACTTCTTGTTCATCATTGTTATATTTATTAACATTGGATTTCTAGATTTTGCCTACAAAAACAATTACAATATAGTGGAGACTCCTTTTTGACTTGTTGTGGCACTCAATTTAAGTATTGAGTGCACAGTTCTGGAACTGTTGATGGAATACATGTAATGTTCCCAAATCACAAAGGTATGATGAGCCTACATATCTTATTTTTTGTCTTTTCCTATTCACAAATGTCATTTGCTAAAGGTAAATGCCCTTTAAGAATTCCAATTGTTGTAAAGTTAGATTTTCATCTCCGGTTACCTTTGAGATTCGGGCCCTATATGTCCCTCTGTTGTCTGCTGACAATGTATGCATTTTGACCATCTCCTGACCAGTTTGACTTACCAGTTAGTGAGGGCGGTATGCCTTGCACTGGATGATGTTGTTTCCTCCCAGAAGATGCAGGGACCTCTGCTACTGTGGTTGTCTGTACTCTGGCTGAATGTGTCAATAGGTGAGAAGGGAGAAAAGTTACCAAATTGAAAATGTACATGTGTAACTTGTCTGACATTTCCTCATATCTTCTGCATGCTAACAGTATTGTGAAGTACTTCCGAGGCCGGTGCAGGTAGGAGCAGTGGGGCGTTGGAGATGTAATGGCGGGAAATAGACAACGGAATAGTGGAAAGAAATGTCTCAACATAAGGATTCTCTCACCTTGTGCTCGGTGATGCGGCAAGCACAAGGTGAGTTATTTTTTAGATGATTTTTTTTTATTTTCCCTATTCCATTGTCTGTTGATTTTCCTCTGCACCGCACCACCCCCCCTGACGTTCTTGACTGATCCGGCCACGTCTGGATAAGTGGAAGGGGCACTTTGTCTATTGCTACTTAACAGTGTTAGGTATATACGGCAGCAGTACTGGGCCCATGTTCTCAATAGTGGGAATGGGATTTGCCATTTCTAATCCAAAGGATTTTGAAACTTGTGGTGTAACATACAGAGGGAAACAATTGAGCCTCTGACTGATTTAATATTTATATAAACTTTGGACAACTTCCTTAATCGCAATGGGGGTGCAACACAGACAGTTATTTTTTATACTTGTTCTTGTCATCACATTTACCTGGTACCATGTTGCGGACATCACTCACAGGAAGCCCATGGAGCATGTGGGGGTGGATTGTACTGAGGACATCCTCCTCAAGTGTGGTGAGACAGATATGGGTTCCGGATTGTGGGCCAGGGAGAACTCTGGCCAACTGAATCCTGGTGTACTTCTCCTTCACCCGCCTCTTTTCATCCTGCCACTTCTTCTTGATGTCACGGACTGTACGCACATCCTCCCCCAATGCTGTGACAGCAGTGGCTAAATGCTGCCATAGAGCGTAAGGGGGAGACGATGTAGCCGTTTGTGGTGCCTCACAATGAACTCCACAATCATGGTGGTCTCCTCATCAGTTAAATTTTTCTTCCTCCTCAGTTGGTACATTTTCCAGTAGTGATGCACAGAGAAGGAAAACAGGAACTCTCTGAGGCCACACCAGTTCCTTGAATGTGTGCTGCTTTTATATGGTTTGTGGTGCTGGTCTTGCTGTTGGTGTTAATTGACTTCCTCTGACGCAGGTGGGGGATGGTAAGCACTTGGACAGGTGTTTAGCATTGAGAAAAATGATCATCCGGCCCAGATGCGGGTATTCCGGTCCGGGTGCGGAAATTCCAGCCCAAGGGCGGGATTTCCGATCTGGAGGCAGAAATTCCACTCCGGGTGTGGAAATTCCAGCCCAAGTGCGGACGTAAAGATAGGAGTCGTAAGGGATTTCTGTGAATACCAAAAATCGTAAGTGCCTTCTGTGAATACCAGAAGTCGTAAATGTAGACTTTTGTCTCAGACTACTTTTGTGAATCAGGCCCGTAGTGCTTAGAGTCGATGGTGAGTGGGGTGATGATGTTACTGATGGCATTGCAGAAACCGGGGCGTGGTCCTTGATGTCTGTAGGCGAGGGTGCCTCTGATGGTAATTCTGCTGTCTGTGTGGAGTTGGAAGTTGAGGTGTTCCATGATCGGGGTTGTGTTGTCTGTGGTGGTGGTGCATTGAATGTTTTCTTTGTAGCCGTTGGGAGTAGCTGCGATGATGTCGGGAACAGAAAAGGGGTTGAGCCAGGTCTCAATGATAAAGATGACATTGGGGTGAGGAGGTGATGGTGTTCCAGATCTCATTAGAGTGCTTGCAGAGTGATCATACGTTGAGCAGGAGACAGTGGAGGAGCTCCTGGGCAGTTGTGGTTGGCATGATGCTAATCATTGTGCATGCAGGTGCTCCTGTGTTGCAGGAAAAGAGACAGTGCCTGCAGGTGAAAGGTCCAACAGTTGAGTGCTGAGAAGTGCAGCAGCAGTTGTCATGGAGACTGGGGTCCAGGGCTCGAGGCTCGGCGGTGGAGTATCTGTGTGTGGCAGGAGGGCCATGGTTCCTGGTGCTGGACCCGGTCCAGGTGCGGATGGGTACAGATGGGCTTGCCATTGATGCATCTTTGGTGCACCTGCTGGATGCGGCGCTGTGCGGCCATGCTGAGGCCTCTATTAAGTAGATCCTGGTAGGAGGGAGGGATATAAGGAGACGGTAGCAATAAAAATGGCTGGAAATGTTTGAGCGGCAACGGGGCTCGAAAAAGAACAAGAAAAATGATAAAATATGGAAACAAAGGACAAGTAAATAATACCTAATACAATGCGAAAACAAAGGACAAGTAAATAATAAAAACATGAAATGGCTAAAAATAAGGAATACAACAGAAAATGGCTATGAGAAAACAGTACGAGTGCGAGTGACAAATTACACAGTAAATGAGTACAGTACAAATGTGGCAGACCGGCGGGGCAGCAGAGGGAATGATCGGCAGAGTCAGGAAACCTACTGAACGAGCAGTAGCAAGAGGGAGCTAGATCAGGGACCTGCTTAATGGGGTCATGCTGTGGCCTTCATTAAGTAGGTCTTGAGAGGAGGGAGGAGTCCAGGGAGGTGGGAGCAATAAAAACGGCAGGAAACGAGTGAGCAGCAAAGCAGCCCAACAAAGCACAAGACAACTGATACAATGTGGAAACAAAGGACAAGTAAATAATAACAACTAAAATGCAAAAACAAAGGACACGTAAATAGTAATAACAGGAAATGGCTAAAAATAAGGAATACAACAGAAAATGGCTATGATAAAACAGTACGAGTGCAAGTGAATAATTACACGGGATATGCGTACAGTACAAATGTGGCAGACAGGCAGGGCAGCAGAGGGAACGATCAGCAGAGTTGAGAGACCTGTTGAACAAGCGGCAGTGAGGCGGTCCATACAAGGCAGGTATGCTTTAACTACTATGGGCCAAAACCAGTCTGTTCAACCTGTTTTCACAAATGCTCATCGGGACCAATTCTCATTCTCTTAGACTTTTTGTGGCATTCACCCATCATGGTAGTTAATCCTGACACACTAAGCATCAGTAGCATTGGTTGACATTGGTTCCCAACCAATCTTATTAATGATCATTTTCTCCAAGCATGTGTCTCTCAAACCTGTTATGAACACCTTAACATCAAGATATCTTAGTCCTGGACCTGCTCTTAGTTTCTCCTCTAGAATTCCTTTGTTGTGACATATTCTTTGTTTTTAACTTTATCCATTACCTAGGTATTGAAGCCACACAACCCTTCTTCTTCCCACCTCTCTTGAACAACATGCTAATAAAGTTCTCTACCTCCTGATAGGCATGAGCAATGTTGACCTTTTTCTCTCTCATGTTAAACTCCTCTTTCATTTCCATTCATTCCCTCACACTCCTAAACTCTCCAGACCCATCGTTTTTCCCTAACTCAATCATATAATACCCTGAGGCAAGGGACCTTAGTATGCAGTTGTATTGGATTTCAGTCATATATCAATTCCCATGCATCAGCATTCCCTGCTGAAAATCAGGAAAATTGTCCAAAACTTTGTTTTTCAAACTTTTAGATCCTAGTTAAGTGGAAACTGCACTACAGTGGCTGCCTCCTAGTTGGACTCCATCAGTACTCCTTGTCCCCCATGAAATATAATTAATCTTTCCACATACAAACACTAACCTCCCCAGATGCATATTAACCTCTTACTAACCAAATGGTTACCAACCAAACATTCGGGCATGGCATATGTTAACCTAGTCCTTGAGGCACTAGAAGGTATTTTACATTCTTCCCTCTCTCAAACCTTCTCATGATAAGCACCACAGTACTCGTGTTTTGCAGCCAACTGCAGTCTGCTATCCATGCCAAAAACACTCTCTGGTGCCACAACTAGAATGAGATGCTTCAAATTCTTTGGACTCCTCCATTAGAGCTCTCTCTCTTATAAACTATTCAGAGTATGTTGCTACCTTTCTGCTTGCAATCTTCATCAACGCCGGACTCCCAGCCTTGAGAACAAGCACTGCTGCCAAGCCACCAGAGTTCATCCCGTGCACTGTTGTGTAAATATGTAACATCTAACTTAAATACATGTATAAGCAACTTTTGTTAGTACAACAGGTTGCAGCTATAAATTCATTCAGAAGTGGGCAGGGTAGCAGTGTGGCAAACAGTTGAAACAACTCATATGAGCTTACATTTTCCAAGGACAGGGATGATATTCACAGGAGAGATATATGTGGTCAAAGGAAAAACCTAGTTTACTTCCCTCCAGTTTAGCTGGTAGATCAGGGACACTTTGTATCCATGACTGAACGGTAAGTGAGAGGTTCAGAAAGCTGAGATATGGTATTGGGCTGTCCTTCGACAGTAAGATGCTTGAAGGCATTATATGTTATGATTTCAATCTTTCTCTAAGTAGAGCCTTGCTTAAGAGTAATCACCAGCTTAACTCCTTGCTCTTTGTTTTTTCCTAAGTGCTATTTCATCATCTTCTGGGATCTGAATCATCACCATAATGAGTGGCAGCTTGTTGATCGAGGCTTCTGTCAAGTATATACTCCTGGGGTGTGCACATTTTGATTGGTACTCTAGATATGGCTTGGTTGCATTTTGCATGTACAGAAGGAGTTTTACCTCATACCTTACAGTTTGTATATCAATATGTCTTATGATCTACAATATATGTGCCTGGAGCTGGTCTTTAAAGTCTAGAGTGGGAAATATCACATGGTTTGATGAAAGTTCTTCTGTGGTGGTATCGCCACATTCCGTGAATGACTTTAATTGTGTTAATTCATTTGGGCCTCTAATGGGCAAAGAATCCAAAAATTGATGAAGTTGAGAAGTATTGCGGGGTAGCTGATATCGCTGGCTTGCCCCGTGGAACAACAACTGCTACCCTTGGTTTCAGAGGTCTAGAGGGTGGTGACAAAAAGACTGTAAGGGGGAGATTTACAAAAAAGTCCTGCAATGCAACGTAGCCCCCGCTAGGCTGCGCTGTGTTGCACGACAGGGAGGGAGCAGGAGAGCGCCATATTTTTAAAGATATGGCTCTCTCCTCCCCTTTGCCTTGTGCCGGCGCAGATTTCAGCAGCCATGCGCCATGCACACACCTTAGCGCTGTAGCGCTAGGGTGTGTGCATGAGTGCAGCATAGGTTTTGTACAGGAAGGGTACCCGTCCTGTACAACATACTATGCTAGGAAAGCAACATACACGAGGGAAAGCTTTTCCCACTTTGTATGCATGCTGCACAGTGCAGCACGCATGCAAAGTCGGAAAAGGAAGGAGAAATGAAAGCATTTCTCCTTCCTTGCGCATAGTTGAAAAGGGCAAATGTTTCTCACGCTAAACTCAATCTACTGTTTTTAGTAAATTGGGTTTAGCATGAGAAAGCTTGGGTGGTTGCATGGGAACGCCCATGCACCACCCTTGGCATGCCCCCATGGTGCAAAGTAATGCGAAGCAGCGCAGTGCACTGCTTCGCATTACTTTTACGTTATTTCCAGCGCTAAACAAGTTTAGCGCTGGAAAGTTAATTAGGAAAAATTATTTTGTGCTGTTTTGCGTCACTTTTGTGACGCAAACACGGCGCAAAATCTTAGCAAATCTCCCCCAGTGTTCTCATAGAGCCTTTCTCTTGCCATTCATCTGAAAATAGCAGGCTGTTGAGGGTGAGAGTGCGATAAATGTTCAACTCTATGATGTTATGAGCAGTCAAAGGTATATGATGTCACTTTCCGTATCAATGGCATAATCGACATCCACAAGGGAACTTTTGAATACTCCATGAAGCACAATTATTTAACTGGTTTATTTCTATCTTTACTAAGGTAGCTCTAAACAGCAGACAGACCCTCTGTTCTTATATGCTGACAACATGGTGTCAATCAGAAAAAGGGGGAGGAGGAGGATTGGGCTAGGTTCACCCTCCTGTGTGATCAGAATACATCAAAAAGAATCCGTAGGTGACGGATCAAAAGAACCTAGCCAAGAAACAAGAACGGGTTCACCAATTGGGGTGAAGGCCACCTCTACTGGTAAAAAAGAAAAATTTCTTTTCTTGTGTCCCCTCACTCACCCAGGGTTGCCCCTAGGTGACATGCTTCATCATTGGGGCCATCCCAAACATCTACTGATTGGGGCGTGCTGCGACTTGCGGATTTACGTAGGAGCACTTACCTTGTGAGGCTATGTGTCGTGCAGTGTAGGGGGAGTGGTGTAAGTGATGTTTTAAAAAATTACCTAACTAGTGAGCTATTGTTTTATTCCTGCTCCTAGTTGGTAGGGATAAAAAGGGGGTTAATAAAAGGGAAATGTAACTGTTATGTAATTATAATCCCTTGTATTATGTCAACATGTTTCAAGGTATCCCCTAAACCTTTTCTTCAGGACAACAAAGGGACCAGCCCTTTGTGTACCACTCCGTGCCGGACCTATAATAAAGTGAAGTGAAAAATTATTAATGCACACCTATTGTGTGAGCATTGGGAAAAATATATACATACGGTTGCTTCTGAACACGTAGTAACTGTCATTGGGAAGAAAAAGCAAAATGCAAATTAATACATACTGCCTGCCCACCGTTCTTGTGGGCAGGTAAAGGCGTTACGCTGCGCGTAAAAGAAGGTACTTCATACTATGGTGTAAGTGCCCTTGAAAGCAAACTTAGTTAGTGGTCAGATCTTGTGTGGGTAATACTACACATGATACCTTAATTGTGAGCAGGCAAGGTTGAAAAGACATAATTTAAAAACACTTGTAGTCAAGGACAAAAAACAGGACACACACAACATGTAACATAAAATCAATTTCTTTTTGAAACATACTTATTTTTTGGCAAAAGTGCGCCTCATGGTCTGTCTGGGTGGAGGGGCCTGTAGAAACCCTATATTATAATAATAGACAAAGGAATGAGATAATGAGGATTTGTTATAAGCCACTCATTGCTTGTGCCTTCCTATGACTGGTTTAGAAAGAGCAAATGGAATTTAGTGAAAAAGGCAAGTAAAGTTATATAAATTCCTGTAGAGAGAAAAAAATTGATGATGTCCTGTAGGGAGAAAAAAGTCTTACTGTGCTCAGCAACCCTCCGTCAATACGACCTATTCAGTCCCAAGGCAGACCGCATCTTAGCGTGTCTTTGCCTTAGTGCCGGTATAAGTAGTCTGAAAAACAGCTGAGTCATTCCCTCGTGCTGTTAGAGACTAGAGCGTGTAAAGCGTAGTCTCGTATTGTGGTGTAAACGGTCCACCATGTTGTTGGTATTTTATGAAATGGGGGTGTGATTTTTGAAAGTCTAAATTACTAATTAGAGTGCAGGAGTACCTTATACGAAAAAAGAAGGACGCCCGGTATTTTGTCAAAATAGGTTGGGGTCAGTATTGAACCCTGGTCACAGGGACACCGTGAGTTTCTTAAATAGCGGCCATATTGGAATGGTCAAAAAAACAATAAACAGAAAAAGAAAAGGAAAAAGGCTAGGGATGTTTTGTCATACTGCCTTCAATTTTATCAAAAAACGAGGTAGAGGATTTCATTGCCTTTGTTCTTGATTTAGATTTTCATAAAATGCCGTTAAGAAACATGCCAGGCGGGGTTTTTTTATTTATTTATTCTCAGATATAGGGGTTAATTTATCTAGTGAAATGGCCCGATAGTATATTTACGTTCGAACCTCTAATTTTATGAAAAAGGTGTTGTGATTTTAGAAAGTCTAAATTAATAATTTGAGTGCAAGAGTACCTCGTACTAGAATAAGAGGACGCCCGGTATTTTGTCAAAAATAGGTTGGGTCAGTATCGAACCCTGTTCAAAGGGACACCATGAGTTTCTTAAATGGCGGCCATATTGGAATGGTCAAAAAACAGAAAAGGAAAAAGGAAAAAGGGAAAAGGCTAGGGATGTTTCTTGTCATACTGCCTTCAATTTTATCAAAGAAACACGGGGTAGAGGTTTCAGTGCCTTTGTTCTTGATTTTGATTTTCATAACATGCCGTTAAAAAACATGCCAGGTGGGGTTTCCAGATATCAGGGTTAATTTATCTAGTGAATTGGCCCCATGGTATATTCTTGTTCAAACCTCTAATATCCGTGCGTAATTTGAAAACCCATCTTTGCTCTTTCTCTAGTAGTATCTGTTCTAAATTTTCACAGGGTTTTATATGTTCCAACACTACCCACCGCATGTCATTTGGGGTGTGTTGTTTCTCGTTGAAGTGTGCCGTCATTCTGGTACTTGCTCTGTGGCATCGGATGTTGCTCCGATGTTCGCAGATTCTTGTGCTCACCTTCCTGGTGGTCATACCCACATAATGTAGGTCACAGTGACACGTAATTAGATACACAACTCCTATAGTGTTGCAAGTGGTGAATTTTCGCAAATCCCATGATTTTCCTATATTGAAAATGACCCTTTTGGTGGTTGTTGTGAGATGGCACACACTGCAGTTACCACACGGGTGGTGGCCCGTTGGTAAAGTACTGAGTATTTGTTGGCTACTTTTGTCTTGGGGCTTCGGGCGGGTGTGTACCAGTATATCCTTCAAATTTTTACCCCTCTTATGTGAGAACATCGGTGTTGGTATGTTCAAGGTACCACTGTTTAAAATCCGCCAATGTTTCTTCACTACCTTTGCGACTTTGTCTGATGCTACACTGAAAGTTGTAATACAGATGGGTCTTTTCTCTTTCTCATTCTCCTGTCTTTCATAAGTTTCTAGAAGGGCATCTCTATGATTATTTCGTGCTCTTTTCTTTGCCTTTGCAATGATTTTAGAAGGGTATTTCCGTTTTTTCAGTTTCTCTGCTAGGTCTTTTGCCTGTTTGTCATAATCCGATGTTTCCGTGCAGTTTCTCCTAAGTCTAAGGAACTGTCCAAATGGTAAATTTTCTTTCAGATGTCGTGGGTGGAAACTATCGTACAGTAAGAGGCAGTTTTTTGCAGTTGGTTTAAAATGTGTTGTGGTTTTGAGTGTGCCATCTACTGCATAGATGTTGAGGTCAAGGAAGACTAACTCAGACCTGCTCATTGTGTGGGTGAATTTAAGGAAAGGGTCCTGTTGGTTGAGCCATTCCAAGAAGATGTTAGCCTCTGTTTCGTCACCTTTCCATATCACCAAGATATCGTCGATGTATCTCTTCCATATCACAATCTTTTGGCGATGTGGGTTTTGGTCTGATAGGATCTTTTGTTCCTCTAAATGATGAACGTACAAACCTGCCACACTCGGCACGAAAGTACTGCCCATGCTGGTACCGTGTTGTTGTTGGAAAAGGGATTCTTCAAAACGGAAGTAGTTCTCTGTTAGAGCCCATTTACAACATTCTAGGACCACATGTTGTGGTGTGTGGTAGGGCCATGCTGATCCATATAGAACTTCCTCTAGAATGTCCATAGTTGCTTTGTGTGGTAAGCTTGTATAAAGGCTTTCCACATCTAGGCCAATCAGGATGTTGCATGTAGGATCAAAATGAAGATCTCTCAGTAGGCAGAGTACTGCCTTGGTGTCCTTCAGGTAGGTGTTAGTGTTCTGTATCAGTGGACGTAGGAAGGCATCTGCAAATTTAGAAAGTGGTTCCAGGATGGATCCGATCCCGGAAACAATGGGTCGTCCTGGTGGTTTTACTACTGACTTATGAATCTTCGGGATTGTGTAGAAGTAGGGTACTGTCGGGTGGGTGTTGATCATAAATTCCCCTTCCTTCTTGGTTACCCAATCATGGGCGAGTGCTTCCTCTATCATGCTTGTAATTCCAATCCTGATCCGTTCTGTAGGATCCTCTCTGATGCGTCTGTAGTTTCTTTCATCCGACAGGAGTCTGAGGCATTCTTGGTGGTATGCTCCTGTACTCTGTAAGACAATCCCTCCGCCCTTGTCTGCCGGTTTTATGGTTATGTCCTTATTGTTGGCCAGAATTTTAATGGCTTCCTGTTCCTCTTTCGTCGTATTATGGAATGTTCTAATGGTGGTTGGGTCCATCTCTCCAACTTCCCTCAAGACCGCCTTCTCAAAAGCCAGTAATTCCACTGGTAGGGTGGCCGAAGGTGGTGTGAATGTTGACTTTCGGTATAGGCCAGTGTCTCCTTTTTGTATATCACTTGTTTCTTTATTTTCGAAAAAAGAAACGCAATTTTATTTTCCTGATGAATTCGTTCAGCTCACAGTTTAGTAGGAATTTGTCCAATGTTGGGGTAGGCACGAAACCCAATCCTTTCTCCAAAACAGCTAGTTGTATTGTAGATAGAGTGGTTCCTGATAAGTTTACAACTATACTCGGTTGTTGCTGGTGCTCGGTAGAGTCGGTGGGCCCATACTCCTCGTGTGACTCCGTGCTGACTCCAAAGGTTGTGCCCATTGTACCTGCTGCCCTCTTTTCGTCTTGCTTCTTTGAGCCCCTCTGCCTCGTCCTAAAAAAGGAACCGGTGAATATTCTGCTTGGGGGCTGTCTCCCAGTAGGAATACGGTTGTGGTTGGTATTGTGGAGGGCCGTAGAAGTAAGGTGGTGCTGGGAAAGGTGGTGGTTGGTAGGGGGGCCAACCGTAGCCTCCTTGTCCTCCTCTATTTCTCAACCTCCCTCTGAAATTTCGGCGGCCTCTTGTGTTGTTTCTATGCCCATAACTACTGTCAGAGTCATTTGAGCTAGTGTCCGACCCATCTGTGTCTGTGTTATATCCAGGGTTCCTCCCTGACAGGTGATAGTCATCCCTGATGTAAGGGTAGGCCTTCTCGTGGCTGAAGTTTTTACCATCTTTCTTAAACTTTTCATATTTGGTCTCTTTCAGTGTCATCTCAAATTCTGTCATGGTCTTGTTAAGCTCATCTAATCGTTTTTTAAATTCTGCTGGTGTCTGGAAAGTCTTAAGTTTGACCTCTAAGGTGTGTATTTCTTCCTTCATGTCTTGTGCCAGGCGTGTTGCGGTTTTTATAATGAGAACCAGCCAATCTCTTGTGCAATGCCAAGAGATTAGCGACCAATCTTTTTGAAAGCCTTATCCGTTTGAAAAATAAATGGCTCATTACGCACGATCAATCCCCTTGGCGCTGCATTTATCCTTAGGTACTCGGTCATCATGATTCCATGGATGATCGTTTTTACCTGATTTCTTTTGAGTTCTGTTAACTCATCCCAACATTGGGCTGCTTCATTACTGTCTCTGTTTGGTATATCAACAAGAGGGGTCATAGAGGCTATAATCCTTTCCACTTCCTCCTCAGTGAATGTCAGGCCAGTTACTTCTGCCATGGTGTTATATGTGTGTGTTGTCCAGTTGTACAAGTGTAAAAGCGTTTTTGAGAGAAACTCCCACAGCTTGCGCTGCTAGATATCAATCAGAAAAAGGGGGAGGAGGAGGATTGGGCTAGGTTCACCCTCCTGTGTGATCAGAATACATCAAAAAGAATCCGTAGGTGACGGATCAAAAGAACCTAGCCAAGAAACAAGGACGGGTTCACCAATTGGGGTGAAGGCCACCTCTACTGGTAGAAAAGAAAAATTTCTTTTCTTGTGTCCCCTCACTCACCCAGGGTTGCCCCTAGGTGACATGCTTCATCATTGGGGCCATCCCAAACATCTACTGATTGGGGCGTGCTGCGACTTGCGGATTTACGTAGGAGCACTTACCTTGTGAGGCTATGTGTCGTGCAGTGTAGGGGAGTGGTGTAAGTGATGTTTTAAAAAATTACCTAACTAGTGAGCTATTGTTTTATTCCTGCTCCTAGTTGGTAGGGATAAAAAGGGGGTTAATAAAAGGGAAATGTAACTGTTATGTAATTATAATCCCTTGTATTATGTCAACATGTTTCAAGGTATCCCCTAAACCTTTTCTTCAGGACAACAAAGGGACCAGCCCTTTGTGTACCACTCCGTGCCGGACCTATAATAAAGTGAAGTGAAAAATTATTAATGCACACCTATTGTGTGAGCATTGGGAAAAATATATACATACGGTTGCTTCTGAACACGTAGTAACTGTCATTGGGAAGAAAAAGCAAAATGCAAATTAATACATACTGCCTGCCCACCGTTCTTGTGGGCAGGTAAAGCGTTACGCTGCGCGTAAAAGAAGGTACTTCATACTATGGTGTAAGTGCCCTTGAAAGCAAACTTAGTTAGTGCTCAGATCTTGTGTGGGTAATACTACACATGATACCTTAATTGTGAGCAGGCAAGGTTGAAAAGACATAATTTAAAAACACTTGTAGTCAAGGACAAAAAACAGGACACACACAACATGTAACATAAAATCAATTTCTTTTTGAAACATACTTATTTTTGGGCAAAAGTGCGCCTCATGGTCTGTCTGGGTGGAGGGGCCTGTAGAAACCCTATATTATAATAATAGACAAAGGAATGAGATAATGAGGATTTGTTATAAGCCACTCATTGCTTGTGCCTTCCTATGACTGGCTTAGAAAGAGCAAATGGAATTTAGTGAAAAAGGCAAGTAAAGTTATATAAATTCCTGTAGAGAGAAAAAAATTGATGATGTCCTGTAGGGAGAAAAAAGTCTTACTGTGCTCAGCAACCCTCCGTCAATACGACCTATTCAGTCCCAAGGCAGACCGCATCTTAGCGTGTCTTTGCCTTAGTGCCGGTATAAGTAGTCTGAAAAACAGCCGAGTCATTCCCTCGTGCTGTTAGAGACTAGAGCGTGTAAAGCGTAGTCTCGTATTGTGGTGTAAACGGTCCACCATGTTGTTGGTATTTTATGAAATGGGGGTGTGATTTTTGAAAGTCTAAATTACTAATTAGAGTGCAGGAGTACCTTATACGAAAAAAGAAGGACGCCCGGTATTTTGTCAAAATAGGTTGGGGTCAGTATCGAACCCTGGTCACAGGGACACCGTGAGTTTCTTAAATAGCGGCCATATTGGAATGGTCAAAAAAACAATAAACAGAAAAAGAAAAGGAAAAAGGCTAGGGATGTTTTGTCATACTGCCTTCAATTTTATCAAAAAACGAGGTAGAGGATTTCATTGCCTTTGTTCTTGATTTAGATTTTCATAAAATGCCGTTAAGAAACATGCCAGGCGGGTTTTTTTATTTATTTATTCTCAGATATCGGGGTTAATTTATCTAGTGAAATGGCCCGATAGTATATTCACGTTCGAACCTCTAATTTTATGAAAAAGGTGTTGTGATTTTAGAAAGTCTAAATTAATAATTTGAGTGCAAGAGTACCTCGTACTAGAATAAGAGGACGCCCGGTATTTTGTCAAAAATAGGTTGGGTCAGTATCGAACCCTGTTCAAAGGGACACCATGAGTTTCTTAAATGGCGGCCATATTGGAATGGTCAAAAAAACCAATAAACAGAAAAGGAAAAAGGAAAAAGGAAAAGGCTAGGGATGTTTCTTGTCATACTGCCTTCAATTTTATCAAAGAAACACGGGGTAGAGGATTTCAGTGCCTTTGTTCTTGATTTTGATTTTCATAACATGCCGTTAAAAAACATGCCAGGTGGGGTTTCCAGATATCAGGGTTAATTTATCTAGTGAATTGGCCCCATTGTATATTCTCGTTCAAACCTCTAATATCCGTGCGTAATTTGAAAACCCATCTTTGCTCTTTCTCTAGTAGTATCTGTTCTAAATTTTCACAGGGTTTTATATGTTCCAACACTACCCACCGCATGTCATTTGGGGTGTGTTGTTTCTCGTTGAAGTGTGCCGTCATTCTGGTACTTGCTCTGTGGCATCGGATGTTGCTCCGATGTTCGCAGATTCTTGTGCTCACCTTCCTGGTGGTCATACCCACATAATGTAGGTCACAGTGGCACGTAATTAGATACACAACTCCTATAGTGTTGCAAGTGGTGAATGTTCACAAATCCCATGATTTTCCTGTATTGAAAATGACCCTTTTGGTGGTTGTTGTGAGATGGCACACACTGCAGTTACCACACGGGTGGTGGCCCGTTGGTAAAGTACTGAGTATTTGTTGGCTACTTTTGTCTTGGGGCTTCGGGCGGGTGTGTACCAGTATATCCTTCAAATTTTTACCCCTCTTATGTGAGAACATCGGTGTTGGTATGTTCAAGGTACCACTGTTTAAAATCCGCCAATGTTTCTTCACTACCTTTGCGACTTTGTCTGATGCTACACTGAAAGTTGTAATACAGATGGGTCTTTTCTCTTTCTCATTCTCCTGTCTTTCATAAGTTTCTAGAAGGGCATCTCTATGATTATTTCGTGCTCTTTTCTTTGCCTTTGCAATGATTTTAGAAGGGTATTTCCGTTTTTTCAGTTTCTCTGCTAGGTCTTTTGCCTGTTTGTCATAATCCGATGTTTCCGTGCAGTTTCTCCTAAGTCTAAGGAACTGTCCAAATGGTAAATTTTCTTTCAGATGTCGTGGGTGGAAACTATCGTACAGTAAGAGGCAGTTTTTTGCAGTTGGTTTAAAATGTGTTGTGGTTTTGAGTGTGCCATCTACTGCATAGATGTTGAGGTCAAGGAAGACTAACTCAGACCTGCTCATTGTGTGGGTGAATTTAAGGAAAGGGTCCTGTTGGTTGAGCCATTCCAAGAAGATGTTAGCCTCTGTTTCGTCACCTTTCCATATCACCAAGATATCGTCGATGTATCTCTTCCATATCACAATCTTTTGGCGATGTGGGTTTTGGTCTGATAGGATCTTTTGTTCCTCTAAATGATGAACGTACAAACCTGCCACACTCGGCGCGAAAGTACTGCCCATGCTGGTACCGTGTTGTTGTTGGAAAAGGGATTCTTCAAAACGGAAGTAGTTCTCTGTTAGAGCCCATTTACAACATTCTAGGACCACATGTTGTGGTGTGTGGTAGGGCCATGCTGATCCATATAGAACTTCCTCTAGAATGTCCATAGTTGCTTTGTGTGGTAATCCGGGATCGGATCCATCCTGGAACCACTTTCTAAATTTGCAGATGCCTTCCTACGTCCACTGATACAGAACACTAACACCTACCTGAAGGTCACCAAGGCAGTACTCTGCCTACTGAGAGATCTTCATTTTGATCCTACAAGCAACATCCTGATTGGCCTAGATGTGGAAAGCCTTTATACAAGCTTACCACACAAAGCAACTATGGACATTCTAGAGGAAGTTCTATATGGATCAGCATGTACGTTCATCATTTAGAGGAACAAAAGATCCTATCAGACCAAAACCCACATCGCCAAAAGATTGTGATATGGAAGAGATACATCGACGATATCTTGGTGATATGGAAAGGTGACGAAACAGAGGCTAACATCTTCTTGGAATGGCTCAACCAACAGGACCCTTTCCTTAAATTCACCCACACAATGAGCAGGTCTGAGTTAGTCTTCCTTGACCTCAACATCTATGCAGTAGATGGCACACTCAAAACCACAACACATTTTAAACCAACTGCAAAAAACTGCCTCTTACTGTACGATAGTTTCCACCCACGACATCTGAAAGAAAATTTACCATTTGGACAGTTCCTTAGACTTAGGAGAAACTGCACGGAAACATCGGATTATGACAAACAGGCAAAAGACCTAGCAGAGAAACTGAAAAAACGGAAATACCCTTCTAAAATCATTGCAAAGGCAAAGAAAAGAGCACGAAATAATCATAGAGATGCCCTTCTAGAAACTTATGAAAGACAGGAGAATGAGAAAGAGAAAAGACCCATCTGTATTACAACTTTCAGTGTAGCATCAGACAAAGTCGCAAAGGTAGTGAAGAAACATTGGCGGATTTTAAACAGTGGTACCTTGAACATACCAACACCGATGTTCTCACATAAGAGGGTAAAAATTTGAAGGATATACTGGTACACACCCGCCCGAAGCCCCAAGACAAAAGTAGCCAACAAATACTCAGTACTTTACCAACGGGCCACCACCCGTGTGGTAACTGCAGTGTGTGCCATCTCACAACAACCACCAAAAGGGTCATTTTCAATACAGGAAAATCATGGGATTTGCGAAAATTCACCACTTGCAACACTATAGGAGTTGTGTATCTAATTACGTGCCACTGTGACCTACATTATGTGGGTATGACCACCAGGAAGGTGAGCACAAGAATCTGCGAACATCGGAGCAACATCCGATGCCACAGAGCAAGTACCAGAATGACGGCACACTTCAACGAGAAACAACACACCCCAAATGACATGCGGTGGGTAGTGTTGGAACATATAAAACCCTGTGAAAATTTAGAACAGATACTACTAGAGAAAGAGCAAAGATGGGTTTTCAAATTACGCACGGATATTAGAGGTTTGAACGAGAATATACCATGGGGCCAATTCACTAGATAAATTAACCCTGATATCTGGAAACCCCACCTGGCATGTTTTTTAACGGCATGTTATGAAAATCAAAATCAAGAACAAAGGCACTGAAATCCTCTACCCCGTGTTTCTTTGATAAAATTGAAGGCAGTATGACAAGAAACATCCCTAGCCTTTTCCTTTTTCCTTTTTCCTTTTCTGTTTATTGGTTTTTTGACCATTCCAATATGGCCGCCATTTAAGAAACTCATGGTGTCCCTTTGAACAGGGTTCGATACTGACCCAACCTATTTTTGACAAAATACCGGGCGTCCTCTTATTCTAGTACGAGGTACTCTTGCACTCAAATTATTAATTTAGACTTTCTAAAATCACAACACCTTTTTCATAAAATTAGAGGTTCGAACGTGAATATACTATCGGGCCATTTCACTAGATAAATTAACCCCGATATCTGAGAATAAATAAATAAAAAAAACCCGCCTGGCATGTTTCTTAACGGCATTTTATGAAAATCTAAATCAAGAACAAAGGCAATGAAATCCTCTACCTCGTTTTTTGATAAAATTGAAGGCAGTATGACAAAACATCCCTAGCCTTTTTCCTTTTCTTTTTCTGTTTATTGTTTTTTTGACCATTCCAATATGGCCGCTATTTAAGAAACTCACGGTGTCCCTGTGACCAGGGTTCGATACTGACCCCAACCTATTTTGACAAAATACCGGGCGTCCTTCTTTTTCGTATAAGGTACTCCTGCACTCTAATTAGTAATTTAGACTTTCAAAAATCACACCCCCATTTCATAAAATACCAACAACATGGTGGACCGTTTACACCACAATACGAGACTACGCTTTACACGCTCTAGTCTCTAACAGCACGAGGGAATGACTCGGCTGTTTTTCAGACTACTTATACCGGCACTAAGGCAAAGACACGCTAAGATGCGGTCTGCCTTGGGACTGAATAGGTCATATTGACGGAGGGTTGCTGAGCACAGTAAGACTTTTTTCTCCCTACAGGACATCATCAATTTTTTCTCTCTACAGGAATTTATATAACTTTACTTGCCTTTTTCACTAAATTCCATTTGCTCTTTCTAAGCCAGTCATAGGAAGGCACAAGCAATGAGTGGCTTATAACAAATCCTCATTATCTCATTCCTTTGTCTATTATTATAATATAGGGTTTCTACAGGCCCCTCCACCCAGACAGACCATGAGGCGCACTTTTGCCAAAAAATAAGTATGTTTCAAAAAGAAATTGATTTTATGTTACATGTTGTGTGTGTCCTGTTTTTTGTCCTTGACTACAAGTGTTTTTAAATTATGTCTTTTCAACCTTGCCTGCTCACAATTAAGGTATCATGTGTAGTATTAACCACACAAGATCTGACCACTAACTAAGTTTGCTTTCAAGGGCACTTACACCATAGTATGAAGTACCTTCTTTTACGCGCAGCGTAACGCCTTTACCTGCCCACAAGAACGGTGGGCAGGCAGTATGTATTAATTTGCATTTTGCTTTTTCTTCCCAATGACAGTTACTACGTGTTCAGAAGCAACCGTATGTATATATTTTTCCCAATGCTCACACAATAGGTGTGCATTAATAATTTTTCACTTCACTTTATTATAGGTCCGGCACGGAGTGGTACACAAAGGGCTGGTCCCTTTGTTGTCCTGAAGAAATGTTTAGGGGATACCTTGAAACATGTTGACATAATACAAGGGATTATAATTACATAACAGTTACATTTCCCTTTTATTAACCCCTTTTTATCCCTACCAACTAGGAGCAGGAATAAAACAATAGCTCACTAGTTAGGTAATTTTTAAAACATCACTTACGCCACTCCCCCTACACTGCACGACACATAGCCTCACAAGGTAAGTGCTCCTACGTAAATCCGCAAGTCGCAGCACGCCCCAATCAGTAGATGTTTGGGATGGCCCCAATGATGAAGCATGTCACCTAGGGGCAACCCTGGGTGAGTGAGGGGACACAAGAAAATACATTTTTCTTTTCTACCAGTAGAGGTGGCCTTCACCCCAATTGGTGAACCCGTCCTTGTTTCTTGGCTAGGTTCTTTTGATCCGACAACATGGTGTCGCCATTTTCTTGTTCTGACAGTAGTCTCTACCACTAAATGTAGTAAAGTGGCTCAGATATCAAAAAAATTGTGCTTTGTCTTTAAGACAAAGCTAGGACTAAATAAGTGTAAAGATCTAGCACGGAAGGTGGGAAAGATAGGGAACGGCTCAAGGGCTAAGCGCCTGCTGGAGAGATTTGTATATATCCTATGAGACTCATTGAGTACCGACTCAGCCTTTCATTAGTCTTAACTTTATTAAATGTGTGTGTTTGGGAAACAATGACAGTCAGTCAGTCAGTCAAAATAACTTTATTTTGCCGATACAATAACGGCATAAAAGTATTCTACAAACATACATTCAGCAATATTAAAAACATTACAAGATAAAAAACATGTTAGCATACAAAAATTTATGAAAGGCAGTTAAAAATATAAAATATAAGACAAGCTTAGTCTAAAAACCAGAAATTCTTACATATGTAAACAGGATCTAATCGGATTGGCCCTTATTTTGCTTATGGGGGTCAGACTAGGGAATTAGTCTCATTCTCTTTATAGCAGATTAGTAAAATGAAGCCAAAGAAAAACATACCAAGGGATCCGGTAATAGCTGGAGGTAATAGAGGGCTGGGCGGAATTGTCTGAAGTTTAATTTATGCATAAGCGGGAGAATATATCTATTTCTTTTGTTAGTATACAACTTGCAGAAGAATACAAAATGCAAATCATTCTGTGGGGATCGCATATCGCATGGACAAAAAGGGAGGGTATCAATAGAATAAGTTTTAGACGGATAGCCTAACATGAGCGGAGTATATTTTAATCGAAACCTCAGTAGTACATATCTGTGTTGGAGGTTCGTGACAAATGTCAAATAGTAAGTTGATGTATTATTTATGCTAGGGGCTATATGGTATTGTCTCACTCTATTCAAATTGTGGTTAAGCTCACATCTCTTTTTACCAAAATGATCTAATAAACGGACCTTCAATTCTTTTTGAGATATTGTCATACATAACTCGGATCTTCATATAAATTAAGTAAGCCAATTGCCTGTAGGTTAGTCTCAATATATTTTAACCATTTTATTTTCCTTACACCATCTAAATTCAACCAATCATTCAGGATGTCTCTGGTTAGGCTTAGCGTTTCTTTTCTCCAGACTGAATGCCACAGAAGGATCGGTGCAATACAAATCTTATCTGTAATGTAAGGGTCATTCAGCTCAGAGTGACAGTTATAAGAGGAACAAGATTATGGGACACATATCAATCTTTTCAGAAAACCGTCCTTTATACACTGCAATTTTGATATGTCGGATAAACCCCAGACAGCTGCCCCATAGGAGGCAAGAAATAATGGGGCATATTAGCAAGACCCACGTTAAAATTATCGCCGTTTTAGCGGCAGTTTCCTGCCGCTAAAACAGCGATAATGGGCTTGCTAATATGCGTTATGGAATTCCAATAGAAGCCCAGGTTAGATGTGCAGGACATATAACCTGGGCTTCTATTGGAATTCTATAACGCATATTAGCAAGCCCATTATCGCCGTTTTAGCGGCAGTTTCCTGTCGCTAAAACGGCGATAATTTTAACGTGGGTCTTGCTAATATGCCCCACTGTTTTTGCCTCATACATCTTTTTTATTGCTTCAATTGGCTTTGATCCAAGTTTTTTTTGCAAATCTAAAAAGCCCTCCAATACTTTTTTACATTATAATTCCTCTCAATAGTCACCATATTTTGCCAGGTGTTTTTCCTATCAAACATGATCCCTAGGTAGTTAAATGAATCCACAACCTCAAGGTTTCGCCCTTTGATAAACATTCTGGGTTGTTTCTGCGGTCTCGTGCCTGCCACAAGTACAAAAGACTTGGATTGGTTTATCTTCAAGTCCAGATTATTCATGAATTTTACATACTCCTCTATGAGTCTCTGCAGTGCGTTGCCAGTTCGTGCCAGCAGCACTGCGTCGTCTGCATAGAGGAGTATCGGGACAGGAAAGGATTTAATGAAGGGGATATCTGTAGTGGACCCTACCAGATCCGATTCCACTGCGTTAGTATATAATGCAAATAAGAAGGGGGCAAGAACACATCCCTGCCTCACACCACAGGTAATTCTAAAGTGTCTTGTGCATTCTCCCTCTTTCCCATAACGGACACAAGCCGTAGCATCGGAGTACATCTCATGAATAAAATTAATTATCTGGATCTCAATCCCCATGGCCTCCATTATTACCCATAACTTAGAGTGTACCACGTAATCAAATGCAGCCGATAAATCAATAAAGGCCATATAAAGATGGCCATTCTTAGCTGCTGTATACTTTGCAATTATCAAATTTAAGTTAAGGCACTGATCAACAGTCCCCTTTTCTTTTCTAAAACTGTATTGGCTAGGATTTATTATATTCCTCTCATGAGCCCACTCCTCCATTTTGTTTAGAAGTAGCCGCCCCATTAATTTAGCTGTGGTATCTAATAAGGATATAGGCCTGTAGTTTTTCGGAACGGCCTTATCCCCTTTTTTATGAATCGGTATTATAACTGTCTTTTTCCAGGATACCAAAACACCTGTTCGGGCTATGGTATTAAAAACATTTGTAAGTAATGTGGCCCACAGGGTCCTGGTTATCTAAAAAGAATACAATCGGGACCCCATCAGGTGCAGGTGCCTTCGATCTATTGGATTGGTTGAGAGCGTGTTTTAATTCTTCCAAACTAAAAGATATAATATCTCTGGTACAACAAGGTGACAAATCTGCAGGTGGATCATTTACCTCCCCCGTTTTCCCGAAGAGTCCTTCAAAATGCGCTACCCATGCATCCTCATCCACATGCGTATCTAGAGAAATCTCTTTCTCCTCTCTTCAAAAGGGGGCATTGATTAAGCTCCAAAAATCCCTACTACTATTTAATGCTGCTGCTCTTTGTAACTTCTCCCACGCCTCCTCCTTCAGCAAGTTTAATCTAGCTAGCCTCGCTTTTTTATATGACTGGTGTAATGACTTCACTAAATTCACATTTCTAGGTTTTGACCTCAAAGCGACATGGAGATGTTTAAGCGCTTTTGCACACGCATCATCAAACCTCCTCGTGATACTTATGGGAGATAGGGCGAAGCAGATTATCTTTAATTTCCACTAGGATCCACTCAAAGGCTACTGTAATATCATTATGAGTTGTGTTTAGTTCTAAACAAGTTGTAATCTCCTGCGCCATTTTGCCAACAATTTGCCCAATGAACTTCGCAGTATCCACTTTTTCCCATTTCAAGACAACCCCATTATTTTTTGCAATGAAGGGCTTCGGTAGTAAGTTGTTGGGTGGTTTCCGCCTTTGTCCAAATGAAGACAGAGATTCTACATTGTGCAGTAGGAAGAATTCCCTCTCTACTTCCATCTAACTTCTGGCCTACTTCTTCCAGTACTTCACTGGCTCCCAGTAATACTGTACGCAACCTGGGAGTCATGTTTGACAATAAACTGACATTAGAGAAACAGGTCAACAAGACAGTTGGAAGCTGTTTTGGCCTGATTAGAGCACTTCGGAAAATCTTTCCGATGTTCTCTTTGGAGGCTAGAACGTTGATAGTCCGAAGTACTATCCTTAGCAGATTGGACTACTGCAATGCTCTGCTCTTAGATTCTCCACAATATCTGATTGAGAGATTGCAGAGAATACAGACCATGGCTGCTAAATTAGCACTACGGCGATCGCGCCGTTCTTCTGCATCCCTGGCACTCTCTGACTTGCATTGGCTGCCGGTCTCGCAGAGAATACAATTCAAGGCATTATGCATAATGTTTAAGGCCCTGCATGGACAGGGACCCAAATCACTGCAGGAAAAATTTACCTGGTATGTCCCCCTTCGAATGCTTCGCTCCTCATCGGCAAATCTGGTGAGGGTGCATAGAGTTAAGAAAGTTAAATCAGGAGGCAGGGCCTTCTGTTCGGCAGCCCCTCGCCTTTGGAACAAACTTCCATCTGATATCAGACATATAGACAATATTCTGCAGTTCAGAAAAAGGATAAAAACCTGGCTTTACCCCCGGGTATGCTCCTTGGTTCCCTGTTAATTCCTTCTGGACAGGGGCTACAGTTCTTGCCACAGTTTTCTTTCTATATCCAGCTAATATCTTATCACAGCGCCAGGGTACCCGCAGGGTGTCAGCTGCACTTTACAAGCAATTATAATAATAATAATAATAATAATAATAATAACATGTGATAGGTTATTGCAGCATGATCACTAAAGGTGTTAAAATGTGTCTTAATATGGGTAACATATGTTTTAATGGTTACTGAGACCAAGATATAGTCAAGGGTTGAGCAATTGGAACGAGTGGAAAACGTAAAATCTAATTGGCCAGTTATAATATCATGTGGGTTAATTATCTCAAGGCTGTAGGCTCTTAATAGCTTATTGAGAGTATTTCCATTATCATTGTGGCAAAAATGAGGAAGGGGATCCCCATCAACATCAATCAGTCTGCATGCAGTAGACCTAACCCTATTACAACTATGGGCATTGAAATCGCTCATCCAGACAATATCACAAGATTTGTGGTAGGCTTTCACCAGATGTGCAATATCTGTGTCCAGAATTTCCAAGATCGCTGCCCGATTATCTTCAAACTTATTATTATAGAAATTAATAAGGATCCAGTTCTGACATTTATAGGCCTCACAGAGAAGGATATGATAATAAGATGTTGTGTTAAAAATGTATTTACCTTTAATCTAAGTGTATTGGCCACTAGTGTTACTATTACTCCTCTAGAGCGACCGGCACTAGAACGTATTGTGGGTGTCTGAAAAGATCGATACCCATCTAGGTAAATCTGACCAGTTTCCCAGGTTTCCTGAAGGCATTTGGGGCCAGATGTACGACCATTGGCATTAGCGACTCGCAAATTGCGAAAAATTGCGAGTCGCAATTTGCGAGTCGCTAATGCCAATGTACAACAGTGTCAGAGACACTGTTTGCGATTCCCGATGGGGTCGCAAATTGCATGCCTTATCAATATTCATGAGGCACTCGCAATTTGCGACCCCATTGGGATTGGCTGGCCCTTCCAGGTATGGTGACCTGCTGGGCTCAGCAGACTTCCATGCCTGGGACTGCTTTTAAATAAAGCAGTTTTTTTTAAAAAATGCAGCCTGTTTTCCTTAAAGGAAAACGGGATGCATTTAAAAAAGAAAAATGAAACGTTTTCGTTTCATTTTTTAAGTGCAGGTAGTGGTCCCTGGGACCACTGCCTGCCCCTAAAAAATATTTTCCCCTGCATTCACAAAGGGTAAGGGGTCCCCAGGGAACCCTTCCATTTTGGGAGTGCTTTATCACCCTCTTGAAGAGGGAGGTAAATTGTGAGTGTTTTGCGACCGCAATTACGGTCGCAAAACATTCTTACATAGTGTCGAGAGTCGCTATTAGGAAGGGACGCCCTTGGAACGCCCCTTCCTAATAGCGAGTCGCAAATCCTATTTAGCGAGTCGCAAATAAATTGCGACTCGCTAAATAAGGTTTGTACATGGCCCATTGGTATTTTTGCATGCTCCAACAGGTCGCAAACCCATTTGCGCATGCAAAAGTGGGTCGTACATCTGGCCCTGTATGTCATATTGGGTCACCAGAGTCACCCAATCAGAGTTACTCTTTTTCTGGTTGTATCCCGCTATGTTGCATGAGATGACTTTTGCAAGTACCAGGTGACCTCCCACTTGGTCTAAGCCCTGGCGTGAGGGGACCATGTTGTTTTCTATGCGCTACTTAAGGGGAATTTGGAGAAGCATAAGATAACCATATCATTTTATTTGAGCAAAATTGCAAGGGGTTTACCGAGTCCATCGCACGCATCCATGTCTCCCAGTAAAGCAAATCCATTACAGAGGGGTACAGGAGCACTTATTTGGGGGGAATAAATGTTAAGTGGGGGGCGAGAAAAATAAGGAACTTTCACCTTAAGCTGTGCAGTTAGAGATGGCCTAGGAGGTTTATAGAAGAAAACTAATGGGAGGGGGCAAATCTCAGTGTCAAATGATGGACTATTTGGCAGTAATCTCAACAAGTCGCCTACTTGTCGCTGGTTATTAAAGTTCATAACTACACAGTCCCCTCCTATGACGTTTTGCGCAGGTCCCACCCAATTCACTTTTCTAGCCATAATAAGATGTTGGTATAAGTTAAACCTGCCCTTCGAAAATTTAAAGAGCCAGTGTGAAGCTTTATGCATTAACTGATCAGTGGATTCCTGTAGATCAAGTTTTAATTCTGGGATGTTCGCTAGAATTATAACAAAGGGGCAAGCTGCCGGGGGCAGGTCTAATCTCTCTCTTTGTTTAAATACCGGCTCCTCTTGGAGATTTACGTGCCCTTGGTCAGAATCATCCGTACCCCTTCTGCCTGACCATTCACTATTTGGAATTGGGGCAGTGCCAATATCCACCCTCTCTGTTTGGGACCTCTCTGATGCTAGGGTGGGGCAGGTTTTTAGAGGCTGGTGAACCAATGAGGAGTTCCTTTGTGTGCCCCCAATCAAAGAATTATAGGTTTTCTCACTAGGCGGGTCAGCCACATTCCCAGAAAATGGTATTAATGCAGACTCCTGAAACAACAGAGTAGGGGCAGTAGGACAGTCCAAACATGCAGATGGTAATTCAGGTTGGGAGCGCCTGAGCTCATTTCCCCCTCCGGTAGCGGTGGCTCTGTTACAAAGCAAAGTCAAGGTATCCTCTATTTTGGACAGCCTGCTAAGAAGCGGCTGGAGAAACGTTGAAAGGTTTCTTCTAATTTCTGGCAAAGGGCGTCAACGCCGGGCGGTGAAACTGCACTCAGAGCGGTTGACGAGTGGGTATCTACGAGTATAACCGGATGAGAGGGTTTTTTGAAGGTTTCGCGGGCTTGGGTATAGCTGTTTTTTTAAACCCTTCCTCGTTTCCTTTTGCCCAGGGGTTCCATCACTGGACTGCCTTCAGTGTCATGATCTTTAACAATATCAACTGAGGCCGGAGTACTAGACACTACGTTATGATTTTGCAAATCTGGTGGAGTGCCCACTCCGTTTAAGTCCGGGACAGATCT
This sequence comes from Calotriton arnoldi, assembly GCA_963921515.1. NCBI lineage: Eukaryota > Metazoa > Chordata > Amphibia > Caudata > Salamandridae > Calotriton > Calotriton arnoldi. The sequence goes on from CAWUFW010012415.1 coordinate 90,472, forward strand.
TACCTCCTCCAACGAGAGGCGCCGCTCCGTCAGCTCTATTTCTTTAGAGAGCACATCAGCCGCCCTCAATAGGAAAGAGTCCAGTGTATTTATAATTTCACCACCTGGTTCTGTAGTTTTTATTTTCCGCTTGGCCATCTCGGTGAAAAGGGGTACACTATAGCCAAAATACCAGCTGTTAGGGGAGTGGCCCAGCCTCTTCTGGACGATGATGGGTGTGGATGGGGCCGCCCTTGGCCCGGGCTTTGCCCGGGCATTGCCCGGGCGTGCCCACGCGCACGTTAAGCACCGCGGGCTGGCGTCGCACTTAAATGCACGTTATCAGGTGCAGTGGATGGCGGGAATTGCAGTCCCCCAGCAGTGCAAAGGAATTCACAGCACGGCTCTCCCGTCTCAGGCTCAGACTCAGGTAAACATGTGGCTACGTACGCCACGGCCGGTGTCGCACTTAAATGCATGTTATCAGGTGCAGTGGATGGCGGGAATTACAGTCCCCCTGTGGTGCGGAAGAATTCACAGCACGGCTCTCCCCTCTCAGGCTCAGATTCAGGTAAACATGCGGCTACATATGCTGCGGGCCGGTGTCGCACTTTAATGCATGTTATCAGATGCAGTGGAAGGTGGGAATTGCAGTCCCCCTGTGGTGCGAAGGAATTCACAGCACGGCTCTCCCCTCTCGGGCTCAGATTCAGGTAAACATGCGGCTACATACGCCGTGGGCTGGAGTTGCGCTTAAATGTGCGTTATCAGGTGCAGTGGATGGCGGGAATTGCAGTCCCCCATCGGTGCGAAGGAATTCACAGCACAGCTCTCCCTTCTCAGGCTCAGATTCAGGTAAACATGCGGCTACATACGCCACGGGCCAGTGTCGCGCTTATATTGCACGTTATCAGGTGCAGTGGATGGCAGGAATTGCAGTCCCCCAGCAGTGCGAAGGAATTCACAGCACGTCACTCCCCTCTCAGGCTTAGATTCAGGTAAACATGCGGCTACATATGCTGCGGGTCGGTGTCGCGCTTAAATACATGTTATCAGGTGCAGTGGATGGTGGGAATTGCAGTCCCCCAGCGGTGCAAAGGAATTCACAGCACGGCTCTCCCCTCTCGGGCTCAGATTCAGGTAAACATGCGGCTAAATACGCCGCGGGATGGCGTCGCGCTCAAATGTGCGTTATCAGGTGCAGTGGATGGCGGGAATTGCAGTCCCCCATCGGTGCGAAGGAATTCACAGCACAGCTCTGCCTTCTCAGGCTCAGATTCAGGTAAACATGCGGCTACATATGCCGTGGGCCGGTGTCGCGCTTATATTGCACGTTATCAGGTGCAGTGGATGGCGGAAATTGCAGTCCCCCAGCAGTGCGAAGGAATTCACAGCATGGCTCTCCCCTCTCAGGCTCAGACTCAGGTAAACATGTGGCTACATACGCCGCAGGCTGGCGTCACGCTTAACTGTGCATTATCAGGTGCAGTGGATGGCGGGAATTGCAGTCCCCCAGCGGTGTGAAGGAATTTACCGCACGGCTCTCCCTTCTTAGGCTTGGATTCAGGTAAACATGCGGCTACATATGCCACGGGCCGGCGCTGCGCTTAAATGCACGTTATCAGGTGCAGTGGATGGCGGGAATTGCAGTCCCCCAGCGGTGCGAAGGAATTCACAGCACGGCTCTCCCCTCTCAGGCTCAGATTCAGTTAAACATGCGGCTATGATAGTCATTATAAAAAAATAAGCAACAGATCACTTTATTGCATGCAGTATTGACAGCCATTGTTAGTAATGTGGCTGTGTATATGAAGTACTTCAATTTCCCGTATTCCTATATTTCAAAATGTAAAATCATCAAATAAAGAAGGATACTGTTAATAAGTGTGTGGAATGAATACATTGATCTCAGTGAAACAGAAAGGATCACGTATACTCACTAAAACAAGCCTTGGTAGGTTTCCCTTTGCAAAGGATCTCCATTGAGGTTCAGGAGGTCTGGATGCCTGTCAAATGATCACAGTCTAAGCAAATAAATTCAATTTATATTGACTATATGTAAATGTATCTTGTGGGAGTAAACTGAAAAAATGAAAGATATTTAGATCATGGACCTACAAGGGAAACATAAAAAAGTTCCAATACCTAAGTTGAATTAAAAGAATTTTGAAGCAAATCTAAGCTTTCATGAGATAACCTGAAGTCATAAATCATAGGCGGTTACGACAAGGTTGTGTTTGATGAGGAAAAATTCAGTCTGGGGAGTTTAATGGAAGACACTCTAGGCATCCAGAAATCAAGCCTCTGTTGATGATGTGGCACACATCAACATGTAGTTCATGAAGGAGCACAAAGAAGCAGTCTAGAGCCAGAAGGGGCAAAAATACCCTCAGCCCAAATCACAAAAATATTTGCACATGTAAATTTGGATTGCAAGGGCAAATAGCCTTTTTTAGGAGTGCAAAACCACTTTTGGATTTCATCAAAGATGGTTTTGCACATGTAAAGCATTTACTCACATTCACATTTTCATATGAGTATATCTATTCATTATGCGGAGAAGTAGTCTAGCTCTGGAATTCCCTGTGGGTTTGTGCCATTCCCTGTGCCCTACACTTGGTGCTTGATAACGAGTGTCAGGAACGTACTCCTCGCAATGGACAGCCAGGAGATTAATCTCTTAACATAGTGGAAAAGCAAAGGGAACACACCTAAAATGTGCAGGGAGAGTGGCTTCACCCATAGTGAAAAGTGAAAAATGAATTTGCAAGTGCGTTCACACTAATTCTGTACGACACAATATATGTGCATATTTGGTTCTGTTAAAATGACGTCTGCAAAAGTATTCCCAGAAATCTGTGACTGTCACATATGCCCATACATCACTTGACAAACCTTTGTGAATTCCTAAATTGAGTAGATCTACATCAATAAAGGATCTTAAACCTCTGAGTGTGGATGTACTCATGCCCACTGTGTTGTAAAATGAATATCAACAACTGGTACTCCTGATTGCACCTAACTGAAGTTCATATGTAAAATTTAGAAATAGAAACATAGAAAATTACAGTAAATTGCAAACAATATGGCCTAACACGAATGATGATACTAACTACTAAAAAAAGAAATGCAAAGTAGTAGGTGGAAGCCAGAAATTTTTGTGAACTGGAAGATAATTCCAATTAAGCTTGGATCATTTAAAAAGAAGGATTCCAATTCCTAATGATTCTAATTTGACTTACTCGTCTGGTACTCCTAGCTTAATTTTGAATCAGACTAGTGTACTCCTTGCTTTCTCTAGGACTCCTGGTCTACTCTTGAAATTCAGGAGTAAGCCAGGTGTACTACAAGACTGAGCACACCAACTCAATGAAAATGTTTCTTAATCAGGTTCATAGAATCAAATTCTCTTAAAGAGATTGGCAAGAAATTCAACACCATCCGTCTATGCCGAGAAGGAAGGACTAATGCTCCTGAACAAACTGCATTTCGGAACCTCAATCTTTGAGATATTATCACCTTCATGCTCACACTGAAATTTAGGCTTTTCAGGTGGGTAGGTTGTAATCCCAATCGTCCTCCTTAGAAAACTAAGTATGCTACCTTTAACTTCAATTTGACTTGTGGAAAGCAAATTACTTTGGAAATGCAAGAAAACCTTTATTGATCCTTTCTCATTGCCATAAGGTGTTGCTTGACACACAAAGCAAATGATGAACTTGGACACAATATTGTGAATACAATCACCTAAATGACTGACACTACCTTGCCGACGTAGTTGTAGATTGAAAAAATCACTAACACATTATGACAACTCGAATGTAGAATTTACATTTTGTTGGTACAAGTATGAGTCAGAACTTTGTTTGTGTTGCAAATATGTGCATTTGTTTCCGAACAGTTAATGAATATGGGGATTCACCAATAAACTGTAGATTTGCCGACAGACGTAAATGTATACCCACCCTTTCGTGTATGATTGGGATACACATGCCCAAATTCTAGCAGTACATGTGCAGGCACAAATCAGCATGCTAGCTTGATTGACTGCCACCTTTGCAGAGACTTCTGCAAAGAAAAGATAGGAGGTCTCCAGCCAAAGGTTTGTGATTGGAATTTTGTTGGACATGGATAGTTCTAACATAGTACTACTTTATATATTACAAAACACTGTTTTTGAAATGGGCCCACAGATTATTCCTCCATAGATATATATTGTGTGGACAACCAACAACTGAAAATTGAGGAGAGAATACCGTGAATTCCTAGGTTTCATTTTTCCTATTCCCTGTCTCTCCCAGCCACATTTATCACTGTCTTCATTACCCATCTTCCTTTACCCTGACTCTATTCCTCTGCTCTTCTTTCATTGTCCCTGATCCCATCTCCGTTTGCCTATGATCTCTTACCTGTCTCATGTGTACCTCACTCTTCTCTCACTATCTTTTATCTCATCAGCTTCCTATTGCAATTTTAGAGTCACCATTCCTTAACCTCTTCCTAAAGAGTAGCTGATAATGTAAGTGGGGAATCAGCACCTTACACACTACAACCTAAACAGTGGACCTCTCACTCATTGGGTGGTGGGCATCATGTAGGAGTCAAGCATTATTGCCATAGACCGACATTAGCATAGCAAGGCACTATCCCTGCATGTGCTATTATACGTGTGTGTTTTATGAGTATTTCCCTACATGTTGCACCCAGCTAGCTCCACTGGGTATTTGCTTGACTCACACACCATCCATCAGTGGGGTTAGAGTGGTCTTGCCAGGGGAGAATGCTTGAGTACTACTGACATCCGTCAGCCATCAAGAAGATTGGTCATAGGAGGAGGATTGCAGTCCACATATAAAACGACCAGGCCAGAAGAACGCACAATACTTCTTATCCACAGGCCCTGCCATGGATTTTTCCTAGTAACACTCACTAGACCTGCTGGACCCAATATTTGTATTGTTTGTGTCAAAAACTCTTAAGACGATTGATGTAAGCTTATTTGCATTTCGACAGATGGGCTTTGGCACATAACTGCCTTTCCTAACATCGACACTCCAATGGGCAATCCACATGCTCTATTGCAATGTTCTTCAGGGATCATGTTGGCCCACATTGGATGCACACACCGATTCTGTCAAAGGATGTTGAAAGATCACCAGCATACATCACTGCTAAATAGAATGAAGTTGAAAGATCACAGCAACACATCTAAGTGCCCCCCATTGGTGTGTGACCATAGACGCATGATTGAAGAGGCAGAATGGACAATGGTAGAAGGACTTCTACTGGCAGAAGTTGTCAGCTAGACATACATCTCAATGCAGAAGAGTGCAGCATCAATGTAAGTGGTTCAGTAGGGTGTTGCAATCAATATACTCTGGTCCACAGATGCTCAGGAGAGTGTGCATGCTGGGTTCAAATGTCTGATGAAAGATCCCACTGGGACCATTAAAAGTTGAGGACTGACAAGGTTAATCAAAACAAAGACACTAAGGAACAGAAGGCTCGTTGCTGACAAATGTGTTCATCTGAAGGTTGCAAGTTTGAATTAAAAAAGTAGACTGTCTCTTCAATCCTTCTGGGGTCAGAAAACTGAGTGCCACAAATTGTGTAATAGTAACATCTGTTGTGGTCTAAAGTGCTACATAGAATCAAGTTATTATTATTAGTATTATTAGTATTACACACTTCCATGAGCCACGAAGGACGTTGCTCCTGGACAAGACACCACTCTTTCAGCAGTGGCTGACACAGCAGGACAATGCTTAATTTGTTTGGGGGACTGGCACTCACTTCTCATTATAAGACTTTGACTCAAACAAGAAAGACAAAGGAAAAAAGTAGGAAAGGAGGAGGAGGAAGAGACAGACGTAAGACAGTAACAAAAGGAAAAAGTATGCTTGAAAAAGAAACCGCAGGGGTGAGGAAATACGCAGAGGGTGTATGGTGGTGGATGAAAGAGGCATGAGGTAGAATCAAGACTAGACAGCCATGGTATTAGGAAACCCTGACATTCAGCAGCCCGGGCCACAGGCCTCTGAGGAAAACACTAGGCCCCTTCACTTATTCTTTTACAAATTAGGCAATGCAGCAGGATGTTGTCTTCACAATTAACGTTCCAGGAATCACTTAGGGTAAAGAAGCTCCTCCACAAGCATCATAAACCTATTTTCAAGCCCCACTGAATCATACCTTGTGCCATGATGAACAATTACCAATCACCAAGTACGCCTCAATGAGCTACCACTTAGCATTTCTCACTTCTACACACATTGCACACATGTCCTACTGCTCTAAAACTCCATTCAAGTCACACTACCACCACCATCCATCATTGGCCAAACCCTTCAGTGTTTGGATGAAAACATTCTTTCATCCTACAATCCTCCCTCCCTCCTCTTCATGTAATTGTGTGCTAAAGCATGCAGGTGTTTGTAATGCTTGACTATTGCCAGTTGTACGTCTGATTTTGTAAATGCGTCATGTCAGACTGTTAGAATGAATGCCTGGTGAGACATGCACCATTGTGGACGACTGACCTACACACCCAATAATTTGTTAGAAAACTCACAATATAGATTTAACAAAATTCCTTGCATAACTGATCATGTAGTTCAACAAGGTTTATTGTAAATGGAATGGAATAGAGCATGGGTACAAACAAATGGCATAACAAAAGAGCAGTAGTAACATTTATATGGTCATTTGGAAGAGCATGCCCCCAGGAGTATGATGGTGATTAAGGAATGGGAAGCACAAGGATCAGCGACAGGGCAGGAAAACATTTTACAAGGCCCTGCACTGTCCAAAGAAAGTAATTTCAACAGTGGCAGGAAAAATAAATAAGCATTTCAAAGTCAATATGCTTAGCTTTAGCAAGCTTGAGAGATTATTAATTCTAGAAAATACATGCCCATGCCACAGAAAAATGAAAAGAAGAAAAAATGAAAACATGCTTTCACCTAAATATGATGGCAATTTACTTTCCCTAAAAGTTTTCATTAAAATAACTAACTGTGGCATATCATGTTAGTAGAACAGTAGTGGCACTTCCCATCAGAAATGTGTGCTAACAACAAGTATAGAAACAATTTTTAGTTTTACAGAAAGATATGATTTGTATTGGTGCAACGAAAGGTACTATAGCCTTTAAATTACACACAAGAAAATAAAGAAGCATTTGCAATGCAAATTGGTCTTGCATTTGCTTGAGTTTGAGCTACTGGCGTTGTAAATAACCATGCATTTTATTAAGTTTGTGGTTGCTGGCTTGGGTCGAATTTTGTGTGAGGCACTTGTAGTAGCATTGCGGTTATGGAAGACACCCTCTGACAAATCGGAAATAACTTGTATAGGACGCACCAGAAATAAATATTCTGTGAAAGAAATACTGCATTATATTCTGACGGCAGGTGAGTTCTTGGGTAGGGGAGTTGGAAATGAAAGACAAGGAGGGGTTGCATAATGGGCCTGGGTACATTAGCAGAGGAGTTCTGGGATGTAGGAGCAGGTGAGTGGATTGCAAGGATCAATGGGCTGGTGGGACCAGTGGGTCAGGATCTTATTTGAAAGTGGATGGGCAAGATGTGCGGTCAGTGGATATAGATGAGATGGGACTAGTAGGTAGTACAGGGAAGGTGTATCATTTATGGAATGCAAAGGGGTGTTAGGATATGGAGGAAGGGTGTGAAGATGGATATACCTGCACCGCAGAATAATGTTGCTTCCTAGGGGATGGCTCTCAGAAGCAGGGCACAGGTGGCATCTATGTTATAGATTTCTGAAACAGACAATATGTGTACACCTGCCAGGTCTTCAGCAGCTTCAGATGCTGACAAAACAGTTGCTTAACCGGAATCTGCTCTGCGTGTGAAAGGTGGATAAACTAATACAATACTAAGACAAAGCGAGTATCACAGGAGTTTAGACAGTCATTGCAAGTTCAATAAATGACTTGTGAGACTAATGCGGGCCAGCTCTGCAGCACCATTGTCTAATGATTGAATATTGCTCATCAGCTACAGCAGGTTGTCTGTCCAACTTGGTGGGTTCATGTTCAAGGTAATCACTGACGTTCAATCTGCACTTCGCTGCTGCTTTACCCAACGTTGTGCCTCAGCCGCATCCTCTAGCTCAACCACTTACCAAAGACAGAGCACAGGGATCAATCCACCGCCAGGTCTCTTGCAACCATACCCACCATCCCTGCCATCTTCACAGCAGCAGCAGAACCCCAACTTCCTGTCTGACTGTTAAAAAATCACCACACGTCCCACGATGCCTACAACATGTGGAGCCAACAGATCTTTCGCTTCCGCTCAAGCAATGTTCCAAGTCTTGGAATGGGAAGCTTTAGCCATTCTGGTTCTGGAGCAGAAGTTATTTGACTAAATTGATCATAAAGCTGGCAACAATATGATGTGAAATAGCGAAATGTTTATCATTCTTTTGAAATTGTTTTAGTTTTTTGTCATATGTGTTTTGTATGATACATCATACTTTGGCCTGTGTTCTAAGTAGCTAGAAAATTTTTCGATGGCGGCTCCTCCGCTAAGGCAGAGGAGCGTCCCCCCACTGGTTTTTTCACCAGTATAAGAAAAAAATAAAATGATAATAACTCAGTTATTATCATTTTATTTTTTCCTTTTTGGTGCATGAGGAGAGGCGGGGTGGGGTGGGGCTGACAGAGCAGCCGAGGAGTGGTTTGCCCCCACTCCCAAGTGCGCAATGACTGTTTAGCTGACCCTCTCGGGCCACCCAAACCAGTCATGCGCACTTTCCCCCTTCTCCACCCAGGCTGCATTACATCCTGGGTGGAGAACATGCCCAGGCCCCCATGCCCTGTCTGAGCGCCGAGTCACGGCGCTCAGACCAATCACAACGCTGCATTGCAGCATTGTGATTGGCTCAGGGGAGCCTGGGTGCTTCCAAGCTGCTTCCTCTTCCTGCCGACGATAGGAGGCGAGATGCGACCAGGAGGAGCGGTAAGGAGGACGCGGCAAGCAGGTTAGTTAAAATGCTTTTTTATTTAACCTACCCACCCCCAGCGCTGCTCCCCCCGCCCCCGCTGCCCCTCCACACCTGATTGGTGCCTGATCAGTGCCAGCCGCTGCTGGCATTTTTTTCATGTCAGCCATGGCAATATTAACAGACACAGATAAAAGACTATCGGGAACAACAGACTTTTACGGTGAGAGAGCATCCTGTAGACACGCAACAGACCAGGCAGGTTGAAAGAGCCAGGGAAGGTTTTGGTTCTTGGCTGCAACAGATTAGTGCACAAAACAGCAGAAATTATTCCCCAAATCGTCACTGTTTTGCTGCAGTTAGACAGCCAATAGAGCAGAAAGCAACAAGCTGCAGTTTTAGTGTAACATACGCTAAGGAGGCAGAACAAAAAAATGGTTGAACATGCTGAAGCTTAGAGACTCGGGAGAACAAAAGCCCTTTGTGAACGCGTAGAGTATCACACGCTATGCCATAAGGAAGCGTTGCATTGCAATGCGATGGCCAAGCAAAGGATAGGCTGCATTCCCGGATGGGAGGCGGGAGGAGGGGCCATCGCACTGTGATGAAGCATGACCGTTGAGATGAACGCCTACTGCGGACGACCAAACAAACCAATTCATGAAATCGCCATGGGGCGGAACAGACACAAAAAGGAGGGACAAACACCAATGAAATGCCACCATTTCAGACTGCCACAAGTAACAACCAATGGCAATCAATGGGTGTGCCAAAAGCCCACAAAAGAGGTAACAACGGGACTTGCAGAGGCTCGACCTAAAAAGGGATAAGAAATGGAAAGGAAAAGATATTGGGAAAGTAAAGTATTGTCTCACTACGTCTTACTCAGAGCTCTAGCTCTTTTTAGGAACATGTGTACATGTGACACGTGATCAGGCAATGTTCCATCACTCACGGTGCCATAGCAAAGAGCTGAGGTAGGCTGACCAATTGCTCAATTCTCTATGCTGTAGAGTGTGGAAGCAAAATGTGGAAGACAGATGAACGGAACAATGAATGAAGAGGGCTGACCCAAACCCACTCTTTGTATGTACATAGGTATGTAATTTGTATTTACGATTTTTTTGTACCAAAAAATGGTTCTCCTTCGGTCTTATACATGTTCTGTAATTGTTCAAGCATTGCTGTTTCCTGAGTCCATCTCTTCCTCACCTTCCACAATCTGCATGATCTGCACTTTCAATGATGGGGGGACACAAAGTGATGTCCTTGGCATTCCCCCATCACAGTGGTAAGAACGAGCCGAGGGATAGTGAGATGCGCCTGGGACTGACGATGTTGCTGGGAGAGACTGGCCTTCCCATCCAGCTGGTTCACAGAGCATGGAGGACTATTACTTCTCCTCTGTCAACTACTGAGCAAAGTTGACGATCAACACTTCCTCCCTGCCAGTGATGGATTCCACCTCTTTTGGTTGTTAGGATGCAGATTCCCATTCTGACATGATTTGTCTGCTACCTGTTCCATTGATGTGTTCTTCTGTACATGTTTGATTAATGTAAATATATTAAAGTACATTTATTAATTATTTTTCTCAGTTATGAGTTTAAAAACAAAATCCCACTTAAAGTAATCAAAGTATTATGCACTAATAAGTATTAAAAGTGATGTATGAATTCATGAAACATAAATTAATTATATTTAATTAAATGTATTGTTACATTAATCTTTAAGTGCAAAAAAGTTATTAAACTATGTTATAATTAAGTTCCAATATGCACTTTTTGTATACATTGTTGGCATGAAAGTTTATTTGTTCATATTTTTAACAATTTAAATAATTTTATTTAATTCAGTATTAACTCCTATGACGTTTTATTTTAAGCCCCTACTTCACTGATTTCTATGGTAGGATGTGGCAATACCAGTGGCTGACCATGTGTGGTGCTGGGTGTACTTCAGCTCTGAACTGGAGTGATTTACTACCATTTTGGGTCCTTGTTAAGCTGTTATAACTTTAGTTTGTGAATAGGAATGGGCTTACTCTTTTGTCTGTAGGTACATGACCCTTCCTAGACTCCTCCATGGCCCGTCCTTAGCCCATCTTTGCTCATCCCTATTTCCCTCCCATTAGTAGTAAGTATTACCCATTTTTCAGCCACTCCCCTCTGTCTCCAACTTAAGTGTGTGGAGACTCCTCAGAAAAAGATTGAATAGGCAGAGGCGGAAACTCTGCATGTAAGTTTGTGAATAGCATTTTGTAGTTCTACACAACATACTGCAAAATGCAGTCTGTAAATAAACCCCAATGCCTCTTACTTCTAATCCTCTTTTGATATGCTGTGGGGAACACTTGATTGTGGAATTATCTGTCCTGATGATGTTTCTGTGCACAATTTATAATGTAGGAGTGAGACATCACCCCTCCTTTCTTGAATCTGCCACTAGCACTTGGTATTGAATTAACTCAAAAGTTGCACCTATCTTGCTTAATTTCCAAATTTGGTGTTTAGCAGTTTATACTGGAAAATGAGCAATTTCCCGTAGCTCTTTGACATATTTTGTCCTAATGGTGATAGGCTCTTTTTTTTAGATCTCCTCTTGTTGTAGGTCATGGACATGTATACTTTTATATAATTTCCAATTAAACCGAAAATACATATTATCATACATATTTTTGGGAGCATTTATTGCACTGTTTGCCAAAACTGCATTCTCTATAAGGTATTAGTTAAGAGCATTGGTTATCACAGGGGCTTATTTAAATGTGCTAACTGTTAACAAATGTGTTTGGGATAATTACTAATAGGATTCCCTTACATTGATTGCTATAAACATTCATGACACACATTGAAACCTGGACAGTTTCAAGGCAGTTGTTCTCTGATACATATATGGAGTTATACCAAATAAGTTAATGAAGGGGTAGATAAGTACACATTTTGTTGAAAACAATTGATGGATGATGTTGCTTTATAGGGCCCTCAATATTTAGGGAAGCGTTTGAGACTACTTATGAAACTCTTTAGATGTATGTCATGGTGGAATTTATATGCTAGCACATTTTAACTACCCGATGATACCTGCTATTCTAATTCCAGTAAACGGATATGGAAATAGGGATATATGACAGAGAGGACCTGCCAATTAGTGCTAGGACACCCAGCATAGCAGTGAACAAAATGTGATCTATGACAACCACTTCAGTCATCACAGCCCTTCTACCCCTTGTATGACTACTGCTCATCGACGTAAAGGAACAACTCTCATGTTAGGTACCTCATATATCATGCTTCTACCGTACCAACACAGATGCTCCCAAGACTCTCCAAATTGTTGAAAATATTTTGAGAGGCCTGGCTGTCCAACCACCAGTATTTCCACAGAGAAAGAGTTGGGGACCCTCATATTTCTCTACTCTGCCATTTTTGGGGCTAAGATGTGGACAGAACATTAGTGTGGTTGTCAAACTAACATCAGCAGAAAGATATACACAACAATTGAGAACTCACCACATTTGTGGAGATTTCACTCCTGTATTGGAAAGGGCCACCCTTTGAATTACAACCACCTCATGGAGATGTACAAGTAGCAGTGATGTACATGTTATATCCATTAGAATGTCTGGTATCTTGAAATCATTGAATGATGACCTGAGGGGGAGGGGTATTTCGTACATATACATCAGTGGCAATGCACATATCTAGCGAGTATTGGGAGGTATGTTGCCCTTGCATTCCAATATGGTCACTAGTCATGCAAATTGACTCACACAGCGCATGTCTCACAACCATGTTGAAATGGTCAAAAATGCTGTGAAGCTCAGCACCTGATGTCACGGGCTCCATGATGGTGGTTGCAGCCAACGCAGCAGGAGAGTTGTGCTAAAAGAAAGAGGTGGACACACTGTATCATGCAGTTTCCACTTTACGGTAGGAACTGTGCGTTTTTGGATAGCATAACCGTTGGGATGGTACCAGACTGATTTTATGCACCCCATCAGGATATATCATCCTATAGGCCAGCTAGCTCACAGTGTCACTATATGCCCCCCTAGACCCAGTCGGGTAGCTAATGGTTCTGGCAACCACTGAACATGACAACCCTGATCCCACAGGAATCAATGGTTACAGATCTGGAATCCTTTTGCTCAGTCACTTGTGCGCTTTTAGTCTCAGAGAAATATACAAAGAATACACAGTGGGGCGTTTTCAAGGTTTATTGTACCAACGTGATTCTTGTATAAAATATATGTGCTGCGATGATCACTAGAAAGAAGCAGATGAAATTAATTGGGAGTATAAGGGCAATGAACAGAATAAAAAGTTCCACCATCGTGCTAAAATAATGTATATATGCAAGCATAATAAACAATATGAAAATCTGGCGTACTCGTACGATGCGGACCCTAACCTAAACGTCTAGGGTGTACGTGTGTGTTCTGCCGAGAATGCCCATACTGGATGATCCAACCCCTGTTACCTGAAGGGAAGGAATGTAAGACCCGATCATGGTCACGAGCTGGACACCCCTCACAGAGATATCAGCAAGCTGCTGTGTTGAAGCTTCAGCATGTAGAGACCTAGCAAATGACAGCAAAGCGCTCCTCCTTCAACACCCGAAAATGAATGTTTATTTATAACAAACGGCATTCTTGCCTTGGGCCGAGATCATGATCAGGCTGCCATTGTTTGTGTGTTGTAGAGAGCTATGTCACAATACGTGCAAAAACAAAAAGGCACATTTACACAATGTATGTATAAACCTTGTGCATAGTGCCAAGGTAGCATGATAATGTTCTTGTGATGTAGATTCTGTGAGCAAGTATAGTTTCCGAGAAACTAATCCACATTATCATAGTGGCAAAATGTGTTGCAAAAATCATTGTTTGAAAGTGAAGGCAACCTTAGGAAGAAACCTGTGTACATGTAGAAATGGCAGTGTTTCCCTTCAGGTCTAACTGGAACACATGACACCCACTCCTAGGACATGAGTCGACTACAAAAGCTATCTAGACTAGCAAATCCTTTTGCAAAAAAATGCAGCTGCATACTCCAAAGAAAATCTAAAAAATCTATTTATTAAAATCAAGCTTAAAAGCTATTTAAAAGGCAATCATGTGATTCAGAAGCCCAAAGCACAAAGAAAGCCCATTTAAAAAACATAAAAGAATAAAAAGGTCAATTTACAAATCAATTTACGGTGTTAAAAACATGCTGAATAAATGTTCCCACCAAATGGAATAGCCATATGTTTATGTAATCCGAGTGGTAGATAAAACATTTCTATTCCCAGCATCTGCAGACAATGATCCCAAAGGCAAACCTCAGAGCAAGTTTATGGAGCAATTATGTCCCCATCCAACCCCCACAGCAGCCGCTGTGTGAGCAGTTGGTGTTCTGCTGAACCAGAGCTAAAATCGAATTCATCCGGGGCAGAAGTATCCCAAGAAAGGATCGTAAAATGCAGCCAGGAGCAATGGAATACACAACGGACAACTATACATACAGACTTTTAAGGGGTCCAACCGTACACCTATGTCCAAGAGCTCAACCAATTGTGACCTCAGGCTTAAATCCAAGGCACACGCGAAAGTGCATAGCAGAAGGAACACGGGCTGCATGCAGTGAAGCCACACTGGCCAAAATGACAAGAACCAATGCTCATCCAGTTCTCGAAGCAAGGGTGTGCCAAAGCAATGCACCATGCGCTCACGGCACAACAGAACATGAAGTATTGCCAGCTCCATTCGATCTTGATATGTTACATCCATTGTGGAGCAAAAATATTAAAACCACTATCACTGCAATCAGGAACAGTACCAGTGTAAGACTAAAAGATGCTACAGAGGCCAGAGTGAATAAAAGATGGAATGACATAAAAAACTGTCTGGAAGATGCTAACCAACCCAGAGCCTATGCTTTTGAAAATGTGCAATATTTCCATCGTACTAGACGTGTTAAAAATACGATGCACCAGTTTTCCAAAATATCGTGGGAAGTTAGTGCGAAGTAGCACCTGTATTTCTGCAGAGGACCTTGCTACCTGAAGATCAAACGTCTCCTTAACAGAAGTTAAGGCCACATCTTTTTGAAGTAATAAGGCTTTCAGTTTGCTCAGGGCCTCAATGAGCATGTTGGTAAGATTAATCGAATACCACAGCAAATCCTCCCTAACTGTATGGGCAGGTGGAAACAGGGCTTGTGTACAACAAGTAACAATGTAAGATAAGGTCACCACATAGGCAACCCCTGGTTTCATTCATATCAACCTTGACTGTTCAACATCAGGCAACTCCCATTCAAGAGTAATCTGTAAGCCGGACGTATCATGGCTGCGGGGGGCCTTTCAAGTAGCAAGACAAGTTCGCCACAGAGACGTTACATGCACCGTGTAACAAAACATCTTTGCATACTGTGGACCCACTCAAAGTATTCTTGCAATCAGAACCGCTGAGAAAAACTTCATTGTCCTTAATCTGACATCAGAATTTGAAAGGAAGCTCCCAATGTTCATGTACAAACCTTTCACCTAATGCTTCATCTCTGCCTACTTGATGGTGAGGTAGAAAGTATTGAAAGTCGAAATTAGCAGTGCAATATACCCATGGATTATCCAATCCGAGGATGCTATTTCAGCAACCGTAAAAGGTATTTTCTCAATCTTCTCTATATGTAACTTAGTGTATTTTGCATCCTTTCGTGCCATAACAATCTGTTGTTCTGTAAGGTGGTATGGTGAAAACAGATTAATGATTTTAATGTGTTGGCACAGCATGTGGCCGGAACATAGTGCCTGTAATGTCCAGCTCAACAGAAGAATAGACCTAAATTGTGACTGTATGTGTTGTAATGCAGACATGTCTTGCTGTATAATGTCTATTGTTGAGGATACAATGTAACCCAAGGAGTTTATTCTAGATGACAAGGTAGCCATACCTTTGTCCACTACTGCAAGAGCCTGTTCTAAATTGGCCCTATAAATTTCGCACAATCTTTCAGCAGCCTCCAGCTGAGAGACTTTCCATATTTCCTTATAGATGGCATATAGAAAGCGTTTTTGATGTGGCTTTCTAGGACCTAACCAAAAGTCCCGTAATTCCAGGTCATCAGATAAAAGGGACAAATGCTGTTGTACCTGAGACAGTATCGAGGTCTTTAGCCAATCAAAGCATAACTTCCCAACACTGTAAGTTGTCACCACCCCTGAATGTTCACACTGTACGTACCGAATGTTGGGCTGTTACCCAGGAATCGTGCCTGACATTTGTTCGTGTCTAATGGCCAAACTAACCATCCCTTCCATTTAGGGTCTGACGAGTTATGTGTACTCTTACACAACATGGCATCTATGGTATCCTCATTGTATGATGTCAATTGCTGACAATTCTCTAATTGTGCAGTCATGGATGTGTTAAAATCTTTTATCTTGGCGAGGCCAAGACACGTTGTTTGTTGCACAGTTTTGTTCAGGAAAATCATTTGTTGTTGTATTAAGCAAGCTCTAAATAAAGCTTTGGTACCATAAACCTGCCAATCTTCAGTCCCCCAAATAGACTTCACATCTATTGTATCCCTCCAAATGTCAAAACATTGTACAGAGAGTTGGGAAAGGAAAGAAGAAGAGAAAATCAGCTTGGCGTCTGTTAACATATTTTTCTTTGCAGGTGACGGTGCAAGCCTAGAATAAAAAGACGCTGGGTCAGAGGTGTCATACCCAGAAAAATATTCAAACTTCTGCGCAAAAGCCTTTGAAATACCCCGTGGTGGTGTAGGGCAATGTTCCCATTGTGTGTAGTTATGAGGAACACTAGCTTTGTGTAGAAAATTGTTATATTCCCGGGCTAGGCCCATGTAGCAAAACAGCTTATTTCTTACATTGTCCTCACAATAACATTTTAGCCGTGAACCTTTGCACATATTTGCATGAACGACAATGTTGGATTAGCTTCTCTGACACTTCTTTGTTTAAACATCTAGCAGCGCACAACATTATCACGATGCCTCGAACATCATGTACTAGGCCTCTTTACGCACTATGCACAAATGTCATCCTATTTTCATCCACGGCGTGACAGGGCTATCCACATATCCATAACATCACCAATCTTCACGTACATCGCTAGGCTGCTTTCTATTATAAATAATGAGCATCCCAGTAGATTAGCAGAGGAGGCACTTCAGCTGACACCGAGGGTCCCTGCATGCTGAAACTTCACCACGCAGCAGTCTGACATCTCTGTGAGGGGGTGTCCAGTTTGTGACCAAGACGGGCTCCTACATTCTCTCTCACCGGGTAATGGGGTTGGCTCATCCCTAGGGGGATTCTTAGCTTCACACCTACACACACTCTAGGTACACACAGAGTAGGGTTTTGCATAGTAGGAGTGTGCCAGATTACTGCCTTGTCTATATGCCTGCATATATACACTGTTTTAGCACCATGGGAGAACTGTATCTACTATTTACGTTTTTGGTGCTTGTAATCACTTTCATCTGCTTCTGTCTACTGATTATCGCAGCACATGTATTCTATACAAGAATACCATACATAACTTTATTTCGATCACACAAGGATCTTAAAAGTACACAACACAAAGGTAAAATAGAGCAATTTAGAGATAAAAATATAAAAATCATTGATAAAAGAGCACATGGCTTCCATAAAAAACAGTATAAGGATAGGAAACAGAGGTAAACAATTCATACAATACATTTAAGGAACTGAATCCATAGAGCATGCCAGTATTTGGCCAAGCCAAATACTATTACCCTATGTGGCCAGGACCGACCAGTCTGCACAAAGGAATAATCCACTTGCCCCTCAGGGATTTGTAATGGGGACAAAAAAAAAGCAGGTGTACAATAGATTCTGGACTGATTTTACAAGATGGACATAGGTCATCAGTGGGGACATTACAACGCCACTTGTTATAGAACAGTATGGTCGGTAGGGTCTTATAGCGGAATTGTATGAATAACTTCCGTGCCAAGGGGGGGACCATTTCATCAATAGTGTCTTCATAACTAGGGATAGATTTAAAACTAATAAAATCCTTGGTCAGTGTACCCACCAATTTTGCCATCTTCTTCTTCGCTATTGTTTCCCAAAGAATCACTTTTATCCTAGCCTTTGGAATTAGAGACAGGCTTTCAGGATTAGACCAATACACATCTAGCCCAAGCCTCCTAAATAAAACTCTCAGGCGGCTAAACCATGGAATGGATGATAGATGGGGCAATTTAAAGTGGCCAGTCACTGCAACTCGATATAGGGCTAGCTCATTAACTGACCATAAACGGTGCCAAAACATTAATAGTTTGTAATCCATCTTGAGGGCCAATTGTCTTTGGGTGAAATCCAGATACAATGGGGTCAGAGGGGTGTTGAGAGGTAGATTTCATAGAGATCTGAGGAAGCGATTTTCAATGATGGTAAGACAATTAATATTCCCACAACCCCAAAGTTCCGCCCCATAGAGGGCCCCCCCAAGGACCTTGATGTTATAAATTTCTAGTGCTGGGGCCACTTTCCTAGACGCCGTAGCTTTATGAATTTTGCTAATGTGGGCAGTGTGCTGAATTAGTGACAATTTTGCTTTCTCTATATGGGGAGCCCAGTTTAGATTGGATGACAGGCGAATACCCAGCTAATCAAATGCAGCAACTTGCTCTAAAGTGCTGCTACCTACATACAGGCATCTGTTGGATTGTTTAGCGATTTCTCTTGAGAAGATCATATATTTAGTTTTTGCCTCGTTTAAGACCAGGCCCTGCTCCTCGCAAAACCATGTAAAATCAGTCAAAAGTTGCTGTAGGCTTTGCAGGGATTTAGAGATTAGTAGGGTATCATCGGCAAAGAGGAGAGCAGGCACTCTTCTCTTGCCTATGTGGGGGCATCACACCCATCCCTATCTAGAATATCTACCACCCCATTAATAAATATGGTAAAAAGGGTGGGCACTAGCACACATCCCTGGCTCACCCCACGTTGGATTGGGAATTGCTCTGCTATTTGTAAGGGTGGGCGGAGCGGGCGGAGTGCCTCTACGCGGAGTTCCACGGAGTTGGAAAAAAACTCAGTGGAACTCCGCTCCACTCCCTCCCCCTTCCAAAGTAATTATAATGAAAAAAAAGCACTTACCTGCTGTGGCTGCCTCCTCCTCACCATGACCATTCCTCGTCCTTGCCGTCCTTCTTCTTTGATAACCCCTATGTTGTACGTCTTTAAAACCTATGCTACACTGGGTAGGGATAATTTAGGAGCCAGACCTGAGAAACCTATGGTTAGGGTAATTCTGAAAATAATAGCTCTTAGCAAGCACCCGATTCTTCCAAGAAGAAGTGGGATAATGAACAAAAAAATTAACAAAATAAAACATGATCACCGGGTGGGACTCCTCAACAGGAACTCACTGATAAAAAAATATAATCTCAGAAACCGTGATAATATTAGAAAGCCTGACAGGTATCAGGATACTGAATCAAGTTCTTCTCATTCCTTTCAGGATTTATCCGATACGCGTTCAGAGAGAGTTGGAGGGTCAGAGCGCAGATCTGAAGAGCAAGTGAAGCCAAAAAGGGAAATACATCTCACTTCAGAATACATCCTCAAGGAAGACAAACAAAAGACTCCTGAACCTCAATTCAAAAAGTAGTAGCCAGGATCAAAATAAGACATGCCCAGGCTGCTGAGGACTCAGCTCCTGAATGGGGAATGGGCAGTGACGATGCAGGACAGCACGGCAGAGGTCACAATAGCTCGCTGGAACCTGATGGATTATCTGGCGGTAGCAGCGCTGAGTGAGCATATCACGGTGGAAACACCTGATACAAGGGTAAGTGTCCCTCATCGTTTATACGAAACTACACTCCAAATGAAGGGGGACATACCCAGGACAGTTAAGGGTCTCTTTTGGGAGAACCTGACTTATGGTTACGACATTCTTTTGGCTGAAAAGGATTGGCCACCTGAGTTTGTAATGGAATGCCCAATTGGAGAAACAGTAATTTTATCGGCTTTCTCCGAACTCGTTCCAGAATCAGTTAAACATTCATACATGCAGGAGTGGGTGCTAGCACTAGCTCCTGCACCTTACCAAAACCATGTTGGGTGGGATGATGAGTCTCCTCATCACGAAATTAGTCCCTCAACCCCAGAGACAATACCCAATAAAACAAGCATTGGCATAGCCAATAGGTCTCGCCTTTGGGACCTTATAAGTGTTTAGCCATGCAACAGTTGCTGTTGTTGCACCAAGGATATTGTGCTGGATAACTAAACACTTATAAGGTCCCAAAGGCGAGACCTATTGGCTATGCCAATGCTTGTTGAAACTCAGGAGCAGCAACTTTGTCGTGGTGTCACCAGGGCTTAAAGTGGAAGCTTTTTCAATATTATATACAAGCCATAGTTGCTGCTTATTTATCATATGCAACTAACAACCATAGACAAAGCCAATAGTCCTGACTTGTTGAAGGTAGATGTTTCTTGTTGTATCATTTATCTGGATGCAATGACAGAAACAGCAAAATACAAGTCGGGCGGCACACTATGCTAAGCAAAGATTTTTAGCTTACGTGTTTTTAAGCCACGCCCTTAATTACATTGGCCACGCCCCTTTGAGAGACCTCCCAGTTTTTTCATCCCACTTAAAACCCTGAATATTTGTATGGCTGGAACAGGCTTTGGAATGAGTGTGCTTTACAGAAAGATAAAGCAAACCCTTTAAAACCTTGCAGGTGCCCCTGGGATTTTACACAGGCTTGTGAAGTTTTGCAAATGAGTGCAAAAGGGGTCATTCATTCTGTCTGCCGTGCAGGTGGGCTGCAGTATAGTCGAAAACTCAGGAAAACTGGAACGCTTCAAGACATGCCTGTGCTTTGGAAGAGCATTAGGGCCGGGGCAGTCTAAGTCCTGTGTCAGGCTGCTGCTGTCTCCTCAGGGCTTCATGGGCTGGGGAAAAGTCAGTCACGTGTCAGGCTGATGTCTCCTCGGGGCTTCATGGGCTCGGGCAGAGTCAGTCACGTGTCAGGCTGCTGTCTCCATGGGGCTTCATGGGCTGGGCAGAGTCAGTCACGTGTCAGGCTGATGTCTCCTCGAGACTTTATGGGCTGGGCAGAGTCAGTCACGTGTCAGGCTGATGTCTCCATGGGGCTTCATGGCCATTGGGGAAGGAAGTCACATGACTGAAATCTCTAAGGAGCTCCTTGGGCTTGAGCATAGTCAGGTTGTTGTCTCTACGGGGTTTAATGTGCTGGGGAGTGCCAGTCACATGCCTTGCTTCTGATGCTGAAGGGCTTTGTGGAGTGAAGCATGCTGCTCAACGTAAAGTGCTACAGTACCTCGTCACGGGTATTAAGCGCTATATAAATGTTGCAATACAGTATAATGGAGTGTGTATTACTTCACAGTCTCATAATTTCAAAATTGGAACATTTTCAATATTATTTACAAGTAGGACATTGTTGTTACTCATTTATCTTATGTAGCTTACAACCATTGCCAAAACCAATAGTGCTGGCTTGTTTTAGGTGTAATGTCAGTTGTTGTGTTATATATCTGGAGGCAATAACAGAAAGGTAGCAAATAGTCCAGCGGCATGCCATGGCAAGCACAGATTTTTAATTTACATGTTTAAGCCACACCCTTAATTATATTGGGGCAAGCCCCCCCGCCCCGTATTTTTTATTCTCACTTGCAGCCTTGCTTACCCATTACCCTGAGCCCAACCAGACTCCCTGCTCTTATCTTCAGTCACACCACACGCTGCCTGGGCCTCGTTCCTTGAACCCAAAGGGAAAGCAGGCAGTGGATAAAGTGACGCAGATCTTCTGACCGACGCCACCTGGTCAATCCCCGTCTCCTCCCAACCCTCGAGTTATTAAACAGGTTCAGCGTCCCCTGGATGGGAGCCATTAGCGCAAGGTTAACAGCCAGTTTATCGTCGGCTTAACCACCTCTGGCTCCGCTGCCGGCAATTAAGTGAAGCGCGAGGGCTGCGCAGCGGCTGGGAGACTGGCTTCTGGGGACAGATGACTTATTTATGAGAGGGATAAAAACTTCGCTGCTGCGGCACACGGGCTCTGCAGCGACAGAACACGGCATTCCCGGGACAGGTTTGCGCAAGAAATGGCGTTCGAGGCACCTGTACATAAACGTAAAAAGATGCCTTTTAATGGTGCCTTCTGCCAGAGTCGTTTTGCAGGTTTGCATTTCTGCGAAGAGCACGCATCACTCTTACTCTTTACAGAGGTATTGCAGTCCTGTGGGTCTCATTTTATTGACCTCGCCAGGTTTCGAAGCTAAGAGTTCCCGTACGTATATCTGCGGTACGCGCTAAACCAGTTCTGGTATTTCGGAAACACACATATATTTGTTGAAAGCACTTATTTTGGGATGATCTCCTGTGGTGCGAGAAGAAGAGTGACATCTAAAACAAGCTGCTAATTAAAACAAGCAGCCGAACCAGCTGTGTGGGAGAGCTCGGTGGGAGGGGGTGCAAACATGGAGCATTTGTTTATGTAAGTCAAATGAAGCGCGGCCGCGATGCGCTCAAGACAAATGGTGGGGACGGGCACAGGAATGCAGAAGCCTCCCTGCGCGCGCCACTGCTCGCTCCCGAGACCCCTAGGCCATGGAAGTCTCTTGAAAGTCTGAAGTGATTCCAAGAGGCCCTCTCCTAGATCAGCGTATGATCGCTGCGCTAGGCGAGACCTAAAAATGAAGCTAAAAAAGAAGTTAGGGAGATACTAGAACAACTTGAGTACCACGGTGTCATAGAAAATTGTACCTCTCCCATGAATAATTGTTTCCCGTAATGAAACAGGAAAATTAATACCATCTAATCTTAGACTACAGACATTTGAACACTTCCACATGCACATTTGCAGTACAAAATGCACTTAGTGCTACACTAATGAATAACATTGTGCAGAAGAAATACAAAACATCACTAGATGTCTCAAATGGATTTGTTTGCCAAAATATAGCACCTGGAAGCAGACACTTGACAGTGTTCTCGGCGCTAGGCTCTCAACAACAATTTTGTCATTCAACACAGGGGTATAAGAATATCCCCGGGATGCTTTCAGCAGGAGTGACAGAGTTTCTTCACATTTTTGATGAGGAGGAATTGTCCTATATAGATGATATTTATCTGAGGGACGATGAGTTAATAGAACACTTAGCTAGAGTGAACTACATAATTCTAGAGTTTGCTCATCTGGGTTACAAATTCAATTTAAAAAAATCAAAAATTGCCCACCTAAGTGTCCTATTTTTAGGATACGAGTTGTCAAGTGAAGGCAAAAGCCAGGCAGCACATTTTTTAGAAAAATCTGCACTGCTCCAGCCTCCGATGACTCTGAAAAGGCTACAATCCATTTTAGGATTTTAAAATTTTGGCAGAACATACATTTTGGATTACACAGAATGAGTAAAGCCATTCTATGATTTAATCAGACCTGATTTTTCAATCAGCCATTGGAAACAGGAACATACTAACATTTTACGTTCCGTACAAGCTGACAAGATAGCTTCCAAACATTTGCGCACACGTGTAAATTCGACTAACCTGGTAATCCGCATAGTTGCTGGACCAACCGGGTATACCTATATCACTTTCAATGAGGGTGATACAGTACCCATTGCATACAAATCACATTTGTACACAAACTCTGAAATGCGTTTTCCACCCACTGAGAAAATTCTCACAGCAGTACAGACTGCTGTAGTGAGAGACAGAGCACTGGCTCAGGGTAAGCGAATAATTGCAGTTATCCCAGCACCCACCTTAGAGGCCTTTACCAAAGCAAGCATTCCAAACGCTAAAGCCTTGCATCCACGATGGATCCAATGGGCTAACTCTCTCGCTGCAAACAGATGTAGACTACAGATTTGATTCTACACTACAAACACAAGCATTTCTGCAGTACAAACAAGAATATCCTCTGCCAAATGAAATAATGCCTTGAGATCGATATGAATACATTAATTATACTGATGGATCTGCTCAACCTGTCATAGGGACACGTCAACAATATTCTGCAGCATATGCGATCGCAAAGGGGCGCATGCATGACAGAAAATTCCGTCCTGAAAAAACACACATGCAGTACCTAGGGGACTGTACAGCTCAGCTGGCAGAACTAAAAGCCCTGATAAAGGCACTACAAAGTACAGATCCTGAATTCCCCACTCTCATAGTGTTTGATTCATACTATTGTGCCCGGTCCTATAACGAATATCTTCACTATTGGGGCCAGACAGGATTTCGAGATTCAAAGGGTTGCACAATCAAGCACAAGATGCTTTGGGAACAAGTGGCAAAGCTGAAAGAAGGCATGCCAAGGGCTCATGTTATCCATACATTGAGTCATCAGCATGCTGGTGTTCACGTTGAAGGAAATTCCATGGCCAATGAAGCCGCAAAGGCAACAGTCCGCACTGCTGCCGTTGCTGGCATCACTCGTTCTAGTATGAGATTAGACAGAGACATAATGGTGGCTGTCAATGTGGCCCGCAACAACACTCACTTGCTGAAAGGCTTTCCACTCAAGTACTCCTGCAAGTTAGATGCACAAAACATACCGTATGCTCGGATTCCAGGAGTGGGGGATAGAGAAATACCAAACATTGATCGCGGATTGGGATTGATACTAGCGGCACATGAGGGCCTGGGGTCAGCTCACGCAGGGATTGCGGCTACTGTATCATTACTGAAGCATCGTTATTGGTGGCCTGGTCTTACCAAACAGACCAAGGACTTTGTCCTTAAATGCGACATCTGCCAGCAGATGAAAGGTTCCACCTTAGCACCTCCAGCACAAACACCTCCATTGATCTCATTCAGCCTTTGGCTTGTGTTTATTTGGAACACTGCGACCCTTTACACTCAGATGGGGCTTACAAGTTCATCTTAGTGGCAGTGGATTCATGCTCCAGATTCCTGTGGGTCTGGCCACATCACTCGGCTGACGCTTGAACTGTTATAAAAGATTTGTGAGTCTTCATCGGACATATGCAATTGGCACACTACATTCCAAACAGGGACTGGCGTTTAACTCTTGGGCTTACAAAGAAGCCATGGGAAGTTTGGGTGTGGCCTTGTAGTACTCCTTTCTCTACCATCCTGAGGGAAATTCGGTAGTTGAGAGGAAAAACCGTGACTTAAAGCAGTCCTTAACAGCAAGCGTATTAGGCTCAGTGGCAGTTGGGTCAATCTCCTATATGGGGTCCAGAGAGCACTTAATAACATGCCAAGAAAATCCCTGGGGGGGTCGTACTCCATATGAAGTCCTGTTTGGGATGAGAATGTGGGTACCAGACCTCGATAGTGTCGGCACAGATGCGGCAGAAACACCATGTGACATCAATGAACGTTTGGCTGTTTTACAGGAACTCAATGAATTCCGGGCTTTACAAAGCAACGTCCAAGTAAAATGCACCACCACTGGGGAAGTGAATGTAGTTCCGGAAAGACCTGCCTGGGTCCCGAAGATAGGGGACCTGGTCAGAGAGAAAATAGTGGACAAGAAAGAATTTGAGTCTTCTTACAGAGCACCTGTACCTGTCCTGGCTGTCAAAGGCACTAGAACCTTACTGCTTCCACCCCTTGCCAGTCGCGGAGACAAGAGGTTTGTCTCTATTGCTTTGATCAAACCACACTATGTGGCCGATTCTCAACAGTAGGCCATGTGCGCTCCTGAGTAGCCACCGCACTGCTCTCAATACCGTACAGGAAGTTCAGATGGAAACTTTAATAAAGACAGAATATTCCACTCTCCAAAGAGAAGCTGTAAACAACAATGAAATTATATTTCTTCCTGTTGAAACAACCACAACTGTACAATCAACATGTACAGAAATCTCAATTCAAAAAATTGATGACGTCTATGTGAATATGCCACAGATCAAGTCATCTCCTGGTTCTACAAAACCTGCTGACTGCCAAAAATAGACCGGACGGTGTCTGGCTTCTTCGTACATTATGACAACTTCTCATCGAATTCCAGTGAACAAGAGCTGCCTCCGCTGCCTCTCCCTTTCAAGCTGTGTGTTTATACTCTCTATCTTTGGGTGAAAAAGACATACTTTGTTGTTCCATGGATACATCTCTGGATTGCAACTGGGTTACTTTTCCTAGTCCTCTGGGTTGGTTTGGTTACTGTCTTTTTCCTACTTCTGAATGCAGACTATCTCCCAGAACGCTCTGCAATATACATTTTGTGAACTTGGTTCTCAAACCCCATAGTAGTAGTGTGAGACAGGGTATCATATGATGTGTATGGTCCTACTGCACCTTTGCAAATTCCTTATTTGTTTCAAATTTCCTTAAATGATATAATCACCTCTAGTACTTTCTCTGATGATTGGAACATTAAAACTGTGCACAATTTGCTTGCAGATCTAGTGCAATCAGCTGTGTTTTCCAATGATGAATTGTATGATGGTACATCTAATTACAGAGACATATTCTGTGATCAACATTATGGTCACAATTTTTTTACAACAATTTAGTATCCCACGCGCTGTTTATAATTACACTCAATGAGAACACTGCCCAGCTCCGCTTAAAGTTAGTTCAAAGACATTTGCACCAAAGTTTGCTTATTTTTCTGGTTTTGACACATCAAACCCAGCCTCGTATTATTATAGGCTTGCACCTACACCTGCAAAGAAAAATATGCCTACAAACACTAAGCTGATATACTCTGCTTCCTTTATTTCCCAACTGTCTATACAGGGTTTCACTTTTGGAAAGACACCATAGACACAAAATCTGTCTGGGGACAAAAGATTATTTAGAGCATGCCTCATACCACATCAAATGATTTTCCTCAACAAAACAGTGCAGCAAACTTCTTGTCTTGGTATAGCTAAAATGAAGGATTTGAACACACCACGTATTCCCGCACTCTCAAACATCGAGTATTGGCAGCACTTAACACACTTCAGTGAGGATACACTAGATACTATAATACGTAATGGTTCTTTCAATTCATCAGACACAATTGGAAGGGATGCTTGGTTTTGCCAACAGATACAAATATGTGTCAATCCTGATTCCCGGGTAACACCGAAGGGTTTAAGATCAATAGGCCTGATCAGCGATATGTACCAACAGAACACTCGGGTGGTGACATCATATAGTGTTGGGAAGTTGTGCCTAGATTGGCTAAAAACCTGAACACTCTCTCAGGTGAAGCAACACTTGTCCCTTCTTTCTGATGACATGGATCTCAGGGATTTTTTTATTAGGTCCTCAGAACCCACGTCAAAAGCGTTTCTTGTATGGAATATACAATGAGCTGTGGAAAATTTCTCAACAAGAAGCTGCTGATAGATTGTGTGAGATAGACAGGGTTAATTTAGAAAAGGCTTTGGCTGTGGTTGACAACGGTATGACCACATTATCATCCTGAATGTATTCACTGGGCAACATTGTGTCTTCTGCAATTGACATAATACAGTAGGATATGTCTATTTTACAACATGGACAGTCACAATTATGGTCCATCGTAATACTGAGCTGGACATTACAAACTTTACTTTCTGGCCACGTGCCATGGCATTACATCAACAGCACTAGTCTGTTTTCTGAATATGCTCGAACGGATAGACAGATAGTAATGGCACGCAATGATTCAAAATATACCATGTTGCACATTGAAAAATTAGACCAATTACATTTCACCATGGCTGAGACACCATCCACGGACTGGATAATCCATGGTTACATCACCCTACCGGTCACGACTTTCCAATTCCAATATTGTCTCCAATACCAACAGGCAGGAAAATATGAAGCACTAGGGGAAGGTTGTGTGCATGAGTATTGGGAATTACTGTTCAGGTTTGGTTGCAGGAATGGGGACACAGAAGTTTTCCTTAGTGGTTCTTACTGTGAGGATGCTTTAAGCGGGTCTTTCATTTGCTAAGACATTTGTCTTGTTATCTGAAGAGTTCTCTGGCTGCCATGATTCATCCGGTTTCCAAGCTGCTCTCGAATGGGAGCTATTTGATGCTGAATGATCAAGGTTGCTGAGGAATGGAACCGGGTATCGCTTATCTAGTGACTGTTAATTCCATAGTCACTTGTTGCACACAAGCACTGTTTCCACCTGCCCGCACAGTTAGGGAAGCAAAGCTATAGCCTTCACTAAATGTTTTCAACATCCAGTTTGATTCTCTGTGCAAACTGAAAGCCATTCTTTTTCAAAAGGATGTGTCCTTAAATTCAGCCAGAGAGACGTTTGATCTCCAGGTTGCAAGGTCTTTGTCCGAGATAGAGACACTACTCCACACTAACTTCCAGCTGCATTTTGGGTAGCTGGTTCGCCATATCTTTAATATGTCTGATACGAAGAGAATAGTGCAATTTTTTAAATGTATCGGCTCTGGACTGGTTAGCACCTTTCAGACGATTTTTGGAGTTATACCATCTTTCATACACTCAGGGGTCGATTCCGATTCGGGCCGGAAAAAGCACCGACCGACTCGGAGCTGGAAATTATACCGACCGACACGTACCTGTGGCGCCCGACACGCCAAGTACGATGCAAGGCGTGCAAAATCCGACCGACACGTACCGAACCCAAGCCGAACGACCGAGCCGCACGGAAAACAGCAATCCGGCCGGAAAAACACGCGAATCGAACCGACCGACACGCACCCGGAACAAATCCGACCGAAACGTACACGCGAACTCCAAACCGCAAAGTACGATGCAAGGCGCGAAAACCACGACCGAGTCGGACGGAGGACAAGCCGTACGACCGACACGCATAAAAACCGAGCCGAAGCAACACAAAACACCGCGACCGACGCGTACGCAGCATAGAAAACTGCACAAACACAGCGTGAACGAAACGGAGAACACCGTACGAGACAAATGCAGGGTCCGACTCGGTCACAAGAACGTTTCCAACATGCACAGACAGTACAAAGGAAAAATCACACAAAAAAAGGCCAAACAAGCAATTACAAAGCCAATAAATACTGGGGGGTGGGGACAGAGAACAAAGACACACCCACAACTCCACCCATATAAAGGACACAAATCACAACCATGATCCTTTGCAAATGCCATTCCACTGCCAGCACCCAAGAGACAGCAACCACACACCCACAGCTCATCCCTCACACAAGCCACACACCATCAGCACACCAACAAATACCTACCTCACATACACCCAGCAAAACACACACTCACACACCCTCACCTGCACATCAACACACACATCACTCACCATCACCACCCATCACCATGCCCCCCAAGAAGAATCACAAGTTCCTAGATTGTGAATTGGAAGTCATGGTAGACGAGATCCTCAGGGTAGAGCCACAGCTGTTTGGCACACTGGTCCAACAGACCCCCATCTCCCAGAAAACCAAGATGTGGGAGAGGATCATCAACAGGGTGAACGCACAATCACCATGTCTGCGCACAAAGACCGACATCCAGAACAGGTGGTATGACGTGCGCAGGAGGGTACGGGACCTGCTCAAGAAAGACTACATCATCAGCCAATACACCGGCAGTGGCCCTCCTGCCAAGCCAATATACCTCAGGCCCTGGGAGGAGAAGGTGCGGGCCATCCTTCCGCCAGTGAGCGTATATGGACTAGAGAACATCCCAGAGCCTGGTGAGTACACAACAAATGTACACAATATTCTGCCACAAAACACACACACATCACTGTCAAGGGGAGAGTCAAACCATGCACTCATAGCAATTACACAGCACCAGAACAGAATCATCCCAAAATGTGTATGTCAGTCAGATAAACACAACACATGCCATCAAAAAAGTTACATCCAACCGTGCCATCACATGTACAAACACAACTACAACTACAGCTAGGCAGTGGCACAAATAGAACTAACAAACACATCCAGACATGTAGCCACCACAACAACACCAACACACAGTGAAGACCACTCAAAGGAAGGACTTCTGTGTATGCTGGCCAAGTCAGTGTAGCCAATAGCATCATGGGAGTCGCAGTCACACATATTGCCCCCCACAACTGTCCCATCAACACCACCATGAACCATGCGCACATCACAGGGAGTGGAGAAGGACTCACAAGATGGCTGACACTGGCAACTGCTGTGGGGAGCACAAGGCCCTGCTGGGAACTGTGCACCAACAAACAGCAGGACACCACTGACTGACATCCTGAGAGACAACTTCCACTCCCTGCAATGCAAGCACGTTCCATGGTGGGATATCTGGCTGGCTGGGTGGGAAGGAGGACTTGCAGCACTGACCATAGTCACAAGCACTTCCCCTCACACCCCCTCAACACAAACTCCACAGAACCCACCTGGTAGAATGCAATGCCTCACATCCTAACTCAATATCCCACAAAGAACCACCACCCTGGGTTATGTTGTGTGAAGCACAGGGACACTCTTGGGACTTTTAGCCAAACAACTGCCAGGACAACACTCCCAGCCATCCTGTCAGCACAGCCAGCCCACCCCACAGGGAAGCAGAGTCAAAGGAAGGAAGCATGGGCATGCTGGGAAGGGGGTGGAGGCAATAGCATGATGGGAGTCGTAGGCACAGCTCTACATCCCCCACCACATGGCCCAGCAAGCTCACACTCACGCATGCACATCCCACAGAGAGTGGAAAGGCCCATCAAAGATGTCTGACACTGTTGCTGTGTCGTGGGGAGCACAAGGGCATGCTGGGAACTGCACACCAACCAACAGCAGGACACCACTGTCAGCCATCTTGCCATTGCTCACACACCCACACATACTGAACTCCCCACAAAAGCAAGTAAGTATGGGAATGCTGGCAAGTGGGGTGGAGGCAATAGCATGATGGGAGTGGCAGTCACAGATATTGGTCACCCTCACAACTGGCCCATCAACACCACCCTGAACCATGCTCACATCACAGGGAGTGGAGAAGGACTCACAAGATGGCTGACACTGGCTACTGCTGTGGGGAGCACAAGGCCCTGCTGGCAACTGTGCACCAACAAACAGCAGGACACCACTGACTGACATCCTGAGAGACAACTTCCACTCCCTGCAATGCAAGCACGTTCCATGGTGGGATATCTGGCTGGCTGGGTGGGAAGGAGGACTTGCAGCACTGACCATAGTCACAAGCACCTCCCCTCACACCCCCTCAACACAAACTCCACAGAACCCACCTGGTAGAATGCAATGCCTCCCATCCTAACTCAAGATCCCACAAAGAACCACCACCCTGGGTTATGTTGTGTGAAGCACAGGGACACTCTTGGGACTTTTAGCCAAACAACTGCCAGGACAACACTCCCAGCCATCCTGTCAGCACAGCCAGCCCACCCCACAGGGAAGCAGAGTCAAAGGAAGGAAGCATGGGCATGCTGGGAAGGGGGTGGAGGCAATAGCATGATGGGAGTCGTAGTCACAGCTCTACATCCCCCACCACATGGCCCAGCAAGCTCACACTCACGCATGCACATCCCACAGAGAGTGGAAAGGCCCATCAAAGATGTCTGACACTGTTGCTGTGTCGTGGGGAGCACAAGGGCATGCTGGGAACTGCACACCAACCAACAGCAGGACACCACTGTCAGCCATCTTGCCATTGCTCACACACCCACACATACTGAACTCCCCACAAAAGCAAGTAACTATGGGAATGCTGGCAAGTGGGGTGGAGGCAATAGCATGATGGGAGTGGCAGTCACAGATATTGGTCACCCTCACAACTGGCCCATCAACACCACCCTGAACCATGCTCACATCACAGGGAGTGGAGAAGGACTCACAAGATGGCTGACACTGGCTACTGCTGTGGGGAGCACAAGGCCCTGCTGGCAACTGTGCACCAACAAACAGCAGGACACCACTGACTGACATCCTGAGAGACAACTTCCACTCCCTGCAATGCAAGCACGTTCCATGGTGGGACATCTGGCTGGCTGGGTGGGAAGGAGGACTTGCAGCACTGACCATAGTCACAAGCACCTCCCCTCACACCCCCTCAACACAAACTCCACAGAACCCACCTGGTAGAATGCAATGCCTCCCATCCTAACTCAAGATCCCACAAAGAACCACCACCCTGGGTTATGTTGTGTGAAGCACAGGGACACTCTTGGGACTTTTAGCCAAACAACTGCCAGGACAACACTCCCAGCCATCCTGTCAGCACAGCCAGCCCACCCCAAGGGGAAGCAGAGTCAAAAGGAAGGAAGCATGGGCATGCTGGGAAGGGGAGTGGAGGCAAAAGCATGATGGGAGTAGTAGGCACAGATATTGCTCAGCCTCACAACTGGCCCATCAACACCACCCTGAACCATGCTCACATCACAGGGAGTGGAGAAGGACTCACAAGATGGCTGACACTGGCTACTGCTGTGGGGAGCACAAGGCCCTGCTGGGAACTGCACACCAACCAACAACAGGACACCACTGTCAGCCATCTTGCCATTGCCATTGCCATTGCCCTCACACCCACACACACTGAACTCCCCACAAAAGCAAGTAAGTATGGGAATGCTGGCAAGTGGGGTGGAGGCAATAGCATGATGGGAGTGGCAGTCACTGATATTGGTCACCCCCACAACTGTCCCATCAACACCACCCTGAACCATGCTCACATCACAGGGAGTGGAGAAGGACTCACAAGATGGCTGACACTGGCTACTGCTGTGGGGAGCACAAGGCCCTGCTGGCAACTGTGCACCAACAAACAGCAGGACACCACTGACTGACATCCTGAGAGACAACTTCCACTCCCTGCAATGCAAGCACAGTCCATGGTGGGATAACTGACTGGCTGAGTGGGTGGGAATGAGGGCCGGCTGTCAACCAAACACAACCAATGCAGACCATGTTCACACCCCAACAAATACATAGAAATGCCCAAATAATGCAGGACAATGTGCCACACCAATATCAACCCCTGACTGTGACGACTTAGGACAATGCAATGTACAGGCCCGCACCCAGAGGCACAGTCACAACTGTCAGGTGTGTCAACCATTGATGCCTGCAGAAACATAACATACATTGTGTGTGTCTCCCAAAAACAGGTGATCAATCAATCAATCAATCACAGAATTTGTAAAGCGCACTACTTACCCGCGAGGGTCTCAAGGCGCTAGGGAAAAAGAGGGGGTGCTGCTACTGGTCGAACAACCAGGTCTTGTGTAGCCTCCTGAAGGACAGCAGGTCTTGGGTCTGTCGTAGGCTTAGTGGAAGGGTGTTCCAGGTCTTGGCGGCGAGGTGGGAGAAGGATCTGCCGCCGGTGGTAGTTCTTCGAATGCGAGGGACGGTGGCGAGGGAGAGGTCGGCGGAGCGGAGTTGGCGGTTGGGGACGTAGAAGAGGAGTCGTCTGTTGAGGTAGGCTGGGCCAGTCTTGTGGAGTGCCTTGTGTGCGTGGATGAGGAGTTTGAAGGAGATTCTCCTGTCGACGGGGAGCCAGTGCAGGTTCCTCAGGTGGGGGTGATGTGGCTGTGGCGTGGTACATCGAGGATCAGGCGTGCGGAGGCGTTTTGTATGCGTTGCAGTCGCTTGATGAGCTTGGCCGGGGCTCCCGCAGAGGGCGTTCCCATAGTCAAGTCTGCTACTGACGAGGGCCTGGGTGACTGTTCTTCTTGTGTCTGTCGGGATCCACCTGTAGATCTTGCGAAGCATGCGGAGGGTGTTGAAGCAGGAGGATGAGACTGCGTTGACTTGCTTGGCCATGGAGAGCGTTGAGTCAAGGATGACTCCCAGGTTGCGTGCGTGGTCGGTGGGTGTCGGGGCTGCTCCCAGCGTCATTGGCCACCAGGAGTCGTCCCAGGCTGAGGGGTTGGAGCCGAGGATGAGGACCTCTGTCTTCTCCGTGTTCAGTTTTAGTCGGCTGATCTTCATCCAATCAGCGACGGCCTTCATTCCTTCATGGAGGTTGGATTTGGCTGCGAGGGGGTCCTTGGTGAGGGAGAGGATCAGTTGAGTGTCGTCGGCGTGGGAGATTATGTTGAGGTCGTGCTGTCTGGCGATGCGTGCGAGCGGGGCCATGTAGATGTTGAACAGTGTTGGGCTGAGGGATGATCCCTGGGGTACGCCGCAGATGATCTCGGAGGCTTCGGATCGGAATGGTGGGAGGCGGACTCTCTGGGTTCTGCAGGCGAGGAAGGAGGTGGCCCATTCCAGGGCCTTGTCTCGGATCCCTGCGTCGTGGAGGCGAGCGCGTAGAGTGCGGTGGCAGACAGTGTCGAAGGCGGCGGAGAGGTCCAGCAGGATGAGGGCTGCGGTCTCACCGTTGTCCAGCAGGGTCCTGATGTCGTCGGTGGCGGCGATGAGGGCAGTCTCAGTGCTGTGGTTGCTGCGGAACCCCGATTGGGATGGGTCCAGGATGCTGTTTTCTTCGAGGTATCGGGTTAGCTGTTTGTTGACGATCTTCTCGATGACCTTGGCTGGGAACGGAAGATTGATGACGTTGCACAGGTGGGGTGCGATGGAGCTGCTGGCTTTGTTGAAGATGTGGTGCGGGAAAGGGTCTGACGGGGAGCCGGAGTGTATTGTGCTCATGGTCTTGATGGTGTCCTCGATGTTCACGCTGGCCCAGGCTGGCAGGGGGTCGTGGTCGATGGTGTGCGGCGGGTCTGGTGCATCGATCTTAGTTGGGGCTGTCTGGGTGTTGAAGCTGTCGTGGATGTCGGTGATCTTGCTGTGGAAGAAGGTGGCGAGGGAATCGCACAGGGGTTGCGATGGCGGGATGTCGTTGGTGTTGGAGCTGGGGTTGGAGAGTTCCTTCACGATGTTGAAAAGCTCCTTGCTGTTGTGTGCGTTGTTGTCGAGGCGGTCTTTGAAGGAGATTCTCTTGGCGGACTTGATGAGGTGGTGGTGGTTACGGATGGCGTCTTTGTGGGCTGCGTGGCTGTCCGGTGTCTTATCACTGTGCCATTTCTTCTCTAGTTTCCAGCAGGTACGCTTGGAAGCTAGGAGTTCCGAGGTGAACCAGCTGGCTCTTTTGGTGGTGTCACTGTAGGTGAGTTTTTTCAGCGGGGCGAGGGTGTTGGCACAGTCGTCCATCCATCGTCTGAGGTTGCAGGCAGCGTCGTCGGTGTTGGATGGGTCGGAGGGAGGGCTGAGAGCGAGGGTTGCCCGAAGGTGATGATGGGGACACAGCAGCAGACGCTGAGGAGTCCCAGTCCCAGGCTCAAGAGGATGCGGA
The DNA here is from genome assembly GCA_963921515.1 of Calotriton arnoldi. NCBI lineage: Eukaryota > Metazoa > Chordata > Amphibia > Caudata > Salamandridae > Calotriton > Calotriton arnoldi. The sequence goes on from CAWUFW010012415.1 coordinate 125,600, forward strand.
GCTCACTGGTGTCGTACAGCCTCTGCCCTCCTCGGACAAAGAAGACCAACCTGGCACATCCGGTGCAAGTCTACATGCAGCACCAGCAGGACCACCAGCTGCAGCACCAGCAGGACCACCAGCTGCACCCCCTGCACCCACCCCTCCAACGACTGTCAACACAAATACCATCCCTGCCGACATGGACAGAACAAGGAGCAACACCAGCACAGGGACCCTGGACCAACCTGGGGCCATGGACACCACCACCACCACCAACCTCCAAGGTGGACCAGGGTCATCTGTGTGTGCCACTGCACGCACTGCACATGTCAGCAGGGGTGGTGGGAGGGGTGGGAGACAGAGGTCGCTGCTTGCAGAGGTTGCTGGTGTGCATGATGACCCACAACTGGTACGCATAGCTGATGCGTACCAGTCCAGCACCGGAGACCTCAGCCAGGTAGTGGGGCTCCTCAGAGACATGAAACAGCAGCAGGCTGCCCATCATGCCCGCTTGGACTCTCACATGTCCCACGTGGAGTCACACATGTCCCGCGTGGACTCACACATGTCCCGCGTGGAGTCCAAGTGGGATGCACTGCATGAGATGACGGCGGTGCACAGGGACATTTTACAATGCCTCCGCCAGATGAACAGCAACGAGTCCACACCTCCCTGTGTGCCAACAACATCTGGTGCTGCCCAAACTGCAACTGCCACAGGGAGGGAGGATGACTCTGGCGGAGAGTCCCCTGCACCTCAGCAGCCTGTACTTGAGGGCCCCCCCCAAGAAGAGGGGTCGTCCGAAGAGGGGCAAGTGAGAGGCCGATGGCCAAGCGCAACTCCCAGGAAGCCTGAACCTGTTCTGGATGTTCACCTTTGTGCACAGACTGTTCACCCTGTTGACGGCAACACTACTCCCACACATTGCATGGGGAGTACAAGTTGGACCAATGTCTCAGACAACTGTGGCCCCGATACTGGGGATTCTGTCTACCAGGACTTTCAATTCACCTAGGAACTTCTGATTGCAAGATTTATGTACAGCACTACCCATCCTATGCACTATTCACACAAATGTATCACAATAAACACACTAATACACCATACTTGCCTCTGTTGTGATTCCAACGTGGGTGCTGTTATGGGGATGATGAACTGCAAAATTACACTGTGTATGCGAACTGCAACAGCAAGTACAACACAGGCATGTGAGTAAAGGCAACGTGACACATATGAGGGAGACACACCACCAGGGCTACACAACACATACACACCTAGGCCATCTCACTCATTGCCTACACTGATGTTGCCAGGGAAGACGGTGCAATGCACAGACACCACACCCATTCCCAGTTGTAGTCAAGTAGCCCACAGGTGCAGTAAGCAAATGGCAGTCAAATGTGTGACCACAGACAACGCACATCACAAAGTGAAGCACAGGTTTATTACACAGTTGCAATATGTCGTAACCACTACAGATGCAAGGTAATCCCACCTGGCAGTGGGCACACAGTCAACAACTGTAGACGGAAGGAAGTCCATGGGTGTGGCGCACATCACCTGTAGGGACACAACAGCTACCACCCTGGAAGTGCAATCACGTCGTCGGTGGAAACAGTTGACCAAACGAATCTGAAAGTACCCTGTGAAGGACAGAAATGACACACAGTCAAAAGCAATGGAGTACAGGACAGAACAGCAAAACTCATGCACAATACATGTTACAAGATACCCACCCAGAACCAAGTTAGCATGTCAACACTGTTGGGGAGTACAGCCCACCTGTAAGCACACATCGCAACACACATCCAGTCAAGTAGCCCATGGACACAGTCCAACAGCACCAGAGCACCACCTACACATATCATGCCAACTCACATCATTGACATGACACCTCAGGATACTCACATTCAGCTAAAGAAGTTGGTGATGAGCTGTGTGTGGACATCACCCTCATCATCATCATCATCATTGTCACTGGCATCGTGGTCCAGGCCAGGATCCTCCACAGGTGGCGGATGTTGGTCATTGTCATCCTGGATGAGAGGCAACTCCTTCCGCACTGGCAGGTTGTGGAGCATGAAGCAGACGATGATAATCTTGCACACTTTCGCAGGGGCATATGGGAGGGACCCTCCGGTCTTGTCCAGGCAGCGGAAGCGGCTCTTCAGGAGACCAAATGTCCGCTCAATCACTCTCCTGGTCCGACCATGTGCCTCATTGTAGCGCATCTGGGCTGGCGTCACAGGGTTCCTGAGGGGTGTCAGCAACCACGGCATGTTGGGGTATCCCGAGTCACCTACGGACAGACAAGTGCACATTAGCTGACTTGGAAAAGTGGGCGGAATACTACAGATCAGATCACACACAATGGCACAAAGTAAGTACACACCGACAAGCCAGGCACGCTGGTTCTGCATCTGTGCCATCATCCTGGGGATGCGACTACTCCTCATCACAAAGGCATCGTGTGCTGAACCAGGGAAACGGGCACACACGTGTGTGATGGTCATGTCTGCAAGACACACCACCAGTGCATTGACCGAGTGGTAGTGCTTGCGGTTCCTGTAGGCCTGCTCCTGGGCCTGTGGTGGTACCAAAGCCACATGTGTCCCATCAATGGAGCCAATGACATGCGGCATCCTCCCCAGGGCATAAAAGTCACTCTTCACGTCAGTGAGTCGTCGCAGTCTAGGGAAATAGATGTACCGGTTCAGGAATAGCAACATTGCCGCCAAAACATCGTGGAGCACACGGCTCAACATGGTCTGTGACATCCCACTAGCAGTCGCCACAGTATGTTGGAAGGTACCGGTGGCAAAGAAGTGTAGGGCTGCCATCACCTTCACCTTGGGGGTCAGCGCTGTAGGATACGGCCGGCCAGGCTGCAAATGTGGGGACAACTGCACTGCCAAATCCTCAATCAGCTGCCTGGTGAAGCGGTACCGTCGGATGCTGTCCCGTTCCACCATCGTTGCCAGGTCTGGGAATGGTCGATGGACAGCAGGAGCCCTGCAGTGTAGAGGAGAAGTAAGCAAGATTGTCAGTCACCCCACATATGCGGCATTGAACACACTCAATATCCCAACATACATCATTATGAGGCACAACTACATGAAGTGTGCAGTTCCGTAAGGACATGTATGGTACATACATGGCCAACATCTGTCAACACGGTCCAACAAGTGGCATCAATTAGTCCCAGGTTGGCCCATTGGATATCATGAGGCCGTGTCACAGTTCCCATCTCCTGCTGCCGTGTCACAATCACCCCCCACAGTGACATGTGAGGACAGATGTGCCCCAGGCACCACAGCTCAACGACAGGTACATTCCCAGGGACCCTGTATTGCCACATGGACACTGGCATTACATGGAGTATCATGTATACACCACAGCAAAACAACCATGACCCCCACAGGTAGTGGTCCCACTTGCCACGGCAGGACAGACATGGACGTCTGTGACACACACACGCACAACATCAAAGTCCATGCACACACAACGTGGATGTGGAGACTGTCTCCCATTGTGCACATGAAATCAGAGACATTGTAAACACTACATGCACACAGACTGTGGAGGACCATCACTATTGTGCCATTGGGACACCCTGGCTCAAACATACCGTCCCACATGGGACTCACGGGGTATGTGGCATGACATACACATACACCACCGTGAAATGTGACCATGGCACATGCACAGATATGAACAGTTGCACATCACAGTGGTCATGTACACGTAACACCCAGGATCCTGTCCCCATGAACACGTGCACAGCCTGGGGGTGGCTGCCCACAGGTGACACCCACAGGACAACATGTACACCAACATACACACAATAGGAAATGCAGCCTTACATGCCTTATGATAAAGTTTGGACAGGCTGTCGTGATGTAGGTGTGCCCCTCACTCCCTGGGAGCTATCTGTGGCTGGCATATGTCCATCTGAGACAGGCATGGTGACATATGCCAGTCACTTGTACAGTGATGCGTTGAACAGCAATGGACCGATCGGTGCCCCGGCCGGCCCATTGCATTCAATGTGTGCGGGTACGCGTTGTACCCCTGTACGCGTTGTACTGCAATGGACCGATCGGTGCCCCCGGCCGGCCCATTGCATTCAATGTGTGTGGGTACGCGTTGTACCCCTGTACGTGTTGATCAGCAATGGACCGATCGGTGCCCCCGGCCGGCCCATTGCATTCAATGTGTGCGGGTACGCGTTGTACCCCTGTACGCGTTGATCAGCAATGGACCGATCGGTGCCCCCGGCCGGCCCATTGCATTCAATGTGTGCGGGTACGCGTTGTACCCCTGTACGCGTTGATCAGCAATGGACCGATCGGTGCCCCCGGCCGGCCCATTGCATTCAATGTGTGCGGGTACGCGTTGTACCCCTGTACGCGTTGATCAGCAATGGACCGATCGGTGCCCCCGGCCGGCCCATTGCATTCAATGTGTGCGGGTACGCGTTGTACCCCTGTACGCGTTGTACTGCAATGGACCGATCGGTGCCCCCGGCCGGCCCATTGCATTCAATGTGTGCGGGTACGCGTTGTACCCCTGTACGCGTTGTACTGCAATGGACCGATCGGTGCCCCCGGCCGGCCCATTGCATTCAATGTGTGCGGCTACGCGTTGTACCCCTGTACGCGTTGATCAGCAATGGACCGATCGGTGCCCCCGGCCGGCCCATTGCATTCAATGTGTGCGGGTACGCGTTGTACCCCTGTACGCGTTGATCAGCAATGGACCGATCGGTGCCCCCGGCCGGCCCATTGCATTCAATGTGTGCGGGTACGCGTTGTACCCCTGTACGCGTTGTACTGCAATGGACCAATCGGTGCCCCGGCCGGCCCATTGCATTCAATGTGTGCGGGTACGCGTTGTACCCCTGTACGCGTTGTACCGCAATGGACCGATCGGTGCGCACCCATTGACAATGGCCTTGCCTGGCAACGGACGCGTTTCGAATTTCGAACGAGTCGGTTGCTGGAAATTCAGTTGGTCACCCACAACAATGTTGCAAAATCATGTATGTCATGAAGTTGAAGATTTGAAGGATGCTGTGGGCGTGTATTGGTGCTGCTATTCCATGGATTGGCCAGATTCAGAAGATGCAAACGACTTGGACCTATCACTTTGGACACAAGGGACAGTATCTGCCTCTCCAGCACATATATATTGCTGGCTGTTCCCCTGAGAGCTCACTTGCCTGCACTACATGCTCCAGGACGACATCTGCCACTGCACTGCTGCTGTCTCTGCCCCTCTGGACCCTGCAATGGCACGTACTGTGGAGAGAGCCCCAGCCTTCAGCCTTGAGGAGAACCCGGCCCTGCTGGACAGCCTACTTCCACAGTACAGCAAGCTGTATGGGACACCAGGGGAGCAGGTGAGTGTTCTGTGCACTGCCTTTCTGAATGTGCATATTGTCTGACTAGCAAGGCTGAAAGTCTGCACGCCACTGGCTAGCAGGCTCACTGAGTAGTTGTCACCCCCCATAGTGTGTAGTGACATGCACTGGACAGGTATGGTGCAGTGACAGTGCATTTGAACAAGGTTTTACTTCCCATGCAATGATACCATGTAGTGACGTCTGGCAAACTGTCCATGGGCAGCTTTGCACTGCCTGTGTACATCATGTGCCCCTGTGATTGAGACATGTATATACAACTGTGTCATGCACGGATATGTTGCATGTGTAGTAATGGCCTTTTCACTTTGTCATCCTGACAGGTTAATGCCCATCGGAAGCAGGAGATCTGGAAGGACATCGTCCGGGCTGTCCGGTCCGTGGGGGTCTACAAGCGCCGGATCCGCAACTGCCAGAAGAGGTGGCAGGACCTTCGGGGCTGGACCCGGAGGATTGCACGGGTCCAGCTGAAGCTGTCGCCTCCTCGCAGGAGGGGCGGAACACGGACCCTGACCTCCCACATGCTCCAGATCCTGGCGGTGGTGTTTCCAGACCTGGATGGGCAGCTGAAGGCCAGACAGCAGCAAGGAGGGGTGAGTCAAAGACTGCACTGTGAACTCTGTATTACATGCTTTGTGCCCTCCTCTGGCCTGGTTCAACTGCTACAGTGCAGCAGTCATGTTGTCCAGGAGCCATGTCCCTCTATTGTGCACTGCCCACTCCTCATCTGATACCCAGGTGTGGCCCTTACATTCAGGGAATTGTGTCACTTGGGACTGTGTCCTTGCAGTTTGCTTCACTGAAGGTGGGGGACAGCATCTCTTTCCCTAACTCTGTTGTGGGCATCATGGGTGGGTCCATTGTTCACACAACGCCTGTGTTCGGACATGTAATCTGCGTGTTGCTTTGATATGCGGTCCACTTGCTGAGCTGAGCCACCACATGTGCCTGGGGTATGTGGCACACGCCCATGCAGCAGGTGGGAACAATGTTTGGGCCCCAGGAGTGTGCAGATTACGTGTGTCACACATACATAGCCAGCTATCCACTGTCCAGGGCTCATCCCTCATTCATGTGGGGCAGGACAGTCATGCCTACTCCAGGCCATGCAATGCACTCTGTACTCCCACTCCGTGTATCAGCTGACACATTGTGCGCAGTGATTTGACCCCTCAGGTGTCTGCCTCTGTGTCAGTGTGCTGTGGATTAGTTGCCAGGACTGCTGGGGTGTTTCTTGGTAGGGGCTCAGCATACCACTGGAGATGTGACCATAGGAGACGATACTTGTGTGTCACATAGGTGTTTGATCAGCTGCCCGTGCAGACTGGGGTATGCGAATGTGAAGTTCAGGCAGCTGTTCCCCATTCACAGCAGATTGTGAGGGGCTCAGGTTCAGAGGGTAGTGTCACAGGTCTCCCATATGTCCAATAGGTATGACCTGGACAGATGAGGGTTAAGATGATGTGTTGTGGGGGGATGTACATGTGCACTTGTGCAGCTCCAGGACTTGCATTCCCCATGACCTACTATTGTGACACAGTGCAGAGTGTTGTTGTCTGGCTGCCAAGTCATACATCACTGAGACAGTGATGTATGACTTAGCAGTCATGCCTCCGCCATGGCATGTGTCTACTTATTGGTGATCCTGCAGGGGAGTGACATGTGCTACATGCACACCATTGTGGCGATGGCTATCAGGACATGGGTGCATCATGGTGTCTGTCACTGGTATGCATCACATGCATTTCCTATTTGACTCTGGGCATCCCTTTCATCCGGAAACCTGTACTGACTCAGTGGCAAGAGCTGTGATGTGTGCATGTCCACATGCTACACCGTGTCCTCTGCACTGTCCAACTACTGTGTAGTTGGTGCATGTGTCCACACTGGGGTGTTGCAATCCAACAGACACCAGACAGATGGGTGCAAGGCCATGTGGGATGTGAGTGCCATGGTTGGCATCAGACTGACAATTGGCTGCTCCTGTTCAGTTAGGGCACTTTTAGCAATGTACAACTAATGATGCCAGGGCTTGCTCTGTAATGTGCTGTGCTCACAGTGGTGTGTGCGTTTGGTGCAGGTGACTGATGTCTGTCTGTTTCCCCATTGTTTGCAGATACATCCACGGCCACGGAAAGGGACAGCTCCACGGACCAGGAGGAGCCGGAGAGCCAGACTGGGTCAGCAGCCGAGGAGTGGTCGGAGGGACCCAGTGGCACGGAGGGCGAGGGGAGCCACACCGAGGAGTCCTCAGCACCATCCACCTCAGCTGAGGACCAGAGCAGCTCGGAGGATGACTCCCTTATGGAGGCGGGTGTCAGCAGCCACCACACCCCAGCTAGTGTTGCTGTCCCCGCCACCACCAGCACCACCACCGCCCTCCCATCGGCTCCCATTCCCCAGGTCCGTGGAGGCTCCCATGTTCGGGAGCGTGTCTCCTTTGGGCCAGGCACCGCACCCCTGCCCCTGTGTCCCCTGCTGCCCTGAGTGAGGAGTCTGTGTACCTCCTTCGCCAGCTCCATGTAGGGCAGACAGCCATGCTGAGTGTCCTCCATGCGCACACCGCTCTGTTGACTCAGCTGGTGTCGTTCATGGAGGGCATCTCATCGGGCATGTCTGACCTACAGAGGGGCAATAGGTCCATGGACTCCTCCCTGACGGCAGCAGTGTCCCTCCTCAGACAGTCCCTCACCCCTCCTGCCTCTGCTCCATCCACACTCCCCAGCACCTTACCCGTCCCAAGCACACACACACCGGCACAGGCACACACCAGCACACACACATCCAGCACACAGACACACACGCCACAAACAAAACGCACACGCACGCACAGTCAGGGGACTGAAACCAGACTCACAGGGGATGGGGCCCTGGTACACACACACGCATCCACGAGCACTGCGCAGTCCTCAGTTGCCTCTCCCTCCAAAACACCCTCCCTTGCCTCACCTGCAACCCCAAAGACCCAGCGCCTCTTCCTCAGTGACCTCGGCCTCTTCCCCTCCGATCCAGCTGCTCCAGCATCCAGGGGGAAGAGGAAGCCCACCCACATGGAGCAGAGTGCCCCTCGCCCCCGGACACCCTCCCCCAGGCGCAGACAGACTGAGGCCCCCGCCTGCAAGTCCCCCGGAGTCGTAAGAGCAAGACCCCGCCGCCGCCCTGCAGCTCAGGCACCAGGTCTCCTTCCTCCATCCCTCAGGCCCCCACTCCACAGGTGCCCCCACCACACCCCTGCCCCAGGTTCCCCCACCCACAGATATACCATCCCCAAGAGGATCCGGCCTTCTCCCCCTGGCACTTGCTCTCCCGGCACCACACCCCCCGCTGCGCTTGTCTGTGCCACTGATGTGGTGAGGGTGTCCTCCCCCTCTGTCCAGCCCACCTTGCCTGTTCCCCATTCTCCTCCCCTGGTGGTAGGCACTGCAGTGGAGTCCACTACCACCCTGTCTGACTTGGGCACTGCAGTGGCGGACCTGTCCACTCCATCTGCAGGGTCCACTGCAGTCGTGCCGGCACCCACAACATCTGAGTCATGCCCCCCAGTTGTGCCGGCACACACCATGTCAGACACCTCCACTGCAGTTGTCAGTGGCTCTCCAGCACCCACCACCCCTTCCCTGCTTCCTCCTGGTGAGCCCTGATCCTGTCCCTGCGGTGCCTGGCCTGCCCCCCGGTTGCCCCTCCTAGTGGATTGTCCCTGGTTTTGTGCAGGCATGCGTAGGGTGACATCTGCCACTGTCACCAAGTTTGGACTTTGACAATGGACTGGCCATTGGCCTTTGTGTTTTTCTGGACTTTGTTTTCATTCCACACATATGCTGAATAAAGCAACTTTCTGTTCTCTAGTGCTTATGCTTCTGATGTACATGTTGTTGATGATGCTAACCATGCCCTTGCTGCAGTGATGGTGATATTTGGTCTCATGATAATGAAGTGTTACTGTGCAGGAACCCATGTGGTCCAGGGGGAATGTGTCCTATCCTGTGGTGTATCCATGTCATCCATAGCAGCATCTGAGGGTGTCATGTGTTCAGTATTTGGCAATGGGATTTCCTACTTAGATTAGCTATTTCACATCTGTGGCTTCCACCCCTGCACATCTGTTGTGCCTGCCATTGTTCAATTCGTCTACTTCCCTGACCGTGTGGCCATCTCCACTGGACATGCAGGTTTGGGCATCAATGGGGAAGGACTCATCCGTGTAGTCAGTGCAACATTGCTATACAAGTGTGTTGGATCTGTGCTGATGATTCCGTTGGCACTTCCATGACCAGGCTGATGTGACGGGAGACCTCATTTGGTGCTAATTGTTGATTGTGTGACCAAGTGCTCAGCTGACATGATGGGGCCCTACTGAGGCAACACATGGCACAGCTTTCCTCACACAGGAGTGGAGTCCCCTCATGGCAGTGTGTACACCTGTGACATTGCCTGCGCCCAAGGTGTGTGTTGTATGTGCATGTCTGTGTGTTCACTTCCATTTAGCTGTGCATGCTGTGATCCCTAGTGTTGTACCTGTTTGTGATGCTTGCTGAGTTGACCTATGTTCCCCCAAAGTCTTCTCCCTGGGTTCTCTGTGATGTGGGTGCATGGCACATTACGGGTCATCAGGGTGTCACCCATAGGTGTGTTTGCTGTCAGGGCTGAGTTTGTGTGCAGACGCAGATGGGTCACAGTCAGGTTTCCCCTTGGCACTTGTTGTTTGCGCCTGTCATGTGATTTCCAGTTTGTGTTATCTTTCAGTGATTGTGACACGTTGTGTGTGTGACTGCTGGCACTCCTCAGGGTCCGGGCTGCAATGTTGGTTGTTGTCTATGTGTGTTCTTTGTGGGTGACCTTGGCTTCTTCATTGGTGTGTGACTGTGGCTGGGATCCCATTGGTTGGTGTGGTATTGCCGTCATGTCCATGTACAGCGTAGTGTGCAGTGTGTCAGACATTCAGGAGTCTTGTTGAGTGGCCATGTGTCATGTGTTTCTGCACCTTGGTTCCCACCCACCACCCTGGAATAGTCATGGGTGCATGTGCAATGTCACCAGTGCATGTGTACTTCACTGCTGCACATTGTTGGAGGTCGAGGGGTGTGGTGTTGAGTGTGTGCAGATGAGAGTTGTTGCCCGGCTAGGCCCCTTGCCTCCATGTTGGCCTTGGCTTACTGGCCATGCTGATTGATTTGTGCTTGTGTAGGTGTGATGGTAGTTTGTTGCTCAGGACACATGACTGTGGTTCACAGTGTGAACCACATTTAGCTTTGTCATCACAGTGGGATTGTAATGCAGCCCAGGGTCACCACATTGTGGGGGCCCTGGGGGTGGTGCTGTGGTGTGTCTGTGTCTTGCTGTGTCAGTTGCTGTTCCTACGTGCCTGTGTGACATGTGTGATTTGTGCTCCCTCTCATCTGACAATGCCTGCTTGCCCACATAGGGGATTTGGATCCATGAGTTACCTTTGTGTGGCACTGTATGCACATCTGTATGATTGGTATTCAGGTCTCCTCATGTGTTGTGTGGTTGCCTGGGGACACTGGCACCCCCCTCACCTGTTGTGTATGATGTGCAGTGTGGGTCTGCCTGTTTGTGTTTGTGCATCTGCACCACTGCATTGGCATATCTTGGGTGTGCCATTGGCTGTACGTAGTTTGGTGGGTTTCCCCTGCTGTCCCTGGGACTCCTAGGTCATCGGTCAGCACAATGATCATGGTTTGTGTGTCCCATTGCTGCCATGGTATGGTATCTGTTCACCTCACATCTGCAGTCTCCACAGGGTATCTGCATTTGTGTGCCCATTGGTGCAAATATGTGGGTCTGCATTCTGATGGTCACTTCTGTCATTGTGTCATTGATGAATGTTGACAGTGTCAGCCCCCATGGGTGTTGTTTGTCTGCACATGACCAAAGGTATGTCTTATTTGCACTGCAGTATTTGGCTCACCCAATTTATGTTGCAATGGGACACATACACTACTTTGCCACTGATGTGTTTTTTGTTCTGTGACCAGGAATCATCCATGCAGTTTGGCAGTTGCAGCTCTTTCTTTGTCAACACTTACCTTTTGGTCACTGTGATGATGGGGGTTTAGACCCCATTGCCACAATGTTCAAAATGTGCTTCAGCTATGGACCCCACACTTACATTTTGCTCACTGTGATGATGGGGGTTTAGACCCCATTGCCACAATGTTCAAAATGTGCTTCAGCTATGGACCCCACACTTACATTTTGCTCACTGTGATGATGGGGGTTTAGACCCCATTGCCACAATGTTCAAAATGTGCTTCAGCTATGGACCCCACACTTACATTTTGCTCACTGTGATGATGGGGGTTTGGACCCCATTGCCACAATGGTCATGGCCTGCTTGCATTGTGGGTGCCACACACATATATGTGTGGCACATGTGCTAGGGGGTCACATTGTATGTTCAAAGTCATGTTCGGTGTTGTAGGCATTTGACACAGTCTACACACGCTTGTCATGGTGTTGGGGGATGTCTTTTTCTTGCATTCCCTAGGTTGTGGTGTGCTGGTTGTGTCATGCATTGTCCATCCTATGAGTGGGGGTGGTAGTAGTGGTAGGCATCCAGCCCCCCCTGGCTAAGGGTGGTAGTAGTGGTAGGCATCCAGCCCCCCCTGGCTCAGGGTGGTAGGCATCCAGCCCCCCCTGGCTAAGGGTGGTAGTAGTGGTAGGCATCCAGCCCCCCCTGGCTCAGGGTGGTAGTAGTGGTAGGCATCCAGCCCCCCCAGGCTCAGGGTGGTAGTAGTGGTAGGCATCCAGCCCCCCCTGGCTAAGGGTGGTGGTGGGCATCCAGCCCCCCCTGGCTAAGGGTGGTAGTAGTGGTAGGCATCCAGCCCCCCCTGGCTCAGGGTGGTAGTAGTGGTAGGCATCCAGCCCCCCCTGGCTCAGGGTGGTGGTGGGCATCCAGCCCCCCCTGGCTAAGGGTGGTAGTAGTGGTAGGCATCCAGCCCCCCCTGGCTCAGGGTGGTAGTAGTGGTAGGCATCCAGCCCCCCTGGCTCAGGGTGGTAGTAGTGGTAGGCATCCAGCCCCCTGGCTAAGGGTGGTAGTAGTGGTAGGCATCCAGCCCCCCTGGCTCAGGGTGGTAGTAGTGGTAGGCATCCAGCCCCCCTGGCTAAGGGTGGTAGTAGTGGTAGGCATCCAGCCCCCCTGGCTCAGGGTGGTAGTAGTGGTAGGCATCCAGCCCCCCTGGCTAAGGGTGGTAGTAGTGGTAGGCATCCAGCCCCCCTGGCTCAGGGTGGTAGTAGTGGTAGGCATCCAGCCCCCTGGCTCATGGTGGTAGTAGTGGTAGGCATCCAGCCCCCCTGGCTAAGGGTGGTGGTGGGCATCCAGCCCCCTGGCTAAGGGTGGTAGTAGTGGTAGGCATCCAGCCCCCCTGGCTCAGGGTGGTAGTAGTGGTAGGCATCCAGCCCCCTGGCTAAGGGTGGTAGTAGTGGTAGGCATCCAGCCCCCCTGGCTCAGGGTGGTAGTAGTGGTAGGCATCCAGCCCCCTGGCTCAGGGTGGTAGTAGTGGTAGGCATCCAGCCCCCCTGGCTCAGGGTGGTAGTAGTGGTAGGCATCCAGCCCCCTGGCTAAGGGTGGTAGTAGTGGTAGGCATCCAGCCCCCTGGCTCAGGGTGGTAGTAGTGGTAGGCATCCAGCCCCCCTGGCTAAGGGTGGTAGTAGTGGTAGGCATCCAGCCCCCCTGGCTGAGGGTGGTAGTAGTGGTAGGCATCCAGCCCCCCTGGCTAAGGGTGGTGGTAGGCATCCAGCCCCCCTGGCTAAGGGTGGTAGTAGTGGTAGGCATCCAGCCCCCTGGCTCAGGGTGGTAGTAGTGGTAGGCATCCAGCCCCCTGGCTAAGGGTGGTAGTAGTGGTAGGCATCCAGCCCCCCTGGCTCAGGGTGGTAGTAGTGGTAGGCATCCAGCCCCCCTGGCTCAGGGTGGTAGTAGTGGTAGGCATCCAGCCCCCTGGCTAAGGGTGGTAGTAGTGGTAGGCATCCAGCCCCCTGGCTCAGGGTGGTAGTAGTGGTAGGCATCCAGCCCCCCCTGGCTAAGGGTGGTGGTAGGCATCCAGCCCCCCCTGGCTAAGGGTGGTAGTAGTGGTAGGCATCCAGCCCCCCCTAGCTAAGGGTGGTGGTGGGCATCCAGCCCCCCTGGCTAAGGGTGGTAGTAGTGGTAGGCATCCAGCCCCCCGGCTAAGGGTGGTAGTAGTGGTAGGCATCCAGCCCCCCTGGCTCAGGGTGGTAGTAGTGGTAGGCATCCAGCCCCCTGGCTAAGGGTGGTAGTAGTGGTAGGCATCCAGCCCCCCTGGCTCAGGGTGGTAGTAGTGGTAGGCATCCAGCCCCCCTGGCTAAGGGTGGTGGTGGGCATCCAGCCCCCTGGCTAAGGGTGGTAGTAGTGGTAGGCATCCAGCCCCCCTGGCTCAGGGTGGTAGTAGTGGTAGGCATCCAGCCCCCCTGGCTAAGGGTGGTAGTAGTGGTAGGCATCCAGCCCCCCTGGCTCAGGGTGGTAGTAGTGGTAGGCATCCAGCCCCCCTGGCTCAGGGTGGTAGTAGTGGTAGGCATCCAGCCCCCCTGGCTAAGGGTGGTGGTGGGCATCCAGCCCCCTGGCTAAGGGTGGTAGTAGTGGTAGGCATCCAGCCCCCTGGCTCAGGGTGGTAGTGGTGGTAGGCATCCAGCCCCCCTGGGTGAGGGTGGTAGTAGTGGTAGGCATCCAGCACCCCTGGCTCAGGGTGGTAGTAGTGGTAGGCATCCAGCCCCCCTGGCTAAGGGTGGTGGTGGGCATCCAGCCCCCTGGCTAAGGGTGGTAGGCATCCAGCCCCCCCTGGCTCAGGGTGGTAGTGGTGGTAGGCATCCAGCCCCCCCTGGGTGAGGGTGGCAGTGGTGGTAGGCATCCAGCCCCCCCTGGGTGAGGGTGGTAGTAGTGGTAGGCATCCTGCCCCCCTGGGTAGGTGTGGTGGTGCGCATTCAGGCCCCTGTGTGCATATGTGGCATTGGTGATGGGCATCCCGCCCCTATGGTGCTGCTGTTGCTGGTGTAAGTATATTCTGCATCCCTCTGTGTGTGTGTGATGTGTCGTGTACGTGTTGTATGTGTTTTGTGGTTGGTGTCTGACTTACCTTCTGCGCCGTACGCGTCCGTGCCTGTTCCGGTAGTAAATGTAGAATATTGGTATGATCGGGACGAAGGGATTCATGGTTGGTTCGTGTCGTTCGTCCTTCTCGTTGCTTCGCGTCGTCCTCGTCGCTTCGCGTCGTCCTCGTCGCTGGCGTGTTCGTCTCGTAGCCGTGGATCGTGTTGTGGCGTGAATCGGAGCTTATGTGCGCCTCTCCCGGATACTTTGACGTGCCGTGCGTAGCGACGGGTTCGGCGCGTACGGGAAGCGCATCGTACTTGTTCGGCCGGACGGAGCTGCATTTTCCCTTCCGTGCGACTCGATTCAGCGTTTCCGGATTCGCCTCGGTCGGAGAACAGGACCTGGTTTGGGTGAGTACGGCTCGGCCGGATTCTGTGCTGTTGTGCGCATCGTACTTACTCGTTCGGTGTGCTGTACGGATCGGTCGGGAAACAGGCTTTCGCATGGCTTTTTTCCCGACCGAATGGTATTGGGTGCGCCTCCGACCGAGATCGGAATCGGCCCCTCAGTGTTTTGGAGGGTTCGCTTGTCCCGCTATTTGTGGCAGGAATTCTGATTTTAATTTTTCTCCTCCACAATGGACGGTCCAGTTCAACCCAGAATGGAGACAGCACTGCTTGTGCTGCGGTGCCGTGAGCCATGGTATACTGCTTTGGCACACCTCGGCTTCGAGAACTAAATGAGCACTGGTTCTTGTCCTTCAGGCCTGTTTGGCTTCACTGCGTACAACCTTTACTCCACTGCCTGCTTTGCAAACACGAATGCATATTGGATCTATGCCTAGGCTCACAATCGGTTGCACCACTGGACATTGAGGTACTGATGGACCTCTTAAAGGTCCATGGGTGTTGTTGTCCCCAGCGTATTCCATTGCTGATGAATGCATTATTCGAGCCACCCAGGGACGCTTTGACTCCTAGTGAAACGTACACCAGCTCTACGATATGCTTACAAGATGCAGTCCCTCCCTCAGCGGCTGCTGTGGGAACAGGATGGAATCACCTTTGCTCCATAAACCTGCTTTGAGGTGGGCCTCTGGAACCATCATCTACGATTGTGGGCAACAGCAATGTTGTGTCTGCCACTCGGAACACATAAACAATTGGCTTTTTCTGCGTGGGAAGAATTTAGCCTGTTTTTTAAACAAAGTGAACCAAAAAAGCTTTTTGCTTTCTTTTTCTAGGCACCATGGCTTTCTAAGTGCTAGGGATTTCAAATAGCATAATAAAGGTTTTTTTATATGAATATTTTAAAAGGAACTTTGATTTTAGATGCTTTTAAGAGTAGTTTTTAACCTTTTAGAAGTTTTATTTCTGTTGGCTTTTAAATAGCGTTTATATATCGGCCCCTAGTGTGAGGAGTGGGTGTTATATTCCTGGGCAAGGTCTATGTAGCGAAACAGCGTATTTCTTACATTGTCCTCACAATAACATTTCAGCAATGAACCTTTGCACATATTTACATGAACGACAATGTTGGATTTGTTTCTCTGAAATGCTTTGTTTACACATCTAGCTTCACACAACATTATCACAATGCCTCGAACATCATGTACTAGGCCTCTATATGCACTAAGGGCCTCATTACGTTGTCGGTCGGAAAGCATTCCGACCGACTCGGGTTCGGGGAGTCCGGCCAACCTATTACGATGTTTCCGAACACCGTTCGGTCGGACTCCCACTGACTTCAATGGGAGCCTGTGTTCCGACCGACAACACTGGCTCCCATTGAAAAAAGGGGTGGTTGCGGAAAACCTTGCACTATGTAGCGGGCTCCCCATGGTGCCTGCCACACTGTGCATGGTTGTACAGAGGGGTCCCATGGGTACCCCCAATGGCCCCAACTGGTGGCGTCCGGGTGAAGGGGGGCCTGCTATGGGCCACGAAAGTCAGTTTCTGACAGCCATTTTGTGTCGGACAGACCGATTCGGAAAGGCTGTCAGAATCTGATATTGTAATACGTCATTCGGAAACGCAGTCCATAGACCTGTACGATTCGGCTCCGACCGACTCGGAGTCTCCGAATGCTGGTCGGAACTGAGTCGGAAAGACCGAACGGTTACCATGTATCGTAATCGGTCGGTCATAAATGTTTCCGAGTCGGTCGCAAACATGGGTACCGACAGGGGTTAGGAAATTTTGAATGCCATTCAGAGCCTTTCCGACCCACATCGTCATGAGGCCCTTCATACAAATGTCGCCCTATCTTCATCCACGGGGCGACAGGGCTATATACATATCCATAACATTACTAATCTACACGTACATCGCAAGGCTGCTTTCTATTATAAATAATGAGCGTCCCGATAGATTAGCAGAGGAGGCACTTCAGCTGACACCGAGGGACCCTGAATGCTGAAACTTCACCACGCAGCAGTCTGACATCTCCGTGAGGGGGTGTCCAGTTCGTGTCCAAGACAGGCTCCTACATTCTCTCTCACCAGGTAATGGGGGTTGGCTCATCCCTAGGGAGGATTCTTGGCTTCACACCTACACACACTCTAGGTACACACAGAGTAGGGTTTTGCATAGTAGGAGTATGCCAGATTAATGCCTTGTTTATATGCCTGCATATATACACTGTTTTAGCACCATGGTAGAACTGTATATACTATTTACACTTTTGGTGCTTCTAATCACTTTCATCTGCTTCTGTCTACTGATTATACAAGAATAATGTTGGTTCAATAAAAATATTGAAAACTTCCCAGTTTGTATTCTGTACATCCCTCTGAACACAAGTAAGCACGAGTGACTGAGCGAGAAGTTCTGATCTGTTCCACGATCCCTGAGGTGTCAGGGTTGTCATGTTCAGTGGTTGCCAGAAACCATTTGCTCCCTGATAAGGTTAGGGGGGCTTATGGTGGCACTGTGAGCTAACTGGTCTATAGGCCAACATATCCTGCGGGGTGTCCTGGAATCAGCCTAGGCACCAAGCCCCTAGTTTATGTTGTCCAACAAACGTGCAGATCCTACTGATTAGTAGGAACTGCACAGCAAAATGATGCCTGCAATGTTGGAAACAAAACATTTCATCATAGTTAGCTGTACCATCATGTAACTCATCAGAAAAAAACACAGAAGAATGCTCTAGATTTTCTACCATAGATCTGCTGCATCAATGTCCCAATCATCAGAAACAATACTAGGGGTGATGATATAATTTAAGGACATTTTAAAGAAATGTGGAATTTGTAAAATTTCAGTGGGACCATACACATCAAATGATACCCTATCCCATACAATCCCATCCAGAACTGGAACATCTGAAATGTTCACCAGGGAAAGCTCTGTTTGTTCACGTTGCGATGATGTGTGTGGTTTCAGAACCAAGTTTACCATTTGTACTGCAGAGCATTCTGGGATAAAATATCCATTCAGAAGCAGAAAGAACACTATCACAAAACCAATCCAAAGGACCAGGAAAAGTAATGCAATTGTAATCCAAAGGTGTAACAATGGAGAAACAAAGTATGTTCCTTTCAGCCAAAGATAGAAAACACGCACCTTTAGTCCGAAAGGTAGAGGTGGTAGAGGTGGTAGTTCTTCCGATGCGTCGGAGGAGAAGTCATCATAATGGATTAAGTAACCACAAGCTGTTCGTTCTATCTTTGGTAGCTCAGCAGGTTTTGTCGCACTTGATGAAGACTCCATCTGTGGTACACTGACGTAGACCATGCTCTTTTCAGGATTTCAAATTGAAATTTGTGTTTCTGTACTTGTTGACTGCACAGTTGTTGTTGTTGCAACAAGTAGAAGACATACTTCATTGTTGTTTAGTATTGTCTCTCGTAGGAGAGAGCATGCTTCATTCGTAAATTAAAGTTTCCTCTGAACTTCCTGCACCGTAGTGAGAGGAGACTGGTAGCCGCCCAGGAGCCCACGTGGCTTACTGTTGAGAATTGGCCACATAATGTGGTTTGATCAGATCAATGGAGACAAACCTTTTGTCTCGACTGCCAGCAAGGGGCGAAAGGATTACAGTTCTTGTACCTTCAATAGCCAGGACAGGTACAGGCGCTCTGTAGGATGGCCCAAACGCTTTCTTGTCCACAATCTTTACTCGGACCAGATCCCCAACTTTCGGGATTGAGCCAGGCCTTGCGGAACTACCTTCACTTCTCCAGTGGTGGTGGATTATACTTGGACATACTTGGACATTGCTTTGTTCATCCCACAAATCATTCTGTTCCCGTAAAACAGCCAAACGCTTCATTGATGTCAAATGGTGTTTCTGCTGCCACTATGCTGGCTTCGTAGAAGTCTGGTACCCAAATCTTAACCCGAAACAGGATTTCATAGGGAGTCCAACCACCCAGGGATTTTCTTGGCATGGTATTTAAAGCCACCATATAGGTGATGGACCCAATTGCAAACTGAGCCCCGGACCCTCGCTGTTAAAGCCTGCTTTAAGTCACGGTTTTTCCTCTCCACAACTGCATTTCCCTCTGGATGGTGTGGTGACGAAAAACACAGGGTCACACCCAAACGTTCCATGGCCTCTTTTAAGCCCTAGAGCTAAACCCCGGACCATGGTCGAAATGTAATGTGCCTACTGCGTATGTCCCGATAAAGCCTTGCAGATCCTTTATAAAAGTTTGGGTGTGAGCCGATCGCTGTGGCTACACACACAGGAATCGAGAGCAGGAATCCGTTGCTACTAAGCTATACTTGTAAGCCAGGGGTCACTCTCTCACCACAGCGGTCTGTACTGCTGTCAGAAGTTTTTCAATTGGTGCAAAACGCATTTCAACATTAGTGTATGAATGCTATTTATATGCAATTGACACCGTTCCACCTTCATTGAATGTGACATAAGTGTATCTACATGCCCCTGTGGTGACGCAGATCACCAGGTTTGTTGTGTTCACAAACACAACAGCTTGTACGGAACATAAGATATTTGTGTGTTCCTGCATCCAATGTGTTCTTGAGAAGTTTAAATGAATCAAGTCGTAGAAAGGATTAACCCTTTCTGCGTAAACTGGAATGTATATTCTAGCAAAATTTAGGAATCCGAATATGATTTTAAATCTTTTCAACGTTGTTGGAGGTTGAAGCCTTCACTTGACAGCTCATATCCCAGTAAAAGGACAGTGAGGTGGGCAATTTTTGATTTTTTTTTAAATTTAATTTGTAGCCCATGTGAACAAATCCCAAAATTATGCTATCCACTCTTGCCAAGTGTTCCATGAGGTCATCATCCATCAGATATAGGTTGTTGACCTAGGACAATGCCTGTTCATCAAATTTTTGTAGTAGTTCTGTTACTCTGGCCCAAACAGCCTGGTATACCCTAGAGGCAATATGCAGATCTGCTTTTGAGAGCCTAGCACACTGAATGCAGTCAGATGTCTGCTTCCAGGTGCCATATATTGCCAGAAAAATCCATTCGAGATATCAAGTGTAGTTTTGGATTTCTTCAGCACAATGTTTTTCATTAGTGCGGCACTGTGTGCATTCTGCACAGCAAATGTGCGAGTAGCTGTGTTTACCTGTCTGTAGTCTAATACTAGACGATATGAAAGGTCTGGTTTCATTATTGGAAACATAGGATTATTCATAGATGAGGTGCAACTTTCTATTACACATTGAAATTTCAAGTTTTTCTAGGATTTCCCTAACTTGTTTGTTAGCTTCATGCTTAATTATGTATTGTCTTTGATGTTGTGGGGGTTGTCCTCAATGGAATCTTGGAATCTCATGATATGGGGAACTGTCATTCTACCCCACATGGTTGTGGTAGAACACAGGAGCTAGCACTGGCGCCAACTCCTTGGCGTATGAATGTTTAACTGATTCTGGAACGAGGTCGGAAAAAGACGATAAAATTACAGTTTCCCCATTTGGGCAATCCATTACAAAATCCAGTGGACAATCTTTCTCAGCCATGAGAATGCTGTATCAGTAAGTCAAGTCCCCCCAAAAGAGAACAATGATGAACAGTGGTACATCTCCCTCCAATTGGAGTTTTATTTCGTATGGGCAATGCAGAACACTTACCCTAGTATCAGGTGTTTCCACCATGATATACTCACTCAGCACTACACCCACCAGACAATCCCTCAGGTTCTGGCAAACTATTGTGACTTCTGCTGCACTGTCCATCATTGTCACTGCCTATTCCCCACTCAGAAGCAGAGTCCTCAATATCCAGCGTATGCCTGACCTTAAGTCCGGCTACCTTCTTCTTTTTGAATTGAGGTGTTGATTTTTTATGCTTGTCTTCCTGTTTAATGATGTAGTCAGACGAGCTTTGTGAGTCCTTCTTTGGTTTCACATGCTCTTCCGATCTGGGCTCTGACCATCCACCTCTCTAAGAACATTTATCGGTTGAATAATGAAAGGAACGAGAAAAACGTATATCAGTATCCTGATACCTGTCACATGGGCTAATATTATCACAGTTTCGAAGACTATACCGTTTTTTAGTAGCTTCCTGTTGATGAGACCCACACTTCGTGATTTAATTTCGTCTTTATTTTTTTGTTTATTATTCCACTTCTTTTTCGTTGAAGAGTCGGTTGCTTGCTTAGAGTTATCCTACTCAGAATTACTCTTTAATTGTTGATTACCAGGTCTGGCTCCCAAATTATCTCTACTAAGCGTACCATAGGATTCTTCGATAATTTTTGTTAATTCGCCCTTTAGTTGTGCAGGTGCCAAATCCCTTAGGTGTTGATGTATGGCCATTGCTGCTGCTCCCCACTTTATTTTACTCAACATAATGGTGGACACTGTGGCAAAATTGCTCATCAGATTCATCCCCAAGTCCAGGACAGGTGCTGCCCCGTACCCATTCTGTATCTGTTGCAGCACATCAAGCAAAACAGCCAGTGAAGGGGTATCATGTGTTCTGGTATATACTGCAGCAAAGACTGTACCCCAAGTTGTGCTGCCTTCCACAGGGGGAGCCATCCCCATTGGCATGCAAATTGTTAATATTCTGTACTTTTCCTGTGGGCCCGTATGAGGAAATACTGCTTCAAGTTGGCTTGTTTTTTTGTACAATCCAGAACAGAATTTCCTCCTGTCTGGTGGGAACTTTACCCATTATTGCATTTAGTGTTTGAGAGCTAATGCCTGGTGTAGCCCATTGTGGTGGTGCAGTTTGAGCAGCCTACGCAGA
Source organism: Calotriton arnoldi (assembly GCA_963921515.1). NCBI lineage: Eukaryota > Metazoa > Chordata > Amphibia > Caudata > Salamandridae > Calotriton > Calotriton arnoldi. Next base: position 147,256 of record CAWUFW010012415.1, read on the forward strand.
GTTAAGTGTTAATGCTCGCATCACGGACTGTGTCAAGCATCTATATATTGTTACTAGGTCACCTGGGCTGCTGTTAAATTATCAGCATTAGGATGTGGTGTGTATCCGGCTAAGACTGGCCATGTTGCTCCCTCATTGCTGAGAGGACCGAGTCTAATATTTTCTTTTGTGCCTGGGAGAGTGCCATTAAACCAATTTTTGAGTTCTTAGTAGATCAGAGGTATCTCTATTTCTTCATATGAAGTATAATTTCCAGGTATTTCATTCTCTGTATTGATATGAAATAGTTGTGTCATGTTGTCTGCAGCTGGAAATGTAACCCATGAATAGAACAATTCTGTCCAAAATGCTTCATGAGCCTCTACCACGAAGGTAACATCTGCACCCCTAAGTGTGAGACCATGTTGTAGTACTTTCTGGGTAACCGCAGGCCTGCAGTTCTCAGCAATCTTTAGTGCCTGGCCTTTTTTGTCTCCAGAAATAATTATAAATGAATTACAGAGCTGGTAACACAGTGGGAAATAGATCATTTAAGAGTTCAAGCTTGAACAACCTATGCCAATAAATAGGAGTTACCTACTCAGCTGAGGAGAATTTTACCTAGCACCATCGACGTCTCCAGTTAGGAGATAAGTAGGGTCTCTGAGAAGGCACGATTGAACTACTCAGGCGATCCATAAAAATAAGAACCCAACCAATGTTGGCAGCGCCATCTTGTGTAGTTTCTACCCTATGGTAGGAACTGCACATTTGTGTACAGCATAACCGTTGGGATGGTACCAGACAAATTCTATGCACCCTCTCGAAATATGTCATCCTAAACCTGAGCTAGCTCACAGTGCTACCATACACCCCCTTAGACCTAGTTGGGAAGCAAATAGTTCTGGCAACCACTGAACATGCCAACCCAGAACCCCCAGGAATTGTGGTTTCAGATCTAGAACCCTTTTGCTCAGTCACTCGTCCACTCTTACTCTCTGAGAAATATAAAAGGAATACACAGTGGGGTGTTTTCAGGTTTATTGAACCAACGTGATTCATGTATAAAATATATGTGACAGTGAACAGAATAACAATTTCCACCATTGTGCTAAAACAATGTATATATGCAAGCATAAAAAGCAATATGAAAATCTGGAGGTCTCTAACCTAAGCATCTAGGGTGTACATGTGTGTTCTGCCAAGAATCCCCGTACCGCATGATTCAACCCCTGTTACCTGAAGGGAAAGAATGTATGTCCCCGTCATGGTCATTAGCTGGACACCCCTCGCAGAGATGTCACCAAGCTGCTAGGCCATAGCGTCAGCGTGTAGAGACCTCGCAAATGACAGCAAAGTGGTCTTCTGCCAACACCCAGAAACTGATGTTTATTTATAAAAAAGGCATCATTGGTTTGGTCCGAGATTTTGATCAGGCTGCCGTTTGTTTGTGTGTTGTAGATAGCTATGTCGCCATATTTACGAAAACAAAAAGGCACATTTGCACGTATGTATAAACCTTGTACATAGTGTTGAGGTAGCATGATAGTGTTCTTGTGAAGAAGATTCTGTAAGCAAGTATAGTTTCCAAGAAACTAATACACATTGTCATGTTTGCAAAATGTGTGGCAAAAGTAATTGTGTGAAAGTGAAGTCAACCTTGGAAAGAAACCTGTGTACATGTAAAAATGGCAGTGTTTCCCTTCAGGCCTATCTGGAACACATGACAATTGCTCCTGAGTCATCAGGTCAGCTAAGCTTCTGCACAAAATGGACCATATGTCCAGTGACACTATAGACTTAGGAGGTGGCTCATTTGACAGATGACAGTCCCACATGTTACAAAAAGAGGTCACTAAAGAAGGCTAGATGTTGTAATTGGGGCCACTGGCAGCACCCAAAGGATTTCTCTGAAGAGTAAGGTCCTGATTCAGATCTTGGCGGACGGGTTACTCCGTCACAACTATGTGGCACAGGCATGCGTTGTACCATCATACAACCCTCCTGAGCGCTCCGGGAGTAAGGTAGAAGTACTAACGAAGTGAGTCAATGCAAAATCTTTGCGATCAGGCCCTCAGAGTGCAATATACGAGACACAAAAGAAGGTACGCATATGTGCATGTTACTTTCTTGTATGCAGGCTGTTCTTCAATGGTATGGTGTGTTTTGCACTGAATAGGTTTAACTGACTAAACTCCACTGTGCACCCTAGCTTTACTAATTTGTTGTCTGAGTTTCTTCAGTTTTGCTGCACATCAGTATTTATTTACATAGATTATGCTGAAATTATCTTAAAAGGAAATCAAACACAATTGCATCTGGGTAAGTCAACCAAAACTGTATAATGTTCAGCCTAGGCTCATGGAATAGGACCTTCTGTTACTTGTATTCATGTTTCTGTAAAAAGGGTGCTTTCTGTGCAGCGAGTTTGAGAATTATGGAGACGAATCACTCTGTAACCTGCTTGAAATAGAACTGCAGTAAATTCCAGTCTTACCGAAGGGAAAACTCAGAAATATAGGAGTTACAGTGTAAGCGATCTCTCATCCGTTTTACCACCTAGGTTCCAAGGGTATAAATGGACAGTCTGTGCATCAGAGGGAGGGTGTGTCCATGGTCTTATGCGTCTATGGTTGGCGGACATAAACTGCATGGGCGCTCTAATTTGCACCAATGTGTTTTGAACACCATTCTGCACACTGTGAGGATGTGCTAGTTTCTCAATTTCCTTTTGCAGAGTCTACTGCAGCTATGCATCAGTTATGCAGCAGCAAATATCATTGCGTTTTTTTTCTACTTTTTTAAGTCTATATGTGCATCGGAGTCTATAATTGTGTATGTGTGTATGAGGGTGATTTGGTATATTTGTATGTGTATGTCTGTGCTTTCGATGTCAGTGAATTAATGTGTGTCTGAGCAGCAATGTGCCTGTGCCACTAAATCTAAACATGTATTTATCAGTTAGTGGTTGTAATTTGTGTCTCAATGATTGTACACATGTGAATGTAACGTTTGTTTTATAAATGCATGCGAGTAGATCTGTAGAACAGTAGTGATGCGAATCAATATTTATGTCTGTAGAAGCATCTTTATATATGTAAGTCAGTTTGAGTGCCTGTCAATCAAAGTGTTTATATTTGCATATTAGTGGGTGTATATCAGTCAGTTTCTGTGCCTTTCTAAATGTGTCTATTATTCTTTGCGATTCATGGAATGTTTTTATTTTTGGGTCAGTGTTAAAATATACACGTGTGTGTGTAACTCTCTGTGCCCTCGAGTAGCGTTCTCTACTCGTGTTTCTGTGTTTGCTCATCAGCCAGTCTGTCTCTGTTTTCAGATCCCTTTCCGGGGGAGGGGCACCGCACAGACAAGGACCACTGAGCACGCACCATGGTTGTTGATGTCGTTTGCCTCTGGAGTCCTGGGGTCCATCTGCAATGGCTCTGCAACAGGGCCAAGGTCAACTCTTAGGGTAGCTAAGGTGGGCAGTCACAGGGCTTCAATAAGAAGAGGATGAGATGCAAGAGCTCACAACTCAAAATTCAACCAACAGACACTATCAGGTAATGCCCAGCCCAGTACTTATGCAATATGAAAAAAGAAGTACTTTAATCACACAGCTGACCTAAATACTACACAATTAATGGAGGAGGTCTGCAGGGTTGAAAACTACATTATGATAGATCAGTGGTTCCCAAACTTTTTCGACCCATTGCTCTCTTGACCTATTGGTCGTTGGCCACGGCTACCCATTATGTTACTTTTTTTTGGCGGATGCAAGCCCAACCTCGGGAGTACTTCAATTTTTATCCCTGAAAATGATTGGGATGAAGCCAAATTTATGTCTCTCACCTTTAAAAGTTTCAAATTTTAATGCCACTCATTGATATGATAAAAACCGGAACATGTCTCGGTAACTGAAACCAAAGAGAATACAAAAGTAAATACAGGTGGGCAACTATAAATAGTATCACTATTTTTTTCTTTTATTAACCCCACCTGCCCACACCTTCAATGATTTCAGTGTCAATACCACTCATTTATTTGGTAAAAACCGGACCACGTCTCGGTGACTGAAAACCAAAGAAAATATCCAGATAAATAAAATATAAGTTTTCTATAAGTATTACAGAGTGTGTCAACGAGTATGCATCATAATGACATACACGGTTGAACAGCAAGTATCCCCATGATATCGGTGGGGTCACCCAATGGATATAATACCATAGAGCTAGAAATTAAGACCTCAGTGAATTATATTGGTGAATTTGTTTAATTCAATAGATGCCTGATATCGTATGTGCACATTAATAGAGAGGGTAAAAAAGAGTATAAATATAGGGATTATATTTTATTTATCTGGATATTTTCTTTGGTTTTCAGTCACCGGGACGTGGTCCGGTTTTTACCAAATAAATGAGTATAAAATTATAAATCTTTCCTCACGTGAATTAATTGATGTTGAGATTGAGATTTTAGAAAGAGGCTTCACTTTTGCACCAACAGACAATACGAATAAATGTATTTTGAAAAAGGATTTGAAAGCCTTTTTCCGTAAAATTAGACTCAATAGATTCTTTGAGAACAGGGAGTACACAGGGCCAGAAAATATCTCGGGGCTAAAGGGTAAATCTACCTTCACACTGGTTATCACCCAGGTTTGTAAGAATGTAGAGACATTTGAATGCGTGGTAGAAACAAAGATGAGGAAAATTATTAGAGAGGCACACCCTGATGTGAACAATATGTCAAAGAACCATAGGATAGCTATGGCAGCGTTAAAAACTGATTTGAGCCTGACCATTAAGCCAGCCGATAAAGGTGGAGGAGTTGTTGTCTTCGATACCGAAGATTACGACAGGAGGATGTTGGCACTCCTTGAGGTCAGAGATCACTATGTTAGAGTACCCAATTCCAAAATGGAGGGATTAAAAAATCAGGTAGAGATGATCCTTAAAAGAGCAAGTGGTAATGACTGGATATGTCAGGCAGAATACAAATTCTTGAACAATGACAATGCCATTATCCCAGCGATCTCTGGGCTTCCAAAGATTCACAAGAACGAGAGAAATCCTCCAATGAGGCCCATTGTTAGCTGTATAGGATCCTTACTAGAACCCCTCAGTCAATATGCTGACACTTTTCTCAAACCATTAGTTCACAAACAGAGATCTTATGTACGTGACTCGGCCCACATTATTTCTATGATTGAGGAGGACAGGCATGCCTTCAATGAGGCGGCACCCTTTTTTGATAGCATCCTGATGTGGCGCCGCTTCATTGACGATATCTTTTTTATTTGGGAAGGTGATGAGTTGACCTTGTTACAATTTCTGGAATGGTTGAATCTCTGAGATTCTAACCTGAAATTCACTGCGGACTATAATAACAGCTCAGTGAATTTTCTAGATATCACGATTAAAAATAGAGAGGGAGAATTAGAAGTTGAATTGTTTACCAAGCCCACTGACAAGAATACATTGCTTCACTATAGGAGTTACCACCCACAATCCCAAAGAGACAATATCCCTTTCGGACAGTTCCTCCGGCTTAGGAGGAACTGCTCCGCTCTTGAGGATTTTTATAAACATTCTGAGTCTTTAAAAAGTAAGTTGCTAGATAGGGGATACCCGAAGAAACTTATTAAGCATGCATTTAAACATGCTCGCTTTTATAACTGAGATAGTATGTTGAATCCAAATCCCACTGATAGAAATAAGAAGAAAGATACTACAGAGAATAGAATAGTCTTTGTAAGTCAGTTTTCTAACATCAGCAACAAATTAAAAAATGTAGTTAATTCAAATTGGAGTGTCCTGAACGAAGGTAATGAGGTTAAACTACCTAAACCCCTGTTCGCTTTCAAGGGTAATGACAACATACGTAAGAGTCTGGTCACAACATATAGGGAAGTCCGCCCCATGACACAGGGCACCCTCCAAGGAGGTAGGGCCCTTGGTAATAATAAATGTGGAAATTGTTCATTATGTGACCATTGTGTGGTCACTAAAACACTTACCTACAATGGATACACACTTACATCGAAAAGTCTGAACAATTGCAGAAGCTGCAATGTGGTCTACTTGCTGTGCTGCCCATGTGGGCTGGCATATGTAGGTGAAACCGGCAGGGAATTGAGACTCAGGTTGTTAGTACACAGGTCTGCATTAAAAATGAATAAGCAAAATGCCCCTCTAGTAGACCACTGCAACTTGTTGAGGCAGAAACACACAGAGTTTGTGTGGTTTATTATCGAGAAAATTACACTGACAAGGAGAGGGGTAATTCGGAAGCCAAGAGGAAGAACAGGGAGCAGTGGTATATCTCCACTTTGGATACAATACAAAGGGGATTGAATACTAAAGAAGATTGGATGAAACTTGTGTCATAAACTGAGCAGAGAAACTCCATGCATTTTTGAAATAGTAAGGAATCAGGATTTAGAGAATGGATCATCAACATATTCTTTTCCTTTACGGTCGTTCGAAAACGCTTATACCAAAAATTGTGTCTTGATATGTTAGGACGAGTAGACTATATATAAGTAGAAACTCAGAATTATTTTGTACTGCAAGCCCACATATTTAGAAATAGGGCTGATAACATGAATAGATCTTTATTTAAGGATATAAACACTGCAATGTGTAGGAAGTGAAAAATGGCGCCACTCTTCCCTACGCGTACCTGATACAATGCGGAAACGTCATCAGGACGCGCGCGGAACGAAATAAAATCAGACGTGCATCTCGGCGGTTCATTTATTTACGAGCCACAACCGAGAGAAGGCACCAGGAGTAGCGGAATCCGTTAGAGAAAAAAGGTGAGTGCTAAACGAGTCAGTTTATAGGGACTTTAGTTTCTAAATTCAAACCGGGGGGTTGTGTTGCATTGGCACATTCATTTAGAAATGTGCAAGAACTCTAACCGTGCTCTATCGAGGGAAGTTAAAAATGCGAAAATAACTAGAATGTATTGACTCTAGGGAGAAATTATAATTAAAATCGGGGGGTCATGCTGCATTGGCACACCCAGTTATAATTGTGCACGTACTTTAATTGCGTTGCATTGAGGTGAGCTAAAATTGCAAGTACACGGGTTTATTATCCCGTTTTGAAAAATTCGGGCAGCATCGAAGAGTGGGGACTGTTATCTACAGGGACGGATGTTTGGAAAATAGTTCTTAAGTGTCCCATATATATATATTTTTTATATTTTTTCATGTCCAGCTACGGATAAGCGATCCGGGTGCCCATGAGACGGGGTATACTGAGAACCGCAGTTTTTACTATATGAGGTGAGGTGCATGTAATTAACATATAGCACTCCAACCACCAGAGTAGTGCCTTAACACGCAGAGCAGTAGTTTTCTATAAGTATTACAGAGTGTGTCAATGAGTATGCATCATAATGACATACACGGTTGAACAGCAAGTATCCCCATGATATCGGTGGGGTCACCCAATGGATATAATATCATAGAGCTAGAAATTAAGACCTCAGTGAATTATATTGGGGAATTTGTTTAATTCAATAGATGCCTGATATTGTATGTGCACATTAATAGAGAGGGTAAAAAAGAGTATAAATATAGGGATTATATTTTATTTATCTGGATATTTTCTTTGGTTTTCAGTCACCGAGACGTGGTCCGGTTTTTACCAAATAAATGAGTGGTATTGACACTGAAATCATTTAAGGTGTGGTCAGGTGGGGTTAATAAAAGAAAAAAATAGTGATACTATTTATAGTTGCCCACCTGTATTTACTTTTGTATTCTCCTTGGTTTCAGTTACCGAGACATGTTCCGGTTTTTATCATATCAATGAGTGGCATTAAAATTTGAAACTTTTAAAGGTGAGAGACATAAATATATATATTTAAAAAAATCCCTATAAATGAAAGTGAATCATTGAATAAAATGGAGCCATGATAGCATAATGCTACAATGGTTTTCTTTAACACACTATGTAATCTCCTCCACTGTATAGGGAGCTTAGCGAATGGCAATTCATTGAATATTAAAAAGTCTACTTATTCTCACAACAAAAACCTATACAGGGTAAGAGGCGTTAAATTCAAGATAGTGGCCAATTTAGTAATAAGCTCTATATAATATTGATGGAAACGATGGCTTCTCTCTATTGTTTCAGTATTTCCTGAAGCATCATTTCACCATCCTTATTGATCTGGAGAAGCATTTACCCGAGTGCCGTCGCACCGGTGATTTGAAATGGATAGTGTATGTGAGGTGACGTGTGTCTGGGCCTAGTATGTCTTTTAAACAAAAAAGGATGTGAGGGTATTGTTTCAGGTTTTTTTGAGTAACTCCCAGCTGGGATGATTGGAGCACTTATAAATTTGAAGTTAAAAAATTACTATTTTAGACATGTTTTTTCTATATTAGAGTTTTAAAAAAATGATTATTTTTTAATGAGTTTGGAAAAAAGTGAGCAGAATTATGTTTATGATTGGAAACTTTTCTGTGGTTTTATTCATTTTTTATATATATATGTATGTTTCTATTTTATAATAGGTGTTATTAAAGATCGAATAAAGAATTATTGACAAAGGAGAAAATAGTTGTGTCCTGAAGAAGGTGGTCAAATTTTGATTGTCCCACTGAAACGTGTCGACGCCTAGAGTTTTTGTGTTAAATGTGGCTTAAGTCAGCAGTCAGAATTAGACAGGGAATTTATGCCTGTGCTTAGTGCTGTCTATTTCACCAAATTAACAATTGCAAGACAAATATGACTGTCTTGATGAGTTCTCCTTTTTTATGTGAATGAATAATTTCATTGGGATTTATTGTGTTTTTAAAGTGTTTTTGATTAATTTCTTTTGGATTTAAAAATTGTGTATTTTATGCTTTTTATTGTGACCCTTTCCAATACTTATTAAATTTGTACATAAGTGCCTTAAACATCCTGAGTGGAGTGATAATTGTGTGGAGTATGCATGTGGTTGCACATGTTGTGTGAATCACTTCTATGTAGGGTTTCTCCAAAGGGAACATTTATTTTGAACTTTTAAGTTACTGGGTGCTCCATCCCTTTGGACTCTAAGAGCCCCTCTCCTTGGTTTCAAGGTTTTTAATTTTACTTCCTAACTGTAATGTCCCTGTAACCTTTGATTTTTTTCTGTGAATTTCTATGGTTTTGTAGTGGTTCTATTAATGTGTGAGTGGGTATATGAATGGCTGTATTGGTGTGTGCGTGGGAGTGTGACTGGCCATAACAATGTGTGACTGGGTGTGTGAATGGCTGTATCAGTGTGTAACTGGGTGTAGGAGTGGCTGCGTCAGTGTGAGTGGGTGTGTAAATGGGTGTATCAGTGTGTGAGTGGATGTGTGGCTGTCTGTATCGGTGCAAGACTGTATGTGTGAGTGTCTGTGTCAGTGTGCAAGTGAGTGTGTGAGTGGCTGTATCTGTGTGAGTAGGTGTGTGACTGATTGTATTGGTGCGTGAGGGTGTGTGTGAGTGTCTGTGTGGGTGTATGAGGGTGTGTGAGTGTCTGCATCAGTGTTCAAGTGGATGCATGAGTGGCTGTCACAGTGTGTGAGTGGGTGTGTGAGTGGCTGTAACAGTGTATGAGTGGGTGTCTGAGTGTGTAAATGGGTGTCTGACTTGGTTTGTGAATGAGTGTATGAGTGGGTGAATAAGTGACTGTGTGAGGATATCAGTAGCAATGTGATTGGCTCTATGGCTCTGTTAGTAAGGATGTAAATATCTGGTGGGTGTGTAAGTAGGTATGTGAATGTGTGACTTGGTATGTAAGTGACTGTGTAAGTATGTGAGTGAGTGTATCAGTATGTGAGTAGCAGTATCAGTGTGAGTGGCTGTGTGAGGGGCTGCACCAGTGTGTGAGTGGGTGTGTAACTGGCTGTATTGGTGTGTTAGTGGGAGCGTGAGCGTCTGTGTGGGTGTGAGAGTGTGTACGTGTGTATCAGTATGTAAGTGGGTGTGTGAGTGGCTGTATCAGTGTGTGAGTGGGTGTATGACTATATAAATGGGTGTATGAGTGGCATTAAAATAACATACTTGACACTTCTTGCTACACTTAAAGTTGACACAAGATCTGTTTGGCAATTTGGCCACATGTTGCTTTGTGTAGCTTGTCTCAGCAATCTGTCAAAGGTCACACTTTTGCAGTCTGGTAATGTTAAATGAATAAAATGCTCTGAGTCTATTTCTGTAGTCAATCTGTATGAGCAATCGTCACATTCATGGTTCTATGAATAAGTAAGTCCAAATAAGTCATCAATAGGTAGTTCATCTTCTTCTAAAACAGCAAACATCACCACTAAAAACTCCTGTGCATCCTCTTGAGTGTTTGGAGTAGAGTGTACAGATCCACTACATATATCTACAAGGTCTTGAATGTGTGAGGCACAATCTGTTTTAGTTCTGTTACTACTCAGACCTTGCAACAAAAAAACACAGTGCAGAACACAATGCCTTCTTTTGTTTCTGTTCAAATGCAACTACAACACCAGGTAATGCAAACAGTACGTTTAGCACAACATCAGCATAGCAGTTAACACCAGAAGAGTTTGACAACTGATAACCAACAATATCTCCCTCATTTCCAATTTTTTGTTTCTTAACAACTTCCTTCTTCTCTTTCATTTTCTTCTTTGCAACAATATCACTAGACTGCTTTGAAAGTTTCCGCTTAGGACAGATGGAGCGTTTTTCATAAAATGGATACTGTCCTATATGGGTAGCATAAAGACATCTTAATCAGTTGTATTCTTTTACACAACTTTCGATCTGCATTTATTTTGTTATCATCAAATTAAACTAGATACAAACTAGACAATGTCCTAACTCGAGACAAGATTACATATGACATACCTTCTTTAAACACTGTACTACCAGTATTATTAAATGCTGCATCTAAACTTAAACCTTTTGATTTATGATTTGCATGAGCATATGCTAGAGTAATTGGAAACTGTTTCTGTCTAACATATAAATCTTTCACATGCTGTAGATTTTCCAACTTGTTTTGTATAGTCAATCTGATCAAATGTAATCACAAGGTAATCCACCTCATTGCTATTAGGAAAATTAATAAAATCAACAACTTTACCCATAGCAACATTAACCAAACCTTCTTCAACATTTACATTTTGGCACAAAATCTCTCTACAGTTTTTGCATACACTTAAACATTTCTCCAATCCTGCAGTTTGTGAAGCAAATTTCTCTAATGAATCCAGCTTTCCTTGTAACTTTACATTTAGCAATACAGTGACACCTTGGTGTTCCATTTTATCTATTGCCTGCAGTTGCACAATTTCTTCATCTTCAATTCAAGCTATTCATCGTTGAAAGATGCACACTCCTCCAGAGTAGGCATTAGACATAGAATATGTTTACTTTCTTGTATAAAACTGAACATTAGTTTTGCCAATGTCTTCATTGTTGGTTAAAGTTTTTTAAAAAGACAAATTTCTAGAACACACCTTTCCTCTTTTGAAAAAACACCTACTCTAGTATCTTTCGGAATATTTCCATATTCAATGTCAGATAGTTGTCACATATTCCTAATTAATTCTTTGTATTGGAAATTTAACCAAATATTCACATTTCCAATGCTTTCCAAAGCATTCTTAGTTTCATCATGTAGCAGTGTTTTGAACACAGGCTGACCCTTCACCATTGTAAGTTGCAGTAGATCTCCAAAATGTTTCCCACAAATAGGACATCATAATCCGTTCTCAAAACATCTTGCATTCTCAAATGCATGAAGGCAACAATTAAATTTGAGACCATGCTCACCTCATCGATGATCAAAAGTTTCAACCTTTTAAACACTCTTGACACTTCATGACAAGCTTCTCCGGATAACTTTTGGTATTTCGTTTTTTTGCATTGTTAAGCTGACAGCTTCAGAAGAAGATGTAAAGTAATACCTTCAATATTGTGCGCAGCTAGTCTAGTAGGTACGATAACCATACTTGATAAATTACAGTCTGTAGTCTTCTGTAGAAAAGCAGTTAGAACTTGTATTAAGAAACCTTTACAAGTTCCAGCTTGACCACTCACATACAACCGTACAGTCTTAAATGTTGAACATGCACTCTCTTTCTTGTCATGAAGCAATCCATGCTCAACTGTAGGTTTCACTTCCATATATATGTCCATTGATTTGCTCATCATTTAGTAGTCCAACTAAATCTCCCAAATCAATTGTTTCCTGATGTGCTTGCTGCATTGCAGTCTCCACCTCATCCATTGCAATATGAGCCTCATTTTGAATGATTGGTTCTCCAAGTCGGTTTTGACTTTGAGGACCTGAACTTTGGCTGCTTTGTGAACTTTCCTTAGCTACCTCAGCAGCAATTATATCTTCCTGTTAAATTTCATCATTCAACATTTGCAAGTAGTTTGGAAATACAGAGCACTCAATGCTATCCTTTGCAGCATTGAAAGAGTCTTCATAGCAGTCAAACTCTCATAGTAATTCTATTTCAGAATGCCAAGGTTTAAACAGTTGCAAGAGTGCCAAATAGAAAAATTATCTCAACTTAGTTTTCTATGGGTAACTAGACTGACCTTGCTATGTCGTACCAAACACCCATTGCAACCAACTACTGCAAATTTGTCTTCATCTACATTTCTGTGACATTGTTTCTATCTGTGAAGTACTGCAGTACTCCATATAGGCAGGCATTTTCTAGATGTACACTCATTTTTGGATAGTAAGTATCCAACATGTTTGTTTTCACAATGCCTGTAGTATCTAGCTCAAACTCTGCAAGATATTCAATTTCTGCAAAAGATTTCAAAACCTGGTTTTGACTTGATGCTAGGCCTAGACTCACCCAAACAATTTCTTTCAACTTAGAATATTAACTAGCAGAACTCAACTGATCTCAGCATTCATAGGATCCAACATCCCTGTGAGAAAACATCTACAAACTGGAACTGTACAATTGTTTTGTTAGAGACTTTTCAGCAGAAATCTCTTCCCACATATCTTTCATCTCCGTCTTCTTAGATTTTTTTATGTATTAAGTGAAATAACAAGCAACAGCGATAGAGTTGACTGCCACAAATTGAATATCCATATCAGCATTTCACATTTTCAAAAACGCACGATTATAGTTATCAATATATTTTGAAGCCTCTGTTCTGAGGTTGTATGTGTTTTTGGGTGATTTATGAGTAAGTGTATGTCTTACTGCAGACATAAAACTGTTCACTCTTCCTTTTGAAATAACAGGTCTTGGAAATCCAAAACGATATTTTATATAAAATGTTCCTTTTGCTCTGTACCTCCGCTGACAGTACTTTCCACATCTATGTGATTGGAAATGCAGTACTTACATCTTTAGGCCTTTTTCATAAAATTCTTTTGGAAAGCTACATCTAATATACTCCTCTATGAAAGAAAAAACAGACTGTTCTGTGTCTGTTCCAAATTTAGGTGCATCTTTTACCCATAACAGCATGTGAATAGCATGTGTACTCTTTTCACCAAAAGATGTTGCAACTGAAGGACAGCATACCTTGAAATCTGTGGTTAAAATACCTACAAACATTTTCAGGATCCAAAGAGCAAAGTTCTCCTGGTGTCTTCAATTCTATCATTTAATGTTAGAGTATGCTTCTCATAAAAAAGTTATGTAAATCATCCTGTGCATACTCCGCACAACTCAGGGTTACAAACCAGGTTGGTGCACCTAAATTTTGCAACATACACTTCCGCTCACCATGGCAATGACACCAATACTCATTGGTCCGAACGTTGGCATGTCATCAAATTTATCAACTTTTAATTCAGCTTCTCATCTTTTCCTGCATTTTGTCAACAAAGTCTTTTGCAGACATATTTTGTAAATTAACTCCTGTCTTTGGAATATGGTTAACAGCATATGACAGTCCAGACAAATCACTTTCAAATAAGAGATAGAATACTTATGGAATACTTTGTCAAAAACTGGGATCCTCTGAATATAATCTTGTTGACCTATACTTAGCTGCAGGTACTTGCACAGGGCAATCATTATACCGTCCGCCCACTCGAGTTGGAAATAGTTGGGGAAAACATCGAGCTTCTAAACGTTTCTCCCACACACTCATTGGAGCTCCTTTTGCTTGTTTCATCTGATACAGTTCAATAACCATAACCTCTTTTGAATGCAGTGGATGGATACTATATAGGCCTGGAGCCAACCATGTTATCGGTGCCACTTGATGGAATGGGTTCTAATATGAGTTATTGGCAAGGTATGAACATCTAGAGATGGAAAGTATGTGATAGCAAGCCATAACTCTTTGCCTTTTGTGTGTTACCAGTCCACTCCCAAGATACCTTGATGTAAATGGAAATTTTTTCCTAATTTTTATTATTGTGAATGTTATTATTAAAAATTGCAATTACAGTAAATGTGATTATATAAATTGATATTATAATAGAAATTATGGTTATATTAAGTACACCACGTAAAATGTATAAATGTATTAATTAATTGCTTTTCCAGAGCTGGTGGTGAATCATCGTGCAGCATCATAAAGAAGACTGAAACAAGCACATCCTGTACCTCTGATCCCAAGTGTATAGTTCATTTATGGTCAAATGTCTAACATGGAGTTATGCTGACAAGCCTGCTGGACTATTCATCATGGAAAACTTTGTTAGAGGCAGCCCAAGTAAGGAATTGCATTCCACTGTTAGACATTGCAAGCAATTTGGAAAGCAACATGGTTCCCCAAGTATTTTACCAAAGGAAGTACAGGAGCCTGTTTACTATGAAGAGAGATTTACAGACTATTAAGCGAAAAGCTGTAGCAAGTGTCAGTGATGATGCTGGAATGTGAGTAAACGCTAAAACAGAAGAACATCATTAAAGTCAAACATCATGAAAGCAGACAAAGCACTATTTGGTCGAATCATTGTGACAGCATAGAATCGGAACCTTCAAATGGTGGATGTACTCTCTTATCCCTTAGGACCTTTAACAAGGGCTTTAGCAATCCAGATGGTCTGTTGCAAAAGATAAACAAAGCTGTTTTAGCAACATACTTGCAGAAAAAAGTTACCCCTGCTGAGGAAATACCTGGAAATTCAGCCACAATGATTGAGGGTATAGTTCTTGTTCATAGAGTTAAAGGAGAGGAATCAAACTTTGGTGAGGTGGCTATATCTGTCTTGTCCATGGCTTTGTCAGAAGGAAATAGGAGTCAAAGAATCGATGTTGTGTTTGATACGTACAATGAAATGTCTATTAAGAACAGCGAAAGGACAAGCAGAGGGGAAGAACCCGGGCACCAGTTACAGAGCATCTCGCCTTCACAGATTGTCAGACAGTGGAGGAAATTCCTAAGCCACATAAGGAATAAAAAAACTCTTATCACATTTCTTGTTATTGAATGGAGGAAACCAGAGTATTTTGCAAAGCTTGAGAATAAAACACTGTTTGCGAACTGTGAAGATAAATGCGACAAAATCACATCTGAAGGAAGTCACGAAGTGCCCGATCTCAACAGTACACACAAAGAAGCAGATGGACATTTGTTGCTGCATGCTGCACACACTGCTAATGAGGGTTATGAGGCAGTAATGATGTTCTCAGATGATACTGTTGTGTTTAATATATATCAGGGATTCCATGACAGAATCATGGTTAAATAGTTTCTGAAATGTGGTACTAAAATACGCATGCAAGTCCTTGACATTGGGAAATAGCTTCAACTGTTGGTAAAAAGTTTGTCGAGCTATGATAGGTCTCCACACGTTTACCGGATGTGACATAGTAAGCGCATTTGTGGGAAAAGGAAAAGTAAGTGCATTCACAATCCTGTCTGCCAACAGACACACACAGGAAACATTTTCACAGCTTGGAGATGAATGGGATCTCTCTGAAAAAGTAATGGACAAATTGGAACAATAAATTACTGGTCCATCCGTGAATGCCTGGAGATATCACCTATTCTCCGCGAAGAAAGATGAGATAGACAGTTATCAACTTCCACCTTGCAGGGACTGTCTGAAGAAACATACGAAACGTGCGAAATTTCAAGCAACTATAAGGAAGAGATGTCTTCTGAATGATCCACAGACACCTAGTCCAATTGGCAGAGGGTGGAAGTTGGAAAAACATGAGGGAACAGAGCAACTGGTAGTGGACTGGATGGATTCCCAGTCTTTGGTTCCACACAAACTATTGATTGAAACAAGTGTATAAATTGTATCATTATTGTTTCATAAACATTTAGATGTCGAAGTTCCTCTGAAATTTCAACCACCTCTAACTTGTTGTGTATTACTCTGGCAGGCATTTTGTTGTCCCTAATTTGTCATAGCAATACTTGAAGATGATCTGGCGTGTTGACAAATTAAATCGTTCTTCCACAAAGAAATTCAGTGCAAATTCTAGCCACTTTCCTCTGTTTTCTTCTTCAGTTTTCAAAGACACATCAACATCTTGAATTTGGCCTTTGAAGTGGGTGCGCCGACATCAAATACAAACATAGTTTAGTTTCTCTGTAGAAACTACATTAAACTTTGAGTTTTCTAGTCTAAACTTATCAGTACTAATATCTGTGTTTTGTTCCTCTACACCTGAGCATACCAACTCCTCATTTTGGCCAGACTGCACTTCAAGTCCAAAGAAAGTTGAATGAATATCTTCACAAACTTTTTCAACGTCTGATACTGCACCATTTCTCTTAAACACAAAGCAGGACTTTTTGCAAAGTAAAGTCTTCTAACTAAATGTTGCATCTTTGAATGATGAACAGCCAAATCGAAAATGATCAAAAGTACTTTGGCACACTTTCCTGGAAAGACACACCAATGAGGCTCAGTACTAGGCATATGCTTCCATTCTCCTTTGAAAATTTAGCAAAAATTACTTTTATTAATAAACCCATTTGTTTGGTGTCTTTTCTTCATAGGCAACACTGTTTTATCCAGTGTTCTCATTCTGTTTAGTATCAAAATAAATAGTTTGCACTTCAGAGTAAAACACTTTTTCAACCACACTCTCAACACATTGTTTTTGTTTTAATGCTGCCCTTCTCTTCTTATACTGCTTCATCTTTTGTACCAAATTCTGTATTACCCTACCTCTAAACATTCTTATTTCTTGAAAGCGTTTCTGCCTCCTTGATAAATTAGGTGTTTTTTATAAAAAAAATTACTTTTAATCTGACTTACTCTTTGTTTGTTTTGAGCCAATTGTAAACCTCGCTTTTTATTTATAAAATTTTCCACATTTTCCATTTTCCCATATACTGTTTTAACAACTCCTTAGTACTCTTAACAGCAGCTCCTTTTTTTCAGATACGTTCTCCATATCACATGCTTTTTGACTCACTTTCAAGCAGATTGTACTGTTTCCTCTGTTTTCTTCTCCTTTCGGTCTTTTTTAGCATTATAAATCCTCCTTTTAAACACAAGTAGATATCTGAAAAGCAAATATAGAATACATTTAACTTTACAATACATACTATTAAATTACATAGTATAAGCAAGTGAGTAACTAGATAAGTGGTTATGTCAGTGTGAAAGACTCAATATCGGTGAATAAATGGGAATATAAGTAGCTGTAAGTGAGGGTGACATGGTATGTGAGTGATTGAGTACATATGTGAGTGACTGTATCAGTGTCTCTGTGCGTGTACACTGGGTGTGTAAGTAACTGTCAGGGTGTGCAACTAGGTGTGTTAGTGACTTTATGGGTGTGTAAATGGGCATTTAAGTGGCTCTATGGATTGCTAACTGACTGTGTTAATGGGTGTTTGGGTGTACAACTGTTTTCCAAAGTTGCTCTGTTACTAGCGGATATATAAGTGCTGTGCGGGTGTGTGAGTGGTTGTGTAAGTGCCTCTGTCGCTGTCTGACAGGGTGTGTGAATGGCTGTATAGTTTTCTAAATAGGTACCTGAGTGGCTGTATGGGTAGGTGACAGGGTGTATACCTGGGTGTTGTAAAAAACTGGGCTTTTGTTGCAGTCACCCCACCCCACGTTTTATCTTCTTTTTAGCCACTGATGCTGAGTTTTGACTCTGACCAGACCTCAGTGACAGTGCACCTTCCCTAAAATAAGGTGTTACAATTGGCAAAGGACGTTTGCACCCCTGTAAGTTTCCTAGTAAATGGTACTACAGGTTCCTAAGGCAGGGGTACTAAAGAAGGTCCCTAAGGGCTGCAAGTAGTTTATGCCACCCTAAGGGACCCACATACAAATTCCACACAGACTGCCATTGCAAGATGCATGATATGGTGCAAACCATGAGTGAAAACATGACATGGCACATTCCTGTGTGTCATGCCAAAGACATTGCATCTAATATATGTCACCTGTACAGCAGGCCTTTGAGCCCTAAGGCAGGGTGCATTATATTTTATGTGAAGACATATCTGTATGAGCAGATATGCCCCTGTGATGTCTAGTTCTATTACGAGATATTGCAAGTGAGCAGGGAAGCCATCTTAAGGTATGTACTGGGCCCTGGTAAAAACGTGTTCCCCAGTTGCATAATGGCTTCACTGAAACATATGGTGTTTGGTATCAAACACCTCGTATTAATAAACCCACACTGATTCCATTGATGGATTCAAGATCCAAGTCTCCAAGAAACCCAGAGGCCCGCTGATGATTCACCAATTGCCTGAAGAAACTCCCTTGGAGTAGAGGAGATACTCCCCAGCAGCTGCAGGCACCAAAGACGCAAGGTGTGGTCCACTGAGTTATTGCTCCTCAGCCAGTCTGACGCAGGAGCTACCCAGGAAGAAGACCCTGTGCTCCTGAAGGTCAGATCTGTCCACTCACATAGTGAGAGGATACCAGGACCAACTGGAGCTGGACAGGACCAATACCCGAGGTAATAGACCCCTTAAAGCAGCCATGGCTATGTGTGCCCTGTCCAAACACTAATGCAGAGGAAGCGCGACCTGCACATCGAGGGACTTCAAGGACAGTGAGATCCACATCAAGAGTGGCCCAGCTGTCCTGTTTGCCCCTCTTCTGCAAAACAAAGACCAAGGCATGAGTTTGTGACCACCGCCACCTGATGTCTCAAGGCACCTATGCACCCGCACTCCAGAGCTCAAATCCAAGGGAGGTGATGCTGCCAACAGGGTCCTCAGACCCACAAGAGCTAAGTCCAAGCTTGTGTTTGCCCAGACTAGACTTCCAGTCTTACATAAAACAAAAGGAAGGTAGTGGTGGATGCAAGGGTTGCACCTCAAAGTTGCTGTATGTATGGGCTTACAGAATAAATATTAAAAAGTAACCTTCACATAGAAAAGTAAGATTGGTGCCACTCAGGGTAAAAAAACCCACTACCTAAGGTGTAAAGGACACAAAGAACAACAGTAACTTGTAAAATGTTTACAAAGAAACCCTGGCACTCACAGTATTTCAGATTAAATTAATGACAGTAATATGTCAGTCTAACCCAAAAGAAAAAAAGGAAGAAGGGAGATTCCTCATGACACAGGAAACACGGGAAGTACAATCATCTAGACAATCATTGATTTATTTCATATTGACAACATATTAGACTTAATACAAAAAGTTGAAAGGACTAAAACATATCAGTCTTAACACAATCATAAAATCTCTTCAATTATGTGAATAGTAGTCCAGTCCTTGTTGTAAAGAAGTTGAGAAACAGCCAACGCGCGCTTCGTCACCACCGTGACTTTCTCAAGGCTGTGAAGACAATAGTAAAAAGTATACATATGAGCATTTGTTACATCCTAAACAATGTAAGATACACCCCATCCATATGGGACAGTGTATAAGTAGGGTATACCAGGAAAAGTAGGTTTGAGAAACAATGCAAGAAGATACAGAAGAATGTCATCTCCAGTCTAACCAGAGATATTGGCTGTGACAAAAAGAGAGAGAAGGCCCGATACCAACAGTCATGTGAACAGGGGAAAAGAAGACATTTTGTGATATATTCCGATCCCTTAAGTGCATAAGACAGGCAAAGAATGATCGTGAAAAAGATATGAAGAGAGATTAACCCTAAAACCACCAATGTGAAACAGAACCAATATATGACAAAAAAGAAGTAAATGAGACTAATGACCTCAAAATTGTACAAATTGTACGGAGAAGTTGGACGGCTCAAAGGACATAATCGGAATGATTCTGTCAAATCAGCATTCAAAGCTGAAAAAATATGAGAGTAGACATTTGTCAATCATCAAAAACACGTATCTTGATATTGTTGGAGATGAATTGTAGTCACTAGCTCAACCGAATGCGCACTTCAATAATAGTGTCTCAATCATTTTCGGTCTCCATTACCGCAGATGATAAATTGAATCTTTACCCAAAAGGATCATATTTGTGAGCTTTCTATTAATGAAGAAAAATAATATAGACTGAAATAAAATTCCTCTTTTGTCTAAGTTTAAAATTTTTGCAAACATAATTAAGGCACATCATAACTTACGTAAAAGCAGTATTCCTAGTAACGTTGAAAATAATCAATATGGCATCTGGGGCACTATGATAGGTCCCTATGAACAAAAAGTTATTGTTCAATCATTGAATAGTTATAAATAGTAAAGGCACT
This sequence comes from Calotriton arnoldi, assembly GCA_963921515.1. Classification (NCBI taxonomy): domain Eukaryota; kingdom Metazoa; phylum Chordata; class Amphibia; order Caudata; family Salamandridae; genus Calotriton; species Calotriton arnoldi. Next base: position 167,783 of record CAWUFW010012415.1, read on the forward strand.
TCTACACAAACAAGTCCTAGTGATGTCGCACTTACAAATACTCTCGACTAAGTATCAAACTTATACAATAATTAACTAGTGACCTCTCCAATGGTGGGCATAGTTAGGTTCATAATATGATAGCTTAAATGCAATTGCATTTGTAACCCATGTCAACATGCACAGGCTATCATGATTTCTAGTAAAATCAATGTCTAATCTCAGATGAGCTATATATAAAGAACGAAAGTCTAACAGCACACGTTGGCAGCCTGTTATACATAGCCAGCACTACATGTTAACATGGATCTATTTGTCACACTTGGGCAACATTAAAACCGTAGCGCGCTTTGAGATACGGCAAAGACCACGCTCTATGTACAAACAATTAGCCGTTCTGATGACTGAAAAAATGTAAATAAAGTGGGACATTCTATTTAGCATGGGCAAGTTTACACCCATGCTCTCGTTGCACTTGGTTGCCCAAACCAACAACTGATGATGTATCAGGTGAGAGGGGCATTGTGGTGTATGTGGAGCAAGTATGCTTCTCCAGTCTTAGCCTGCAGCCTCTTTCTGCAGGCCGCCTCCAACCGCAAGAGACTCGAGCACCAGATCCAACATCAACAGACACCACTGTACACGAGCCCCATAGCCCGAGGAGAAGGGAACCAAGAATGCCCCTGTGTGCCCGAGGATCTCAAGGGTTGAGCCCCCTGTGGGTTCTCCTGGACTGGTCCCCTGTCACTACTTGCAGCCTCTTTTGTAAAAGGACAGTAGTTCTCCATTAAAGTGAAAAGGACACCCGACGCTGTGACACACCTCTGCACCCAGATGCCCGAGAAGTTTCCAGCACGACCTGTCGGTGTGGCCTTCGACTTTGTCCCATTCTCACCTTACGTCCTGAAGAACAGTCCCATAAGTCGCTGCTAAGTACCCGAATGCAATACACGTTTTTCCTCCATAGGATAACATTACTGATCCTGAAATTGCACTGTGTCTATTTTTGAAAACTGTAAAAATGTATAATTCGAAAAGTACCAATGATCTTGGTATCTACGTTTATATAAAGGTATGTGTTATTTTTATAAATTGGTATCGGATTTCTTTATGGAGTGTGTGTCTCACTTACTGCTTTTGTGTGTGCAGTAAATGCTTAGCACTACCATCTGATATGCCTAACTGCTCGTCGACACTACCACAGAAGAGAGCATTTGGGGAGTCATTTGTGCCTCTGTAATTTCTTTGGGGTTTGCCTGGACTCTTCACACAGTGTACTTCTTTTTGGTCCACTATATAAAGAGCCACCTTCCTACAAGTGTGTAGGTGCATGTGTAACTCACTGTCTCGGTGCTGGGCACTTTAATAGTTGTATCGTGTGACTGGGTGTGACAGTCTTTGTATAGGTGTGTGATTGACTATGGAAGTGAATGTACAGGTGAGTAAATGGGTGTGTGAATGCTTTTATGGGGGTGCGACTGAGTGTATCAATCACTGTCTGGCTATTTATGCCTCTGTGGGTATGTCACTGGAAGTGAAAGTAGCTGTCTGGGTGTGTTAGTGACTGTAAGGGTGTTTAAATGGCTATATAGCTAGCTCTATAGATTAGTAACTGACTATATTAATTGCTGTTTGGGCGTGGAACAATTTGTGCAAGTGGCTTAGTTACTAGTGGATGCATAAGTGCTGTGTCAGTGTGTGAATGCATGTGTAAGTACCTTTGTCGCTGTCTGACAGGGTCAGTGAGTGACTTTGATTTTCCAAATAGGTATGTGACTGGCTTTTTGCGTGGATGACTGGGTGTATAACTGGGTGTATGGGGTGTACGTGTGTGTGTAAATTACTGTCTGAATACTGGGTACATGAATAGTTATATCAGTGTGATAGTGGATGTGACAGTACGTGTATGGGTGTATGATTGATTATGTAAGTGGTTGTAAAGGGTGAGTACATGGGTGTGTGAATATTTTTATGGGCGAGTGACTGAGTGTATCAATCACTGTCTGCATACATGTGCCTGTCTGGGTGTGTCACTGGATGTATAAGTAGCTCTCTGGGTGTCTGACAGGGTGCATTTGTTAATATATAAGTGTTTGCATGGGTATTTAACTTGCTCTATGGATTGGTAGCTGACTGTGTTAATGGGTGTTTGGGTGTGCAATTGTTTGTGCAAGTGGCTCTATTACTAAATAAATGTTGTGTGGGTGTGTCTGTGGATATGGAAGTGCGTCTCTCGCTCTCTGCCAGGGTGTGTGACTGACTCAATGGTATTCTAAATCGGTATGTAACTAGCTCTATGGGTGGGTGACTGAGTGTATAACTGAGTGTATGGGTGTTTAAGTGCTTGTGTAACTTACTGTCTGACTGCTGGGTACATGAATAGCAGTATCGATGTGTGACTGGTTGTGACAGTGCCTGTATGGATGTGTGAATGACTATGTAAGTACTATGTAAGTAGATGTATAGGTGAGTAAATGGGTGTTTGTGACTGAGTATCAATTACTGTGTGGCTTGTGGAAGTTGAACATTTTTATGTAAATTTAGCTTCATAATAATATAAAAATGTGCTTTAACATTAACAGAGGAAATGCGTGTTCATTTAGTGGTTAGAGAAAATGCATTTTTATTAAACGTGCCACACAGAAATGCTGTCTAATGTTTTCCTGCAGAAGGCTCCCATTTCTGTTGTTCTTTCACTACTAAAAATAATTCTTATTCTTTACTGTCCCTTTAATAATAATAAAAGGTTATCTTTAAATGCTGACTGAACGTTATAATTGAACTGCAGAACTTGACACCTTCGTGAAATGTGGTTTTTGCTGCAAAATGTATTTCTTTTCATGTCACACCATATGATTTCATTTTGTTAATATAGTTTTCTCTGCCACATGCTTAAAATGAACAAATATATTACTGGATGAAATGCTAGATATTAATGTTTCATTTCATAGAGTAGACCATTGTTACACGATGGGACAATGAACAGCTGACAGAGTAGGCTTGCTGAAGGTTCTCATGAGACCTTCCTAGATGTATCTTTTGTAACATTTTGTAGCCGCTTTCAAAAAGCAACATGTCGACATGGAAGTTTACTGTGTGAATCGAGGAAGAAGATGACAGACCTTTGGACGATCCTTTCCCATTGGCCACAGATGACTCAACATTTTGAGCTTGCAACAGGTTTTGTGCTCCTCTATATAGTACGTGCTCCTAGCTAGAGAGTCAGCACATTCTATGCACACCTCCCTGCCATGCCCCTTAGCACTTTACTGTACTACTCTCCTATCTTTATGCTGATCACTGCCACCTCTGTGATTATTTCCTTCTACCTATTTTTACGGTTGTTACAGCAAATGTTAGGCAACTCAGCCTAGTTTCTAGAACTACTTTTTATGGAGAGTTTGATCTTTCATAGCTATTTGCCTTCTGCTAAATTTACTTGTTCTTTTCCAAAGGAACTCTCTATGGGTTCTCGCTAGGGTGGGTTAGGTCCTTTAGATTAAGATAGGGCCAAATTATTTTATGGAACACGCTGTTATTTTGTGTGCTGTTTCTAATAACTATTTTTTAAATATTTCTGTAAACCGATTTATCTGACTAATCTGAATAAAGAACAAAAATGTGAACTAATCTCTTTAATGAGAAATAAAGCTTTTAAAACTTCCTCAAACCACTCATCATTGACTGAACATTAAATGCTATAAGTTGATGATTATTTTGGCAATGTATTCAGGTTGTGCTCCATTCTAATATGGTGGCAAATATTCATCGACCTAGAGAAGAAATATGCATGGAAACTGGAGTTTCACTTAGGAAGTCTTAAAGTGGAGCTGGTTATAAATGTTTTATAAGATTTCCGGCTCGCAGGCTACATCAGTAGTTGGTATATAAAAATGCTTTTGTGTGAGTGTAGCATAGTGTGTAAGTGCCTGCCTGACTGTGCGAGTGGGTATAAATTACATACTTTTAAATTACATACCATAAGCACAAATCTACATTTTATTTCAAATATATTAATTCATAGTGGCTTAATAAAATAACTATATTTTTAGTATTGCAATTCCTCTTCCTTGTTTGCTATTCACTTTGTGTCCTCCTCTAGCCTCCATTCTATTTTGCCTTTTACTGTTATGTCTCGCCACTAAGAAGGCGCTATTACCATCCCCAGGGTCTGATCCACCCTTTGATCCCTCAGAAAAGCACAAATTGATCACCAAGAACAATGTGACTTGGGACACTTTTTCACCATTCAGTGAAAGCGACATCAACAAGATTCTCCAGAACATCAATCCTTCTAACCACTTCAGTGACCCGCTGCCACCGGCCATCTTCAAAGAAATCAAGAATGTACTCATCCCCACTTGGACAAGGATTGTAAATGCTTCCCTATCACAAGGTATGATCCCAGAATGCCTAAAAGCAGCGCAAGTGTCTCCTATCCTAAAAAAACCTAATGCAGATAAATCTGACCTCAATAATTTCCGCCCTATCTCCAACATCCCCACCTTAGCCAAACTACTTGAAAAATGCGTACAGTCCCAACTCTGTGTTCACATAGAGAATTTCCAACTCCTAGACCAGCATCAATCCGGCTTTCGGAAGGGGCACAGTACTGAATCGGCTCTTTCGCACGTTATGGACGACATCCTAAAAATGCTGGACCAAAATGATGCCTGCCACCTAATACTCCTGGATCTCTCTTCCGCTTTCAACACGGTTAATCACGACAACCTTCTTTCCATTCTGAAGAACAGGATGGGATTCTCGGGCCTGGTGTTCCAATGGGTCTCATCCTTCCTTCACCACAGATCACAAAGAATCAAGGCAAATCACTCCCTCTCCCAGCCCTCCCCAGTTCTCATGGGTGTACCCCAAGGGTCCGCCCTATCTCCTATCCTCTTCAACCTTTTCTTGGAACCATTAGCTAATCTTCTGAACGCTACGAACACTCTCTTCCATATGTATGAGGACGACACACAACTTGATGTGAAAATCTCATCCCCGGACAACCTAATCTCACTCAACACTACCCTAAATATTACACAAAACTGGTTAACGGAGAACCATCTACTACTAAAGACTTCTAAAACGGAATTTCTTCTCATCTCTCCCCCGAACCATGTCACCAAGCTAGACCCTTGGTTGAATCTCCTCACTGCCTTCAACTGCTTCCCTCTTATCATTGATTCAGCCAAATCTCTCGGAATCACCCTTGACAATCACTTGAACATGAAAAATAATATCAGCAAAGTCTGTAAGGGAGCTAATCACCTAATGAGGACACTCAGAAACATAAAGCCATTTCTCCCACAAAAAGACTTGTGGTACAGGCTCTGGTCCTACCGAGACTGGACTATGGTAGCGCCACGCTCTGTGGCCTTCCCAAATACACGCTGGCTCCCCTAAGGGCTTCACTGAACACAGCGGCCAGACTGGTTACAGATACCAAACGTAGAGAGCACATATCTCCTATTTTAAAATCTCTTAATTGGTTGCCCTTTGAAGCTCGAATTCAGCTAAAGATTGCCGTCTTGGCTCACAAAGCCCTGCATCTCAAAACTCCAAAGTACCTAACTCAAAATTCGGAACTATCTTGCGGTGGTAGAGCCTCAAGAAGTGCTATCACCCTCCTCCTGAAACCTCCCATTTTTCAAAAAAAGAGAACTGGTCTCCGAGCCTTCTCTGGAGCTGCCCCTAGGATTTGGAACTCTCTTCCACCGGAAGTACGCACAATCTCTTCAACGATTACTTTCAAACTGGAAGCCAAAAGATTCCTAATGAACACATTTTTACCTTAAATGTAGACAATGATCACGTGCTCGTCCTCATTTTGACTGCAACCATTGTTCACTCTTTTGTTGTTATGCTTCCTCACCGCATTGTAGAAGCCTGTCTTATCTTTGCTTAGCGTATTACTCCCCGTGATTCATTGGTCCGATGTGTGCGAGTATTATGTCTGTTTATCCCTACTTAAGACCGATACTAGAATTAGGCCCTTCTTCTCCACAGGTTATATCTTCTCTCAAAGCCTGCTTCATACCTGGTTATTGTACTACTATCCGTGTCTCTTTTGTCTGTGAAATACTCAGTTAGGTGGTTAGAAGGAAGGCGATAACCTCCGGGTGTGCTTCCATATTTGTTGTCATTATTTGGATGTTGACTTCCTTTCCGTCCATTGTAAAGCGCTCTGATATCCCTCGGGATCTTGTTCGCACTATATAAAACTTTATAAAATAAAAATAAATAAAAATAGAAGCTACACATTTTCTTTCAGATTTTATACACTCCTACATGTTTTTTTACATGTACTTTTTTATAGTGCACCCTAATTCACATGCCTATAAAATCTCTTTGCTGTTCTCTAACTTTTCTGTTAATATTGCTTAATATCTCTTTTCAGTGCAAATCGCAAGACAGAAATATAGAAATGCTCTTCCACTCTCAGTATCAAAGTACCAATAATGGCTGCCCATTGCACAGTTCTTTCACACACACTCCTATCCTTAGCAAATCCCAGACTTACTTTTATCTTTTAATTTTGTTATACCACTTCTAAATGGTCTCTTGTTTTTTAACCCTCTCCATGATGTTTTTATCGAAGCCCAATGTGGTAGATTTTTTTAGGCAGATCAGTGGATCTGCCTCGGTGCTCAGCATGGCCCCCAGTGTAAATCCTAAGTGGATCCACCGACCCACACAGAAACCCTTACAAGCATTTGATAATATTATGTCAATCCTTTCCAGTTATATTGTACTTTGGAAAAAATAGTCAATTTTTAGCCAACCACTCCCTAATGAACAATGTTTGTACACCACTCCACTGTTGACTTTCCCAGTACGGTCTCTTCTGATCTCTTTCCCCCGACACTCTTTTAGCTCTGTTTCCACAGTAACCAAGTTTCCAACAGCCTCTGACTACAATAAGTCAAAAGTACACAAGACTTTCTCTCTGCAGCATACTAGCTTCACTTTAACTGGAGCAGGTGTGGTTGAATGTTTGCAATTACAAGCATATCTCAAACCACATAACTTTTTATTTTTCCAAGGCCAATCACAGAAGTAGTTACTTTTTTTGTTAAAGTTACTACCTAATTTACGGTCTCTTCTGATCTGTTTCCCCTGACACTCTTTTAGCTCTGTTTCCACAGTAACCAAGTTTCCAACAGTCTCTGGCTACAATAAGTTAAAAGTGCACAAGACTTTCTCTCTGCAGCATACTAGCTTCACTTTAACTGGAGCAGGTGTGGTTGAATGTTTGCAATTCCAAGCATATCTCAAACCACATAACTTTTTTATTTTTCAAAGGCCAATCACAGAGGTAGTTACTTTTTTTTTTTAAAGTCACTACCTAATTTACGTTCCCTGCACATCTCAACCATCTAATAAAATATGTTAATTTATATTTTAGATGCTGTCCTCCATTTTAACTGCCTTTCATCTTCAAATCTGCCTCATTCTGCTTCAGCCTTTTCCTTTGTGCTGCTCCTGCTTGTCTCCAAAATGGTCAGATTCTGGGTTTTGGGCCATAGTTTTATGTTTTGGGACAGAGAGAGTTCTAGAAAGAGTGGCATTGACAGGAACCTTGGTTTACCTAATGTAGACATGACTTGGGTTGGCCAGAGAAGGTTAAAGTTGCATCAATTGCTTCATTTGGTTGAAAGCATTGCGGATTGTCAACATCCAGACCTCATGATTGTGCACTGTGGTGCCAATGGCCTAGGCACAATTACTAAGGTAGAACTGGAAATCCTAATGATGGATACTTTTGGTAAATTAATGACACTTTTCCCGGGACTACCTAGGTATTCTCCAACATTTGCCAAAGACAGAAGTGGGTGTGGTCAACCAAATTCTGTCCACAAATAGAGAAATCCAGGAAACATATCAATAAAACTGTACCTGTATTCATCTGAGGCCATAACATGAGCTCTGTATACCACAACTTATGCTTCAAAATGGATGAAATATATTGAAACGATGGAGTTCATTTCTCAGACAAAGCCAACATGGTGTTCCTGAACAACTTAAAAGACTGCATCCTGCTCTATGTGTAATTTACATCTACACATTATAAACACAAAGGTACTAATTCAAAACAACAACACATTTAATACAGTAGGTGTGTGAGTGCCTTTATGGGTGTATGAGAGAGTGTTGAGTCGGTATGTGTAAGTAGCTGTGTGGGTCTATGAGTTGGTATGTGAGTGGCTGTGCCACTGTGCCAGTCGATGTGTGAGTAACGTATGGGTCTGTGAGTGGCTGTGTGAGTAGTGTATGAGTTTGTGAGTGGGTGGGTGAGTAAGTGATTTTGTGGGTCTGTTAGTGGGTATGTGAGTGGCTGTATGGCTCGGTCAGTGGGTGTGTGTCTGTGTGAGTGTGTTTTGCATGGGAAAAATGTGTTTTGGGACCCCCCTTTTTCTCAGCCCCTGCTTGACAAATCACCCTGAAACTTTCCAAACAGCAGCAGAAGTGAATGGCAAACTAGTTTTGAAAATGTCATGAAGATTAGTCAAACTGCGCCAAAGTTATTAGCAAAGAAAACAATGCTTTCCCTATAGAAACTAGGTCCTAGCTACAACTACCTACCTATATATATATATTCACTGAAAAAAACAAAGGTTACAGGGGCATTATAGTTAGGCTCAGATTTCACTCGTACCAAACCAGTGAAATTCAGCAGTTATAGTTAGCTGAGCTAACTATAACTTACGCTGCTGCAATGCACTGCATATCACCTTGCATATTACATCACTCATGGCATGGTCAGTGACACCACTGATTGACATCACTGATGACATCATCCAGTGAGTGTGTGTTTTCTAAAAGTTTATGAGTGTTAAATATATATATATATCAAGGTACCACAAAAGTTAAAATAGTATATTTTCTGTACTACTAGGAAGTGATACTATTTCTAACTTATATTATGTGAGTGGCTGTGTGGTTGTGTATATCCTAATGTGAGTGGGTCTCTAAGTGCCTGTATTGGTGCATGTGTGAGTGGGTGTGTGAGTGGCTGAATGGGTGTATAAGTAGGTGTGTGAGTAGCTGTGTGGGTAAGTAAGTGGCTATGAGAGTGACTGAATTGGTGAGTAAGTGGGTGTGTCAATGTCTGTATGGGTGAGTGAGTATATGTGTGAGTAGTTGTATGGGTGGTTGAGTGTGCATTCAAGTTACTGTATGAGTGAGTGAGTAGGTGTCTGCATGCCTGTATGAGAGAGTGCCTGACTGTGTAGGTGGCATTATGGTGAGTGAGTAGCTGTTTGAGTGGGGGTTTGGCTAAGTGAGATGGTGTGTGAGTGGCTGTAATGTAGAGTAAGTGTCTGTGTGAATGGATGTATGGATGAGTGAGCAGATGTGTGAGAGATTGCATGGATGTATGAATGGGTATGTAAGTGGTTGTGTGTGTGTGAGTGTGTGAGTGCTTGTGTGGGTGAGTGAGTGGCTGTGATAAGAGGCTGTATGGGTGAGTGAATGAGTGTGTGAGTGGCTGTATAGGTGACTAAGTGGGTATCTGAGTAGCTCTATGGGTGAATGTGTGGCTGTGTGAGTGGCTTTATGGGTGGTAAACATCACTCACCCCGCATTCGTGACCCTGCCTGTTATTACAACTCGGTCGTTACAATGACCGCATTGTAACAACGCAATACCAGTACATCGCAAGTCAAAACCACGACTTGCGGAGGGGGGGAGAAGGTGTTGGATTTAAAATCCAACACCTTTCCTACTGTCCGCACAGACTGGAGTTGGAATAGTAAATCATACTATTCCAACATCCAGCGCCCCCCTCCGCAAGTCATGGTAACGACTTGCGGGGTAATGGTATTGCGTTGCTACAACGTGGTCGTTGTAACGACCGCGTTGTAATAACATGCGGGATGAGGGAAAGCGGGAAAAGGAGTGCTATTCATATGGGTGAGTGACAGGTTGTATGAGTTGCTGTATGAGTGAGTGAGTGGTTGTGTGAGTGGCTGTATGAGTGTGTGTGTGTGGGTGTGTGAGTGGACCTATAAATGACCGAATGGTTGTTTGAGTACTTGTATGGGTATGTGACTGGTTGTGTGGGTGTGTGAGTGGGTATATGAGAGGTTGTATGTGTGAGAGCTTCTGTGGATGAGGTCATCAGGAATGTCATCAGCACTGCCACTGATTATGTCATGAGTGATGTAATATGTCAGGTCATAAGCAGTGCATTGTATGGCGTAAGTTATAATTAGCTCACCTAACTATAACTGATAAAATTCATTGTTTTTTTATGAGTGAAATTTGAGCCTAGCTGTAACATTCTGGTAACCTTTGGTTTTTTCAGTGAATTTCTAAGGTTTTTTAATTCTATTTCCAAACTATAACGTCCTTGTAACCTTTGTTTTTTTCTGTGAATTTCAAAGGTTTTTTTGAATGATATTTCCCAACTGTAACCACTAACCTTTGACAGTGAGTGTGTGAGTGATTGCATGAGTGTCTCAGTAGGTCTGTGAGTGGGTGTGAGAGTGTCTGAGTGGGTCTGTCAGTGGGTGTGTGAGTGTCTAAGTATGTCTGTCATTGGGTCTGTGAGTCTCTGAGTAGGTCTGTGAGTAAGTACATGAGTCTCTGAGTGGGTCTGTGAGTGCATGCATGAGTCTGTGAGTGAGTGCATGAGTTTCTAAGTGGATCTGTGTGTGAGTGTGGGATTTCTGAGTGGGTCTGTGAGTAGGTGTAAGGCCCTCTGAGTGGGTCTGTGAGTGAATGCATGAGACTCTGAATGGGTCTGTGAGTGGATGCGTGAGCCTGAGTGGGTCTGTGAGTGGGTGCATGAGTCTGTGAGTGGGTCTGTGAGTGGGTGCATGAGTGATGGAGTAGGTCTGTGATTGGGTGTGTGAGTCTCTGAGGGAGTCTGTGAGAGAGTATGTGAGTGTGTGAGTGGGTCAGTGAGTGAGTGCATGAGTCTCTGTGTGAGTCTGTGAGTGGGTGCATGGATGTCTGAATAGGTGTGTGAGATCCTCTCTCGATGACAGCTTATCACAGATTTATAGTGCATGGTTGGAAACAAGACTCTTGGTGTCTTCTTTATTTGCAGTGTTTCGCTCGAGTGTTTTAAATTCACTCTAAGGGTTTGCTTTACCTTTACTTCTCACTCCTTCACATTGGCATAATGAACCTCTTTTCATGAGAGCAATCATGTGGCTGCACAGCAGCACTTTGATTTTTTGAAATGTGGACTCTGGGTGCACCAAGGCATGTTCTTTTTTCCCCCTGTGGTCTTTCGAAGTAAATTCCTGGCTCGGGAGCACGCTTGGTTTTTACTGTATACCTGGGATGTAAAGTACCAGCATGAGCACGCGCTTGATTCTTACATTACATCTGGGAAGTAAAGTCTAGCTCAGGCAAGCACTGGATTGTTACTTTACACCTGAGAATAAGGTATTGGATTGGGCACATGAGGGGTACATTTGAATGGGGAGAGGTCCCGTTCCCCAGGCCGATTTCGGCCCCAGGGACCACATCCCCAGGGGCAAAGCCATTATTCAATGGGAGAGGGGCTTTGTCAAATAATCATAATACAATAATATATCCAGAGCACTACACAATTGAAGTATCTTGGTCTGCCAATTTTGCTGGTCCAAAGGTTTTATTAACAAAACATCAAGAATTCAGTAACACACAAGTTGATATCCAGAGATGGAACAGCCAACACGTGTTTCGTCATTCAACGACTTTCTCAAGGCTTGATGATCACAATAAAAAGGTACAAATCAGCTCCAGCAATGTCTGGTATAGAACGTCGAGAGGTCCTCGGAGCCCCGAGGATGAAATGAGAACTATTCCTTAAACTCGCAAGTAAAAAAAAACAAGCAACGTGGTCCATACGTGCTCGTGGTATATCACGTAAAGCACACTGAAAAGTAAGTAGAAACCACCCCAAAATTTGGAGAGCAGGCTGACCGGATATCTGACGGTTTTCGCTACTGGGATTATTGCAACATGCGCCTATCATGGCCTTCTACAAAGCAGCCTGCTCTAAGAATTTTGGGGCAGTTTCTACTTACTTTTCAGTGTACTTGACGTGCTTTACCACAAGCATGTAATTTTTGTTACTAATTGGATGACCACTGAAATGGTGCACATGAATAAACTTGTTGTGACACAGTTTTCTCTACTTATGTGAAAACTTCTTTGTTGTACAGTATCACGCACTAATAATTTGATGTGGCGATTCACTCTATGTATGTTTTGGGGATTCTCATGTAATATCAATCTAATGTCAATGTAATGTCAATGTCTGTCTGGTACAATGATTTTGAGGCTTGCATATATTGTCTGTGTTTTATAGCCCTGAGTATGTCCCGTTGGGATAAAACGTTTTGGATATTACAAAATACAAATAGGTTTTTATTTAAAACATGATAAGATCATGAATAAAGAAATCACATTTTAAAGAATCAATCTTCATTGAGTCTGTGCATCATATTTTTAGGTGTTGTTTATTTTCATACCTTGAATCAATATGTATATTATTACAAAAGTTGACAAATGGTTGGTGCTGCATCATGCTTTGTATTATGTTAATGCAGTTGTTCCGGTGTGGAAGATTAAGATGACTAGCCTTCCAGATTCATGCACCACTGTATTCGGAGCTTAACCTTAACCAACTATAGTGATAAGTGAGATATTCGTTCTGGATCAGTCTCTCTTATATATATATACATACATACATACATACATATATACATACGTACATACATATATATATATATATATATATATATATATATATATATATATATATATATCTTTAAGATGAATGGATGTGGAATTAATAGTGATTCTACAGTCCTATACTCTCTTTCATCTACATACTTACTTTTAAATACTTACCGTTAACATATTGTGGTAGTCAACACAATATTATTGTTGCTACAATATTATTGCTGGGTGATATTTTAGGTTTAATAGGTTAAATTGTCCTTTTGTATCTCTGGTACACATACCATCACCTGCAGCCATCCGGTTGGCAAGTAAAGAAATAGTGACAAAAAAGTAAATAAATGAAAAAATATAACAAATAATAACTAACCTTACCTTACCCCACTTCAGAGTGTTACCCCACTTCAAAGTGTTATTCAAGGTTCAAGGTTTATGGGGAACAATTACCACTTCCCAATAGGTGCTGGTTCCGCCAATGGCTTCAGCTGGTGGAGTACAGTATTGTCATAGATGTATGTGATTTTGAACAAAATGGTTCTGATGAATTTATTTAATCGAGCTATTGGTTGTTATCCGCCAGGTTATCAAAACCAATGTGCTTAAAGATATTCTTGAAGAAACTTCCCTCTCTTCATGTTTGATCTTCATTCTGTGGCTATTAAAGAGTGGGTTCTCCCACTGAACCATTGTTTGTTTTTTCAAGACCCACTTCCATGTCTGCCATGTCCCTTGTGATACCCTCTATTCTCTTTACTTCATTATTTTTTTAAACACTTTTATCCTTTTCCATTTTACTTCTGTTTTTTACAGACTCCCTAGTCCTTCCCAATTTACTCCCTTTTTACTCACCCTTTACTCCCCTTCCTGCTTAACTCCCTCTTTTTAACAAACCCCTTACTCCCACTTACTCCTTTTTCCAACCCCTTACTCACCTCCCTGCCTTACTCCCATTTTACTCCCTTTTTTTTACAAACTCATTGTTTCTACTCCTGCTTTGTTTCCTTTTTTCAAACCTTTATTCGCCTTCCTGCTTTACTACCATATTTACAAAACCTTTACTCCTGTTATATTCTTTTTCCAAACCTTCACTTCCAGTCCCAGTTTACTCCTTTTTTTCAAACCTCGTACTCCCTCTTGCAATTTACTTCCTTTTTTGTTTATACATTTCTTATTAGCCCTACTGTATGACTTCCTTTTTTCAAACCCCCCACACTCTCTCCCCCTTTACCACACTCTCATTTTTTTAACAACCCCTCAAAAATATCCCTTCTACTTTCCCCATCAACATCTCCCTCATCCTGTATACCCACTCCCCCTTTCCCATCTTACCTCTTTATCAGGCTGCGCTATAGAATAAACATTTATTATTAAAGTGGAAACTGCATATTTTCGTGGAAAAGGTATCTTGCCACTTTAACTTTTCTCTAAAATTAAGTTACATCAGCATGTTTTTATCAGGCTGTTTTTCTTCATTTTTGAAAAATAATGGATTACCATTAAGATGTGTGTGTCAGGGCTTTGGGACATCTCAGTTGGAATAAAGCAGAAGACTTTGTGATAACATGGAAATGCTAGCTCAAAATATTCCTGCAACATTTTCCAAGGAAAAGTGAACAGTCTGAATCAAACATTTACCTTTCAGTTTTTTTTCATTGCTGGGATTTTCCATATATGAGTAAACCCCCCAAATGTGGATCTTTCTGTTTTTCCCCCAACTTGTAGGAATATTTTGTGTTGCTGTCACTATTGTTAACGTCTGTTATTTGTAGGCTCTCAAACACTGGAAGAGGATATCTAGCAGTATCCCTTCTTAGCCTTTTCACTTTGTAGAGAATTTGCCTTTTCACCTGGCACCCCCTGTTTTTACAACCTCAATTGAATGTCTACATTTTAGTTAAGGGTACAGTACCATAGTGTAGGAATTGCCAGCAACATAAAAATTAATCAAATATGGGCTGCAGTATAAATTAACACCACCCACTGAGCGACATTAAAACATGACTTTAAGCGTGATATTTCTGCCCCAAACCGCTAAAATCCACAGCGGGCATATGTCACTGGCAAATTTATACGTTTATAAGGCTACATTTGAGATTAGCAAAGCCATTTATATGTAATGTCGTGAAGTTGGCAAGGTCTTGGTGCATAATATGCAAAAGTAAAACATGACTAATATTTATATTGATGGTTTTAATCAATAATATTTTCTTCTTTAAGTTAATTGGTTGCAGAATCTTATTGCTGCTTAACCTAACACACATTGTCTTGTGGAAAAGTCTGCTGTATTTTGCCACTGCTAACTTGTGTTACATATGCATTTTTTCACTGAAACTGTGTTTTACTTAACAGGGCACTGGTTTGTGAGTCCAAACCATCTTTTCCTTGGGTAATAATGGAGATCCTCACACAAGGGTGTTCTGTCCATTGAGAAATGTCTGTAAGTTTTCACCACTCCACTTTCATTCACAAGATAAAGGTAAATCTCCCTTGGATGCGACGTTCGGTGGCACGTTGTATCTGAAGTTGTCTTTTTTTAAGAGACTGTTTAAGCAGTAGCTCTTTAGGGAAGCATAGGATCGCACTCTATAAAGCTAATGATTAATTTTGCCAAAAGTGTTGTCAATGTCTCTTTGTAGGTCACTTGGGGAATTTCTTTAGTAGCCTGATTGTGTGAGGTTTTCAGTAATGCTAGAGCTAGTGTCCTTTGTGGTGTTATTTCCCTTTTCAATGTAGTATTTTCTTTGTGATGTTAGAGTACTGTATTGTCTTGTTGTATATTTTCCATGATTAAGTCAAGTTTGACAATAAACAAAGTATCTGCAGATTGATTGCTTTCTATTTGAGGAGATGCACTACTTCAGTCTGTTACATTGTAGTCCACTGGTAGTATGATTAGCTAGATTGCTTTTGGGGATATGTGCAAGCTGATCATCAAGGAATATATTTCCCTTTCACTTAGGGCATGGTGGCATAACACAAATCATTTTATATTCCAGTCTGTTTTTATCTGACTTGGATTATATGCATTTCGCTGTTAACCCGAAACCGGTCCCAGGATGCTTGTTTCCGGGGTAGGAAAGACATGGCTTAGCAGTTCGGGCTGGACTGTTCCCATGAGGCACAGAGTCAAGACTGATTTGCATATAGCTGTGTCTGAACTGGGGTGGCGAAGTGAGCTAAAGAACGATGATGGATTCAACCCAGATCTGTGACTAGGGGTGAGTGTCTGAAAAGTTTCAGCGCTCCGTCCACCATCTCCTTGTGTTTGCTTTGTTCGCCCTGGGTTGGCGGGGTATGCCCAGACGTAGGTCCCTTGCTCACTTTGCCACTGGATTCAAGCTAGCCTGGCTGATGAGGGCTGTTAGCCCGAAACCGGTCCCAGGATGCTTGTTTTCGGTCCAGGGAAGACATGGCTTAGCAGTTCGGGCTGGACTGTTCCCATGTGGCACAGGGTCAAGACTGATTTGCATATAGCTATGTCTGAACTGGGGTGGCGAAGTGAGCTAAAGAACGATGATGAATTCAACCCAGATCTGTGACTGGGGGTGAGTGTCTGAAAAGTTTCAGCGCTCCGTCCACCATCTCTTTGTGTTTGCTTTGGATTATATGCATGCATTAATTTCAGGTTATTTCGTTTGCCTTTAAGGAACAAGTTGGTGTGTATAAGACGATTTATATTTTATATTATGACACATTTAAACAGAACTTATGGAGGCTTGATTTATCTTTTAGTTTGGATGATTTGCATTTGTTTGTGCTGCCAGTTTTTGTTGGTGAGTTTTCTTTTTTCAAATCATCATGACATATATCCATGTACCTGTTTTTGCTCAGCCAATTCCATCGCTTATTATATTGCTCCCATGTGTTCCATCCCCTTCATTCTCATCTTTTGTATTCCTAACTCCACTGCTTTTAAAACTTTGTGCACCAACTCAGAACATCTCAATAGGAAAACTGTAGGATAAATAGTCTAATCAAAAACATTTCTAGCAGTATTTATGTGAAAAAGTACTATTGTATCCCAAACTAATGACTGTTGAATGTGCAAATTAAGACTGACTCTCACACATAAACCCCAATGGTTTTATAAGCTGCATGTGTGTTTCTTTTGTCTAACTTCAGCCTCTAGCTCCAAACTTCATTGCACTGGTAGAAGATATACATCATTTGATGAAAATCAAGGAAAATAATTTGACTAGTTATAACAGTTAGCCCTGCTTCTATTCAACGGCCACGTCATTATCCTATTCTCAGCACTGCACTTATGCAGAAGGGGTCTGTGCATTTATTGTTCCTGTCTTCAGCACATACATTAAATCTCTGAGTTAGGGCATAGGCTGGAGGGAGCAGCGCCAGGGAACTCAGGGCTGTAATTAATTGTGTGTTTCTGAGCTCTGTTGTCAGAAGCCCATGAACTAATGTTTTCAGTTTATTTATGCACTGTAGATGGAAACAAAATGTGCAGACCCCATCTCCATATTGTCCCTGTGCAAAGAATGGGATCATTATACAATCCCTGAAGTGTTACTTTCATGAAGGCGCTACCCATAATTTTGGATCATCACAACATGCTAATGCCAGGTAGCCCCAACTACTTGAAGTAGTGCTTTGCTCATCCCAATATTTTGAAAAATTTGAACCTTCTACAATGAAAAGCACGCTGTGGTCTACCTCAAATATCCATTTAAAAATCATCCCTATATTATAAAATATGGGGTTAGTGCATTTTGGGATCAGGAAGTGTAACATTCAGAGTTATGAAGGTTACATGTAAGTATTCAGAGCTTTAACTCCTTGTTTTTCTTTACCATTCAATGAGACCTGAACAAAGTGCAGAAGCAAGAACTAGAAGCAGAAGAAAGAACACCACAATGGAGCAAAGAGAAAGCCTCAGCTGCAACACTCTCTCTCTCTCTCTCTCTCTCTCGCAGAACCACTCCATTGAAGGAGGATACTTGGATGGTAGGTTTGACTGTGAAGGGAAGATCAAGGGCCTTCTTCATTAACTCATAAAGTTGTTCACCTAACAGCATCTTGTAGAAGAGTGGATGCTAGGAGAAGACGTTTTGATGAATACACTCCATGTTCCCAGGTCCTTGCCCAGAAGATCTGTCTTTCCACCACCGACTCTCCTACTTCCAAGCTGTGGAGGGATGTTTGGAAATAAGTTTAAGGAGGCTTCTCTGATTTGCGAATGATGTTTTTTAATGGTAGCACACCAGGGAGAGAGGAAAACCAATTCCGTGGGGTGAGGGTTGGTAAACAAAAAAACAAAATCATTCATTATAATCTTTTGTGGTTGTAAGTCAGAGTAGAGATAAGTTACTGTCTCTTCCAATATCTTCTTTGTTTTCTTTTTCTCTTAGGTCCTGTGGGATGGTTCCACTGATGCCCCTCTGGAAACGGAAGAATGCCCAGGTTTATTTATTTTTTAACTTTTCTTTTTATTAAACATTGTGCAAACATAGTTGCCGAGGATTCGTCCGCTGGTACAGCTCCCACCAAAGACATAAGTAAATATCCAATTACAAACGTCACACAATCAATCAAAGTGAGACTAATCTACCCCGACTCCTGCCTTCGTCTAGACATCGGTGGTTCAGAGATCTCTCCCCTGTAACCATTCCATTTGCCCCAAATTTGTGTCCTTTTGTTGGGGCATCCTCTGGATTCATACACTGTCTTCTCAGTGAACATGCAATGGTCCATATCATTTTCCCATACTCTCAATGACGGTGGTTCCAGCGTCCACCACAATCTTGCGATATTTCTTTTGGCAATCATCATTCCCAGTGTCACCCATATTCTCTCTTTGGTATTTAAGTCTGTAGGGCCCCAGATATTCAAGAGACACATCTTTATGTTACAATCAATATTAATACCCATTACTTCCTCCATGATTTCCGTTAAATCAGCCCAATACCCTTGGATAACCTGACATTCCCAGAGCATATGTACGAAAGTGCCCTCTTGCCCACATCTCCTCGTGCATTCTGCGTCAGTCCTATAACCCATTTTCACCAGCGTCTGCCCTGCGAGATATATTCTGTGGAGTATCTTGAGCTGTACGAGCCCAAGCCTGGAGGAAATGGCTGTTTCTTTAGGAGATGCGAGGGCCTCGAGGCATTCCTCGTCATCCAATCACGCTACGTCATAATCCCATTTAGCTCTGAGTCGGAGTAGAGGATCAGGCATATTATTGATAAGCTTTTTAAATATCAACGAAATTGACTTCTCCGGGAGACTCCCATCCAGTATCCTATCCTCTAGCGGGGAGGACTCTGGTGGCATCTCTCCCTTTGTTATTGCCGCTTGCAGTGCATGTCTAATCTGTAAATACCTGAATTGTTCTGTGTCGGCCAGGTCGTATTCCTCCTGCAATTGGGTGAAAGGAACTACCCACCCCGCCTTCCATAGATCACCAACCGTGGAGATGCCTATTAAGTCCTACCGGTCGAAGCCTTTAGTGTATCGTAGATTGCCTAGCAAATCGGCATCCCAAAGTGGGATAGCCAGTGTAATCCTATCCTTCCAGCCCAGACTCATCGTGGCAGTCCGCCACACCTGGACCACGTGTCCAGTTGGTCCCGACAGTTTCAATTTAGTGGGGTTAGCATTGAGCGCACCCGTAATTCCTCCCCCTGGGAGCAGCCATCTGTCCATATTAAATCCAGTATCTCCCTGCGGCCTATACATGCAATGATTTATGGCAGTGAATTGTGCCGCCCAGTAAAATCTTTTTATACCCGGGTGGGCTATTCCCCCATCGTACCATCCTCTAGTCAGCTTTTGAATCGATGTTCGTGGTGGTTTCCCCTCCCATAAAAGTTCTCTTAGGGCACTGTCTATAGACTTAAAATATTCTGCTCCCACTGGGTGTGGCCTGTTCTGCAGGGCATACAAGAAACGCGGAAGGGGCATCATTTTAAATAGGGCTGCGCGCCCCAACAGGGACAGTGGAAGTGACTTCCAGTGCAAGACATCACTCCGGAGTCTTTGCAACGGGGGGAGGAGGTTACGTTCATGGAAGAGGGTCGGATTCTTGGAAACCTGGATCCCCAGGTATTTGAATCCTGTTTTAGCCTCGGTAATGGTGAATCCCTGAGGTAAGATTGGCGATTTACCACTTAGAACATAAATGACAGACTTGGACCAGTTAATCGTATATCCTGAAAACCTACCAAAGACTATAAAGATATGTAGCACTCTATTTAGGGAGGCAGCCGGCGATGCCATGTATAACAGAATATCGTCAGCATACAACGAAATGCGGTCCTCCCAGTCTTCAGCCCATCTGAGCCCTCTAATAACAGGGTCTTTCCATATCCACATTGCCAAGGGCTATAACACGAGGGCGAAGAGTAATGGGGAGAGGGGGCAACCCTGCCTGGTACCTCGTCCAAGTGTGAATGTCGAGGATGTACGGTTATTGACCACTATTTGGGCTAGCGGTTCTGCAAATAGGAGATGCACCCACTGCAAGAAGCCCAGTCCAAATCCCAACTTCCTCAATACTGTGAACACATAGGGCCATTCGATCATGTCGAATGCCATGGCCGCGTCAAGCGATACCACCAGCCGTTCATCTTCTGAGAGCTTAGGTAAGGGAATGTCTTGTAATAAAGAGAGTGCATCTGCTTCTGTGTAAGATGTCTGTGACGTGTACACACTGCGGTAATAATCCCCAAACGCATTTGCAATTTCTTGCGGATCAGTGATTGTGTTACCGGACTCATTTACGAATTCTACTACCACTCTGTTGGCCTTTTCTCTACGATCTAACCATGCGAGCAGCTTCCCGGCCTTATCGCCCACCTCGTAGACTTTACTGAGGGTCGCTCTATGTTGTGCTTTGGCCGCATCAGTGGCCAATGCTAAGTATTCTTTTGTTTTAAGTCGCAGAGCATGCTACTGCATGCTCTGCGACTTAAAACAAAAGAATACTTAGCATCTCGGACTTTCCCTTCCATTTCCAAAATATCAGTTTCTAGTCTCACTAGCGCCGCCTGTTTTTCTCTCTTAGTGCCAGCGATCTGAGAGATAGCCGTCCCTCTTATTACGACCTTGTAGGCCTCCCACAACACCTGCGCCGACCGTTTGTTCATTTTCAAGAAAGTAAAGCTCTGTGTCGCGTACAAGGGTGTCGTGTATCTGAGGGATCTTAAGGTACCAGGGATTTATCGGGGCTGTCCTTCCTCTTTGTGGCTCCCCCACCTCCATCCGGACCCAGATGGGTGAGTGGTCTGATATACCCCTTGCAAGGTGGTTCACCTCTCTAACATTTTCTAGTTGGCCCGCCGGTGTTATAATATAATCTGTACTTGACATACTGCGGTGGGCCCCAGAGTAGAACGTGTATTGCTGTTCCATGGGATGGAGTGCCCTCCAGGTGTCCACGAGACCCATTGCTTCCAGAAAGTTATGGATTTGTGTGCGAGCCGGCGGCAGGCCTCTAGAGGGCCAACGATCTAGCCTACCAGAGACGATTGAGTTGAAGTCTCCCCCTATCATGAGTCTCCCCTCAGGCAGGGTGAGTAAGAGATCAACACACGAAGCCTCTCCTAATTGTTGACCTAATTGCTATTATGTCTTCTATATGAGTGTAGACATCTCACAAAAGGTAAAAGACTGGTCTCACACACCACTTGGTGTCATGCTTCATCATTGACCAGTCCTCGCCCTCTAAAAACTTGGTTTGATAGAGGGCGGGCATACACCTGAAGACAGGGATGCACTTCTAAGACTAAGTGGGGGCCCTTAACAAAAAAGTGAAATTTAAAAAGCCATTACGAATGTCAAACCTCTTTTTAATGTGACTGACATCTGTATGGTATTAAAAGAAATGACCGGTGTATCGGGGATATTATAGTCCCCCCACCGTATCCCTACTGGTCAACATGTTTCTGCCTGAGTCTTTAAAGCTTAAGAAAAATTGGGTTGGTGAACTCTTCTACTCCCCTGGAGACGGCAAACGAAATGGTGTCATCACTCTCATTCATAAATCACTGAAGGCCTCCCTTATTTCGCAAGAAAGAGATGAGGAAGGCAGATGGCTATACACCAAGTTGGAGATTGATGATATCCCTCTCTCTCTCTTTAATGTTTATGCACCTACCTCAGGAGACGCTTCTTTCTGGTCCCATTTAAATCAACTGATTTCTCAACGTTATGATAGTAATGTAATTCTAGCTGGAGACTGTAATCAAGTTTTTGACCCTTTTCAGATCGGAAATCCAAAACCCCTTTCACTCCTTCAAAAGTACATAAAACTTTCACGAAAACTATAAAACAACTACATTTATCTGATGCTTGGAGATTATATAACCCGTCCTTACAAGAATATACTTTCTACTCTCCACCCCATCAGACCCAATCAAGAATTGACTATTTCTTCACATCACACAATGTTTCCCAATCTCTCATTTCTGCTGATATAGGCCCTATACTCATCTCTGACCATGCCCCTGTTTCCATCCTGTTAGACTTATTACCTCATTCTGATCACCCCAAGAGATGGCGCTTTAACAATTCCCTACTTTTAGATCCTCACTTCAACACTTCCTTCATTTTCTTCTTCAATGAATACTTTCTTCTAAATACTACGGATAACATGCCCTTTTATATAATTTGGGACGTATTTAAAGCCTCTGCTCGTGACTTCATCATTCGTTACACTTCTACTAGGCGGAAAACAGCTCGGGCATTAAATAAGGAACTCCTCTCCAAAAATTAAGAACTTGGAACATACTTACTACACTTCCAAGTCGAAACATTGTTTATCTGATCTCATTAAGGCCAAAATTCAATATAATAAAGACACGACTGATGCTGCCTCTTTGTTTCTTTTAAAAACTAGCTCTAAATTCTATGGCGGACAAAATAAATCCGGCAAACTGTTAGCCAATTATTTAAAGACCAAACAAAATAAGCTTCATATTGAATCCATAATATCAGACGCAAACACCTCTAAACACAAAGATGCTGATATCTTACAAGGATTTGTTAAATTTTATGAACAACTCTATACTCCTGAGTCATATCCGTCTGAGGAAGATATTTCCCTTTATCTCTCCTCAATCCACAAACCCTCTTCCCCGCCTTTGCACCTTGACCTCCTTGAAACTGATTTAACCCAGACCGATTTACTTAGTGCTCTTAAATCCCTTAAAAAAGATAAGGCCCCTGGCCCTGACGGATTTACTGTTAAATTTTTTTTGCATTTTTTCCAAATAATAAAACCTAAATTACATACATTCATTTCCTCTTTTCTTTCTTCTGGAAACTCTTTTGGTACTTTCCTCGATGCTTTAATTTGTCTTATTCCAAGGGAGGGGAAGGATCTACGCTATTGCAAAAACTACCGACTCATTTCCCTAGTTAACATAGATTATAAAATGTTCTCGAAGTCACTAGCTCTTTGATTGGAATCCTTTCTACCCCATCTCATAGCTAAGGAACAATCGGGCTTTGTTAAAGGACGATCTATTACTGATAATACTCGCATATTAATTGACATCATCTCCAAATCGCCAAATCTGTCAAAACCCCTTGCTGCCATTGCTCTGGATGCCGAGAAGGCGTTTGATAGAGTATATTGGCCTTTTATTTTTCAATCACTAAAATGGTTTGGTTTTGGCCCAAAAATCATTTCCTTCATTTCTCTGCTCTATTCGAACCCTAAAGCTGCCATTTTTGGTAATGGTCTTACCACTTCGTACTTTCCTCTCCATAGAGGAGTAAGACAAGGGTGTCCCCTATCTCCCTTCCTCTTTAATTTAGCTTTAGAACCCTTCTTATCTAAAATAAGACAGAATTCAACTATCACTGGTTATACCTCTAATTCTGTACAGATTAAATTAACTGCGTATGCTGACGATGTTCTTTTATTCCTTTCCCAACCTCAAAACTCCTTGCCGGCCTTCCTGGAGGAAGTCAAATCATATTCTTTACTTTCGGGTTATAGATTAAACAATGACAAATGTGAAATTCTGCCTTTAACTAAGTATACTTTTAAAGATGATTTTCCCTCTCCAATTTTACTTGGAATCCCCTTCACATAAAATATCTCGGTATATGGTTCACTCCTTCCATTAAGTCATCGATTTCTCTAAATTTCAATAAAAACCTTGAGAAGCTTAGTCTCCTTACGACCAAGTGGCACCCGTTATATCTCTCATGGTGGGGACGGCTCGACACCATCAAGATGATGTTAACACCTATTATTCTTTATCTTCTCTCTAATATTCCAGTTTCCATCCCTACGAAATGGTTTCACAAAATTAATTCCATTCTTATCTCCTTTCTTTGGTTGAACAAAAAACCTAGAATGTCCTTATTAAAGCTGTCACGTTCGAAATCTGAAGGTGGTGTCCGTTTCCCTGATTTTCCCAAATATCATAAAGCCTTTTTATTAAAACAGGTTTCTAAGTGGTTGTCTACTCCTTCTCCTGATTTACCTCTATGGATCGATTTAGAGAATTCTTTTCTTTCCCCATTTTCTTTTCAAGAATACTTATCTTTCACGAGAAAACCCCAAAACCTACATACACCAATTATTAAACACTCATGTAGCAGTCTAAATAAACTCCTTCATATAGAACCACATGATTTTACTACATTTTTCAACTCCACTATTTGGCATAATAACTTTATTTGCATCAAGGGAAAACCGATTTATTGGAGAACTTGGAGAGATAGAGGTATCTTATGGGTGCATCAATTATTTGAGAATGACACTTTTTTAACTTTTTCAAAAGCTCGATCTCTTTTTCACTTACCCTCATCATTTTCACATAAATTTTTAATCCTACGCTCTATCATATTAGATTCTTACTCATATTTTCAATCCTTACCTCACACCCCCATACCAATTGATCACACCTGGTCTATTATTCTTGGCAGAAGGCCTAAGGCTTCCATCCTTTACACTTGTCTTCTATCCCCTCTCCCACCAAGAGCTAAAACAAAGACTGAGATGTCTTGGGAAACAGATTTAAATACTCACTGGCCCACATCTATTTGGGATAAAATTTGGTTGAAAATTAGAAAATCTTCCAGAACTGCTAGCGCCACACAAATTCTTTTCTTTATTTATAACAGACTATTGCTCACGCCAGTTTCGCTGCATAAAATGCATTCTGATATCTCACACGCTTGCTGGTCCTGCTCACATCCACAGGCAAACCTTCATCACTTACTTTTTTTATGTCCACAAGTTACACGATTTTGGGAATCAGTCTGGACCCAAATTAATGCTATTTTTAACACCAACATTCCCCTTACATTTGTAAATATTTTTCTAAGTAGTCTCTCTAATAGCTGGAACAAACCTAAAACCCAAATACAAATTATTGACCTATTATTAGCTGCTGCTTTTCAGCAGATAACAAAAAATTGGAAGGATGCCTCCAGACTCTCATATTTAGCTTGGTGGTACGCCGTTTGCCATAATCATAGACTCGACACAACTTTTGTATTTCCCATGTCCCTGAAACACAAAAGATTACTCTTATGGTCTCCTGTTACAACGTTTTTGAATGATAGTGCTAAAAGATCCTTTGCTCCAGTACCACGTATTCAAGAAGTTGCTCAACCCCCTTGATCTATCTGTTTATGTTCATTTCTTCCAATTTTTACTTGTTCTATTGTAATTCTGCTTTAATTGAATAATTAATAAAACTCGTACCTGGTTTCTCTCCTTTATACCCCTTTCTCTTGTTATCCCTATCATGGACCTCTCTTTTATTATATAATCATTTGCCTACTTGCCATTAATAATATGTTTTGTATTGATTATATTTGATGCTTTGCTGCTTGCTATTGTGTTTTTTGTTCCTTTTTTGACATACTGTTAATAAACTTATCTTTGAAACTTAAAAAAAAACTTTTAATAAGAATTTTCGAGCAATACCATATAATATACAAAAAAAGGACTTGTTTAAGTCAGCTATGATAATGACATTTGAATTGAAAATGTATGTAGGGACAGATGCTTCACCAAATAATGTATTTTCTTCAACTTTTATCACTTTATAAACAAGAATGGCAAAGCCAAAAAGGCAGAGTTTTTGGACCTAATGGCCTTGTTAATTCTGTTTGGGTGTAGGTGGTGGATTGTGTGGGGAAAGCACACAAAGGAGAAAGCAACACAGATTGTAGGGCCATTAGGTGTTGTCTTCGGGGAGCACACAACAGAGAAAGCAACACAGATTTCAGATACTGTGGGGGAGGCACGCAAGGAACACAGCAACACAGAGCAAGGCAGGTGGGGTGTTTTCATGTGGGTACAAGCATACAAGGGAGAGAGGAACATGGTGGATGGCGAGGGGAGTTCCTAGGGGGGAAGCACACAAAAGACTAGAACAACACAGAGCATGGGGACTGGGTGTCTTCCTGGGGGACAGAAGCACACAAGGGAGAAAGCAAAATGGAGCATGGGGAGGTGAGCACTGCTGGGGGTAAGCACATGAGAGGACAACAACATGGAGCATGTGTTTTTTGTGTGCGGGTAGGGGAAGCACACTAGGGAGAGAGCCACATGGAACAGGGATGGGAGAAGCACACAAGTGAGAGGGCAGCACAGAGCATGGGTTAGGGTGAGAGCAGCACAGGGTGGGGTTATAGCAGGGTAAAAGCACACAAGTGAGAGGAGCGGAACCATACAAGTCACCCTAGCAAAAGGATGGTAAAGCAGCTGAGCTCCAGGGGCGGGACAAACTCAAGATGGACAAGATGAGACAAGAAAAGTAATCAAATAAGAAGTAAGCAAATCAGATTATCAGAATAAAACAATTCAGAATAAAGCTAGCCAATGGTAAGCAATAGTTCTTTCTTGAATAGACAGCTAGAGCTGCCTGGTAGAAGAGACCTAAAGAGCAGAGGTTGATTAAGGTGGGTTTTTACACAAGATAATAGGTATTCCATTAGCCACAAATCCTTTCAAACGAAAATGTAAAAGATATTGTCTAAATAGACATTGCTGGTAAGGAAATCCCCCAAAGGGAACATTATAGTGAGTAGTCCAGTCCATAGACTAATTGTTAGCTCCGAAATTATAGCAAAAGTGAGTGAGTAAGTATATTTCTGTTATATGTACTATGATATAAATGGTCACCCATACACTATTCATGTACATCAAACATAAATCTTACTACGACAGAGGCCCAGTGTGCACAATGTGCAACAGCCAGGTCCATTCATTCAATGTCTATTGCTCAGATCAAACAATGATCATTTTAGAGGATGAAATGAAAGAGTGTACTATAAACAAGACTCAGGAATTCTCTCAGCCCAGCCTAATATTGGTACCTAAATACATACATTTCAGAAATGGTTGGAAACTGACGTATTCATGCTTGCATTCAACTGAGCTCAACACCGAACTAGGATTGTGATCAAAGAAAATCATACACTGTTATATGCCCTCAAAAACCTGTTGGCAGCACCTTATTTTCAAATCAAATACGTGCATCCACATACCACAGAACACTTTTCTGGCATACAAATCTTCTTATGAATAAAGTCTATTTTGCATCTATGAACATTTATTTAAATGTTAGGTGGTTTGCTCTTCGTCTTAATCATTTTTTCTAAGAGTATTTTGATAGTGCAGTTTTAGTTCATTTTAAAATATAGGCCCTTATTAACAGTTTGGTGGGAAGCTCCCCATCTGCCAGGGTGGCTGAAGTCATTATCTCCCCCACCCTATCGAACTACCACCTTCCATGTTTAGAGGTCTTCACCAGCCTGGCATAGATATCTGGGCCTTCAAAGGAGCCACGCCACAGCTACATCTTTGGAAGGCACTGAAAAATTGAAAGTGGTCATCATTCTTCATGCAGTCGCTTAGCAATCTTTTGTGTTTTTTATGAAACTAAGCTCCCAAAGCTGGACTTTGCTTTTGTAAAACAAGATACTAATGACCCTGACATGCTATGAGTTTTCTCCTCTGGGTGTCGTGGGAATATTTCTTTTTTTCTGCTCAGTATTGAGAGGCTTCCCCTGATAGTCCTGGAAAAAAGTACATTAGACCACCTTCTCTAAATAGGGCAGACATTGTGATGCACTTACACCAATGGCCAGAAGTCCACTGGGCTGTCAATGTAACGTTTCTGCCAGTGGAGCCTGCAGGGGTACCGCCATCAGAAACATGATGGCCTGTCCATCACTAAAAAGAGCAAGTGGAACATCAGTTTGATGGACAGGGTATTCTGACACGTTTCCTCAGAAAAAATATATTATGATTGCTTTTCTTGTATGTTTTTTACGAATTTGTTCTCTGGATCCCATTAATTTTTCTTCTTTGCAAATAGATCTTACACCTGTTTTCTTTATGCACTGTTTACAATAGTCTGTCTTAAAAAGTGAGATCATTGATTGAACGTAATGTGCATGCAGGTTTTCCCCTCTTATCAACTGTGACAAAAATGTCTTTGTTGCACATAATAACCACTAATTCATTTTTTATCTGTATATTTTAAAATAGTTTTGGAAACAAACTTAGGGAAGAAAGACAACTCTTTTTGAATTGATGTCTGACTCACATAGAAATATCTGTATATTTCTTTTTATCAGTCAAATAGTGTACCCAAATGCAAAACCGTGTCATAGCACTTCTCTGATAACAGGATGTGGGGCAGGGCTAAATCCAGTCCTTTATGATAAACTGATTTAAATGCATTCTCAATTAAAAATAACAGGGATGGGAGTAAAAAAATACACTGAAGACAAAGGACAGAGGCAAGGAGGAAAAACAAACTATGTAGATGTAAATGAATGAAAAACATCAGACTCTAAGAACATGGATGCATGGTCCTAAAAAAAACTGTACATTCTAAGTTGAAAAAGAATTTCTTCAAGTTTCTCAAAAACGTTAGGAGAAAGATGGTGGTTAGCAAATGTATGCTGCAGGTGTCA
Organism: Calotriton arnoldi; assembly: GCA_963921515.1. NCBI lineage: Eukaryota > Metazoa > Chordata > Amphibia > Caudata > Salamandridae > Calotriton > Calotriton arnoldi. The sequence continues at coordinate 196,361 of CAWUFW010012415.1, forward strand.
GAGAGCCCAAAATTATTGTTATAGAACTTGACTGATCCAAAGGTTGAAAGCTTCAAGGCAGATGACAAGTGAGCTCTTAGTAGACGTAAGCAAAATTTGAGAAGTTGGCTCTTAAGTACTTAGCAAGGGTTTATAAAAAAACAATTACAATGGTGTCAAGTTTAAGAAGTTGATAACTTTTAAAAATTATGGTAGGTGAAGCGTATTGCAAGGGTAATTTTTATGCAGGGATCATCTACACATTCTTCAGCAAAAAGATTTTGCAAGATAAAATCTCCTACCCAATGTTTTTAATAGGCAGCTTGCCCACAGGAGATGTTATGCAAAGATGATAATCTTCACAACATCAATGAATTGAACCATTTGACAAAGGTTTACTCGCAAAATTATATTTTCACACATACCTACTTTTTAGTCCTCAAAATCCTTCTGAGTTGTTGATCAAGCATAAGGTTCTTCCCCCGAAAATGGCTGATTACTAACTGGCTAACAAGCTGTTGCAGCCTAATATGCTCACTGTTAACCTAAGCTTATGAATTAATGTGAATGTATATGTATTACAAACAGAAATTATGTCCACAACTAAAACATGTGTTTTACTCTTGGTGGGAGGGGCTGTAGTAATGGAAATGATGGGCTTTCGACAATACAAGATGAGCGTAACATAAAGTCAATGATAGTCGTTTGGAGAAACATTCAACAACCATTTCATGCAAGCCTTAGAGCCCTGAGGAAGTCCCTTGAGTCATGGTTTTTGATTGAAAAATTGATTTATTACAATTAAGTAGAAATTCTTAGTTCCATTGTCATAGCGTTACAATGCAATGTCATGAGCAGGATGAATTATCCAAATCTAGACAATGTGCACTGAGTGCTTAAAGAATTCTACAATGACTTAAATCATAAACATGGAGATCTTAAACAAAGAGATCATGCGCAATTAAGTACAAGGAAGCAAGGAAGTAAGGATTCAGCCAATAGCCGGATTAGTGGACAAGTGTGCAGATTTTTTTTAGGGTTGTGCAAAATCCTAAATAAAAGAGCATAATCTTGCTCTTGTATGCTTATAATGTTACTTAATTTTCACTCATGGAAGTTTGTGTTCAAGCTGAATACATCTCACAAGAACTGGGGAACTGGATGTGTGTGACAGCAGCATGCACTAAGCCAGCACTCTTCACCACATGACTTTAAAAGCTGTAGGAACAATATATTGAGCTTGTATGTTGCATACCTTTAGGACATGATGGCATGACTCGCTTGCAATTTTTACACAGATGACAAACAAATGGAAATGTAAGTAGTACCAGTAATTCCCATGAGAATTACATGTATTACACATAGAATAAAATGTATCCGCCCCAAGGAATTTTTGTATTGTGAGGCTCTACTGTGGACAGAAAGACATATGTTCAGATGTTTGTTATTGAGGTGGGAAGAGAGCACTCTAATTTGAACTAGACCCTTTTGAGAAAATTGATTACTGATGAATGGAAAGAAAGAGTGAAACAGGAGATGGAGCAGAAGGTAGTGGCAATAGTGTAGCTTGCTCAGGACTGGTGCATTGATGAAGGTGTTAGTGCAGATATATGCAATTCAAATATGTCGAGAAACTGGTTGCATGAAGCCTTAAACCTGGAGGTGATAAGAGAGGGGAGTCATAATTGGCTATGAAACTTGCACTGCATGTATGCAACTTGTACATCATACATGCTGCTATGCAAATGCAGTTTGTGTACTGATTGGTGAGACCAGAGGAATGAGTGCCCATATGTATTTCTATTTGTACTTCTTGTCTACTTTTCTATTTATGTACACACCTAATTTATTGAAGACATGAACATATCTGGCACCACGCTGGCCCAGTCTACTCCCCTATCTTGGTAGGAGTAGGTGCATGGGATGTGCTTAATTTAATTTTATGGGTTGAATTTAAACAATATGCACTTTGAAGGACTGATCTTGTCAGGATGATGGTTTACAATATACTTACCAATGCCTCAGGGTAGATGCCTATGTATTCACTTATAAACATAGACCCATAGACAATCCCTCATCAGCATGCAGGTGTTTACATACATAAGTATTGGGTTCAAGCTTGAAACACACTTCAGCATAGAAGGTGGGCTAGTGCAGCATTCATGTGAAAATCCTTGTTTTCCAAATACACAAAGATAAACTTATTTTTTATTTACATATATTGATTTAGATATAGTTATTTATGGTACAAGATATCCCCAAACTAGGCATTAGAGCATTTTGCAAAGGAACAATAATATACATTCTGAAAACAGTCACTAAATAGTTGTATTACAATTGCATAGATGTCAAATGTAACCTTAATATATTAACAGCATTAATAACACTTAAGATTTTAAATTAAATGATAAAAAGTAACATAAAAATTAAAGTTAAAAATGTAAAAACATAACATTAGGAGCAACATGCCATGACAGGTAGCAGGGAAAACAGAGCAGAATTTGCTACTTCAGCCAACACATCCAAGATCTGTGCAGAGGAAGGCTTCAGGAGACTTCTTAGAAGAGCCTTTTCATTAGATGTGACTTCAGCTGTCACTTGTGAAGATAGGGGAACCTGAATGTTCTTTGGGAAAATTCTCGAGATCTTAGGTAGCAAAAGGCATCAAGCAAAGTTAAAAAATTAATAAATATATGTGAACTCATGCATGTTTGTTAATAGGCTTGTGAAAAATGACCTCATCGTTTCGTAGGCCCCCCTTTTTTCCTTTCTGAATTTGCTGCCTGTAGAACTCTGTGCATTTTACCACTGCTAAATAGAAGTAAAGTGCCTGTGCTTCCTACCCCCTAAAATATGTGCTGCACGTTGGAACTCTATGTTTGGCCTGTTTAACGTCCCTAAAAGTCCATTATCAATTATGTCTAAAAGGCTTCTGTGGGGTGGGAGGATTAAATGTCATCAATGGGCTGGGTTGTTTTTTAGATGCACTGCAATGGCACATGGTAGGCAAAAGTTCCTTTGCTGTGTAGGAAAAAACAATTTTATATACGCATAAGCAACCCCTAACATGTGCCTTGTATGCCCACAGGGCAGGATACTAACATATAAAAATAAGGCACACTACATATTGGGGTTAGCGTGCTCTCAGAGTGAAAAATACCCAAAATCTATTTCACTGTGTAGACTTTTCCATGACCAGTCTTTGATGGGATTAAAATATGTGCCTCCACTTGGGAAAATGCTAGACAAATGCTTCAAAGTTATTCCCTACTTAATTTTGTACAATGTGATTTAATGGAGGAATTAGATTTTTTCATAAGTTAAGTGAAAAGTAGCTTTGCAAAAATTTACATTTCTCCCACTCATCACACATCCAGGGCTGCAATACATACAGGTTTCTGAGAGAACTTACCATCCTGGCTCCAACAACAATAGTCTGCCTTTTATCTTATAAAGATCAAATGGGTGTTAGGTGGTGACCACTTACCAGGAATTAGCTATCTCAGAGTATACAGGAACAGTTGGCAGAACATAGAACAGCTTTGGTGCTACCTCCTTTGACTTGGAGATGTAAAGGAGGGCTTCCCCAATTCATTTAACGGATCCTTTCAGACAGCCAGCCTCCAGTCACAGTTGGGGAGAGGATCAGTTTCTACTCTGTCAGATGGAAGGAGAGTTCATCTAAATAAGGGAGTGACTAATGAGATGAAAGCAGGCCAGCCTGGTTACAGCTGGCTTTAGCCATATTGAATAAGGGACTTCTAAGTGATTTTACAGTAAGTCAAAGTGGAAATGCTCTGAAAGGAGAAGGAGGGCTGCAAGCCAATAGTAAGTACTGGGTGGTAGAATTTACCCAAACACTGGCTATTGCATAGGATACAGATGGCACAAAATCACCACCACTTCAGAAAATTAATGGGCCAGTGAAGACCAACTGAAGAAGAAGGCCCTGCTGGAAGACAACTCCTGACTCTTGTTGGAAAAAGAGGACTCACAGATGGACTCAAGGAAGTCTGATTCCTGCTGGTAACCAGGACCTGGAACTGCTCTTGAAGGGTCAATTGGTTGGCTTTCTGCTTGCATGCTTCATGTACACAAAATGCAGAAGGGCTATTGAGTCCAAGAGAGTTCAGCTGACCACAGAGGATTGGTCCTTGAATGAGACCTGGCTGGTGGGAGACCTGTTGCCTAGAAACCTTCCCTGCATAGATAGTGGCTATAGGATTGACCAGGAGGAACTTTTCCAGCATTTGGAAAAATGTGATAATTTTTTCACCTCTGGAAGACTGGGACAAGGTATTGAGTCCCGCCCAGAGAGGTTGCACACAAGACAGGCACAGGAAACCAGGTTCACACACACTGAAATCTTGGTCAGCAGGATCTTGTGGCAAATGTAATTGCCTGATTGAGCCCTGCCCAGCTATGGATTCCCTCCTTGCCCTGCGGAAGGATTTGAGTTTTAAAAAAGTGACTAAGTTTACAGGTAATACCTTCAAACACTACGAAGTGGCAACTCTATCCAAACCCCGCAATAACATTGGTGGGTACAAAAGCTAGATATGACTCACTCTGAGTTTTTGGTGCCAAAATCAAACACTTCAGAGGGAACTGGATTCTGATGTATCTGAATTCAAGGGAACGTTGCTGGCCACAGCCTAGTACATTGCCGCACTAGAAGATTCTGACTTCCATTTCAAAGACTAAGTCCAAAGTTAAAAACTTTTTCTGGGCCATTGATGTTTTTGACCTTCACCTCATCAAGGTCAGCCTAAAATCACTTCTTTGTCTCAGTCAACCATGAGCAATTACTTTAGATTGGCACTTTACTTTTTATTTTTGCTTTTTGCACTAATATTTTAAATATTCATATCTCTTGCTCCTCTTTACCTACTTTAATGATCTTTACTTTTCTAAATTGGTTTGGAACTTTTATGGTGTTCTGTTCTTTACTTAAAAATTGTTGATAGTGCTTGACATAAAATAAAGTTCTCTGGGGATTGCCCGGTGTGTGTGCCATAGCTACTAGGGGTTCATCAAAGACTCTCTCAGTACTGAGTCTTAACCTAACCAGAGTGGATTTATTAAGTTTCTTGGAGTATCCCCCTAGCACATTATTAGCCCCATTCCTGACAAGGGTCCTTCTTAATTCTGTATTGACATTATTTGAAATTTTGACAATAATGATGCAATGATATACACTTCTTTCCTTTTTTGCGTGCATTCATTTTGCTTTTTAAATAGTTTTGCAGATCTACATTTTACTCGTTTTTTCCTTATAAATTGTTTCATAGACATTTTTTTGTTCCTTCATCAGAGAGATGCTGCTGTTTGTTTGTATATTCTTGTTTTGTTTTTCTTGGTTGTTGCTTTATATCCCCAATAGTTCCCTTCGACCTCCTTCTCAGCTAAATGCTTCACACACATATTTAATTTTCTGTCGATCCTCCTCCATTATCTCTCATAGGGCTTCCTACCAGTTCTACTTCTTCAAAGTCATCACTTTCCCAGCACACCCTGAAGCCGAGTCACAATGCATAATATAATAGAAAGACTCTGAACTTCTTTTCTGTTATTTTTGTCTTTGAGTATTTTAATAATTTTGTTTGTGTATTCATCACTTGCTGATTTTGTTGCCTTAAATTAGTGAGATGTATTCATATTTTCATATCTAGTTTTGATATGATGTTTGGAAAGATTATTGTTCTGCTGTTTCTTTGGAAGATGTAAGATGGTTTACAAGGGATGGTTTTCTTGAAGATGAAACCCATGTCATTTATGAGTCTCGCCTTCTTGAGTTTCTATTTCACACGTTAAAAAATTAAGGGGCTGATTACGGGTCTGGTGGTCTTCTGACCGTCAGACTCACAGTAGCACAGAAGTGGTGGTCCACCTTTTTCCGATTACGACGTTCACCGTCGCATCGGCAGTGGACCTCTGGCTGTGCCAGCGAACAGTCGTTCCCTGGTGGTGGCCCAGCTGCGCCTCAATGCAATATGGTGAGGGAAGGACTGGTGCAGTCCCTCTCAGCATATTACGAGTACCTGCACCGCAAGCAATTTCGTGACGGAGCCCCGCCATGAAATGGCGGGCGGTGCAGGAGCAAAGGGGCCCTACAGGGCCGCCATGTCCACCTTGCCATGGGGATACATTCAGGGGTGAAAACATGTGCCCCCCTGTCTGTATTCCCACAAAGTTCCAGCACAACATGGATGTCCATGCTGGCTGGAACTTTTTTGCCGTTCTCATTTCTGTGTCTGTTTTCCAGGCACCGCCATGGGAAGGGCAAAGGACCGCCACCCGTATTACGAGTTGAACTTGTTCAACTCGTAATAAGGCGGCCGGTCTTTGCGTAGTTTGGCGCAGCTGTGCTGGCAGAGAGCCGGCACAACTGCGTCAAACTCGTAATCGGGCTCTAAGTTTTGTTAGGCTCATCGGATATCCATCACCTTCATTTACAATAAAAGTCTTAATTCAGTCGTTTCTTCAAAAGCAACTATATCCATGTCCTTCACTACCTAGAAATGAGGTCTCTCTGATCCTTTCCTCCAGAGATGACATTGTCCTCAGCCCCAGAAGAATTCTAGACATAATAAGATTGAAGAGAAAGGATAGACATGTGAAAGATCAATTCCATAAGGCCTGTCATCTTACAGTTCCAAACAAGTTTACAAATTAACAACATTAACTTCAGGCCACCTCTTACATACAGGGATTAACTTAATAACATTTAATGTGAAAAGAGAAGCACTAGGTGGCAAACAGGAAATACTGCTACATAGCTCAGTAGGTTCAGTAGCAGTTGCTGAAATATAACTGGCAGAACACAGTTTGGCATCATGGCAGATCTGTGCCAGCTTTTGCTCATTATGAGGATTCTTGAGCAAATATGATAGAGTTGTGAATAAATATAACTAGCTGACCAGTTTCGAACTCTAGACGCATTTTTCAAAATGTGTTGCACTCTATATGTTCTCCTGGTTGCCCATTTAAGTATGGTTTGATGTAGGAATACAGTGGGATATGAGACTGTGGACATAGTTGTCAACTGATCTCATGTCAACATAATGGTAATTCTCAAAACAGCACTCTCAGAGTAGACCACTTGAAACGTCAATTTCACTGCAATTGCTCATTTTACTAATGGAAATAGTAAGCAATATCCTAGCTAGCTTCCTCCATGTTTCACTTGTTTAGTTTTGCACTATGATTTCATCTAAGCCAACTCAAGCTGTTTTAGTGCATTTGGGTTTGCATAAAAAAATAGGGTGTTTGTGCTGTTTCCATTACTCCTCATTTGCAAAGATAATGTGGGTGCGGTTTGTGTTCTATGGAGCAAGGCAGCTTTGTGTTGCAGTCACGTCAACCTTCAGTGCAAATTTTGGGAAAATTGATCAGTATGTGTCAGCACCTGTGTTAACTAATGGTAAAACAGTGGGTCAACCTTTTAATGTAAAATGTTCCAGTACAAGTAAGACCCCAGAAGTCCCATCATGCTTAGTACTGATGGCCGTAAACAATAGCTGCCTATAGTCTCATAGCAGGGGGCCACAGCTTTGTGTGGAGTGCCGTGCCTCAGGAATGCATGTGACCTAGTACCTAAACTTCTAACTTTAAAACATGGGTGTGATGCATTACTTAAAGGGTAGCAGCTGCACAACACTCACTGCAGTTTACTGACCCTCAAATTGAAGGTGTAAATGTTTGAGGTAGTGTTCCTGTTAGCCTGCAAATTAGTGTCAGAAATTCTATTATGAAAGCTTCATTTATAGCACAGTATTTATTTATTTGTTTATTTGAGAGTTTTATATAGCTCCAGCTAGACCCGAAGGTATCAGAGCGCTTTACAAGAGTAAATGTTCACATCAAAGATAACAAGTCTTTGCAGAGCATCTGAGTCAGATCGTTTTGCAACAGTAAATGTTCACAACATAGATAACAAGTATATATAGAACAGGTAAGTATAAAATTGTACAGTTCGTTCTCGGGGAGGTACATGAGGGGATTCGTAAGAGTCATAGTTGAACAATACAGCATTAAGTGGTTATAAAGTCACACACGTATAACACAATTGAGGAATGGCATTGGGGACAGAATAAGAGACTGAAAGAGTCATTTGTCCATTTTGTAGGAACTAGTCAAAATATAGCACTAGCTAGACATGGCGCTAGCTAGACCCAAAGGTATAAGAGCCCTTTACAACAGTAAATGTTCACATCAAAGATAACAAGTCTATACAGAGCATCTGAGTCAGAGAGCTTTACAAGAGTAAATGTTCAAAAAGTCAAAACATAGATAACAAGTATGGTACACATTTATTATAGCTCTAGCTAGACCCGAAGGCACCAAAGCACTTCACTGGTTCCAGTGCAGACCTAAACAATGAGGTAGTTAGGCTATAAATACTATTGTATTAAAAGGCTTCTTTTACACTGCTCTGCTCAACATTTTACTTGAAATTCCAGCACAACAATGGGGACTAATGCATAGCAAAAGAACGTATGAAAGAAATAATGCTGGAGAACCTACTGATAAATAGAAAAAGAGGAGGTAGTACGTACAACAACCAACAGAAAATTTCCCATTGTACAATTGGTATGAGGAAACTATAGTCTCAGTTCATACTCTCCAGTGGGCAAATGGATCATAAAAAAAGTGAATGGTTCACACAGCAAAATGTTTTCTTACTTCAGAGAGTTCTTCTTGGTTTAGTTCCTAGGGATTGTAACTATAAGGCAGAATAAATACAGAAGATTATTGGATCCCAATCCTGTTGATGTTTTCTTGACAATATTGTTAATCATCAATACAAAGAGTAAATTGCGTAAGAGTAAATGGAAGTGCTACAAAAGCTCATTAACTCAGTGCAAAAATACAGGCTAACTAAATGATCTATCAGATGTAAATATATGGCTTAACAGTGCCACAGGCAATTAAACATTAGGTTCTAATATTCACATAGCAGCATATCATGCTGAATAACTAAGAAGAAAATCTGATTTGTAGATAACTAGAAATCAGATCTATATAGATTATATATAGGTGAATATCTGTAGTCTGTAGGCCCATGATCTACTGACATTCCCAGAAAACATAGATATAGCAGTCTATTATTTTTAACGTTATAGAACTTTTAAAGTATTGAAATGTCACTTTTAGCAATCACCAAGATGTTACCATTTGTCAACAAAACTAGGCCGGAATAAGGTACTCAGTCCATGGTAGACGTCTGAATTAAATTTCTTCCCAGATAAACTCAGTGCTTCTTAGGCCCTGCATCAGTCTATGTCCACAAACCGGTTCCATCAATGGCTTACAAAGGCTTCTGCTTTGATGGCCCCATTCACAACCAAAATACTATGGTCATGCAGATGAAAGACATGATGGTTCAACTTGGAAGGATGAGATGTATGAACATTCAATTTTGTAATTCATAATGTGGGACTCTTACCAAATCACAAATTTGAGATCTCTAAACTGTATGTACATATGCTTCTGCGTAATAAATAACAATTTGTTAAAGTTTGCATTTGTAAGCTAGAGAATAGTAAATTGCGATTGAAGGAAACGAGAAAATTGCTACCGATACATTAGCAGCTACTGATATATCAGCAAGGTGTGATCAATGCTTCACCCAACAAAAGCTCTCCTTGAGAGTACTTCTTTAATGAATCAGAGAGGTCAGGCCTGTGAGAAATGATCATCCTGAGCATAGCACCCACACAGGAGGACAGAGGGGGCGGAGAGGAATTCCCGGGCAAAGAGCTGGATGTGCTAATAGAGGAAATATCAACACAAGAAGATCAGATTTTGGCAAAATAGCAGGACCCTGACTCAACAAAATTACATATATGTAGCACTATCCAAGACTGTAAATTCTGTTTGAAACATCCAACACTGTAAGAGTTGTGGAAAAGGTGGTTTGACATCTGTACCTGGTACAAGGACAATCCATCTGCAGACCTATCTGTTGGCATCCTTGGGTGGACAAGAAAGGAGTCAACAACAATTCCCACGCCAACAGAAAAGACAGAGCAAAAAACTTTGGTGCCACGTGCAGGGTATATACCAACTACCACCAAAAGGACAAATGCAGGTCGATCAACTGGTAATTGTACTGCCATATAGAAGACACAGTCTTATTGTATGTCACAATCCACACAACAGTGCTGTTGTAAATGCATTCAAAAACTGTAATTCAGGAGTATGTTGCAATGCACATGTAACTGTTTGTAAAACAAACGGTTTACTCTTGGGGTTATCAAAAGTGACAAAGCTGTTATTTGAGAATCTTCTTAAAATGTTTTTAAATGTTTGTCATTGTATTACCATGACAATATGAAACTGTGTATTTGTACACAGATGATGCATACTTCCCACTACTACAGATAAGGAAGAGGCTGACACTATGAAAACTGATGAAATAACATCTGCAGAACAAGAAAGTGAGGAGACTGATGTGATACCTACAGAGCCACCTCAAACACATAGTGGAAGAGGACCCAGAAGCTTAAGATGAAGACTGAGGCAACATACCTCCGATTCCATTTTCCATGTCATTGAGGCACACACTGCACAAGCAGCCAGGAGCTTGGACTCCGTGTTTAATGTACTCTTGAGAATGCTGTATGTCACAAACATGCTGTGTAAGATAATAAGTACAGGAAAGCACAGTGTGACCTCTTCCTTAACATCTGTGAAGGACACCCCTGAGTAGCTTAGCCATACTGTTGGCATACTAGCTGACTTAGTTGAGCTGTTAGGCATCTTACCAATGTGACAGCACCACTAACCCAAGGTGTTCTTGGTACATCATCCTTGGGAGACATACAGAGCATGATTATTCGTTCAGAAGCCTTAAGCATATGCCCTTATGTAGGTTGTAATGTAGGTGAACAAACATCATGCACAAGCTGTGCTCTCCTGCACACTGGCCGGTGAATGACACTACAAGTTCATTTTATTTTGATGAGTCAAAGTAACTTGCACTACCATGGCGGCTACAGGTACTGTCAACAGACATTAATATACACTCAGTCATTTATATGTTCTATGGTTGAGTCTTTTGTTTATATATATTGTACTTTATGCACAAGTGATATTTAAAACTGCTATAATGAGAACTATTCTCACATTAGTCATGTATCAATGAATCACATGCAGACACATTGATGTTTCTGTAGCATAACATGCACCTTTGTTGTTCAATAAACATTTTTGTATCATAAAAATAACACTGTCTTTGTGGATTTATTTTTTAAATGTTGCTATAAATCTCCACTCAGGGAGTGTTTCATTGAACTTATCCTCTCTACCCCTGTCTGCAATCTCAGCCTTAGAACAGTGCTGGTGTAGGGAACCTTCGCTGTGCACAATGGCAACAATGGCAATACACAATGTAGTAGAAGTCACATTACCAATTAAGATAGAAAGGTATGGAAAAGTTATTGCACCTCATTCATAAAACATTTTAACACTAAAGTTCTGCTTTGGTTACATTGCATGCTTTATATAGTGTCTCAAGATTTACATATTTGCCATGGTGTGTCATAGAACAGTAATGTGTGGTCACATTTAAGTGAATGAGTAATATTAACATATCTCAGACTTCAAATACCTCTCTGAAATCCTTCATGTATTGTATTTCCTGGTTAGAATTCATAACCTCTGCTGTTGTCATAAGTAATATATTAATGTATTAATACATGCCCATTTGTGTTTGTTGTTTATTATGTGCACCAAAAATCATCATGTCATACAACATATCAGAGTGGTAAAGTACTGTGAAGTATTAAATGCATTTTATATGAATTTAAATGTTTTGCATGATTGCTACCTTTTTTGACTTCGTAATATTTGCAAGTACAATTTCTTATTTTTGTGACTATTCCCTATTTGTGAATGCTTAGTAAATTGGTGATTCACAATTTAGTAATCAAAATTCAAATCCGTATTTTGTCATTTACGAAACTATTCAATTTGTTATGCATTTTTTAGACTGACTCAATATATGTCTTTCCTACATCGCAACATTATGTTTTGCATCTCACAAACCAGTTGAAGATTGGTTTGTGTATCGCTAACGTATGTACTTCTGGTGCCAAGTTTTGGGGGATATGTACTAGGAAGTGGCGGAAAGTGTCGTTAGCCTACTTGGCTTAACGACACGCTCTGCCACTTCTGAAACGCAAGGCTGCACCATATTTACAAGAATGTGGTGCAGCCTTGCGTTTCCCCCTGCGATGGCGCTAAGTTTAACAAATTAGCGCCAACGCAGGCACCCTTGCACCAGAGTGCAAGGGTGTCTGTGTGCAGGGGAGGATTGGTTATGTATAGGAAAGTGTCCCTTCCTGCACATAAACAATCCTAAAATGCCATTTTGTAACTTTCATGTGTGCTGCTTCATGTAGCACACATGAAAGTTACAAAATGGCATTTTTTTTAAAGGTTTGTTTATGTACAGGAAGGGACACCTTCCTGTACATAAACAAACCATGGCATGGAAAAAGCAAAAAAGAGGAGAAATAATGCATTCCTCCTCGTTTCGCCAACTTAAGACCAGGATTTTCCTGATCTTAATTTTGGCACTGCCTCCTATGTACGCCACCCTTGTACATAGGGGGGCAGCGTCAAATACAATGGGTGTTGTGGTGAAACGCCCACCACAACACCCACTGCTCGCCCCTTTCACACTAACCGTAGCGTGAAAAGGCGCCTTGTGTACAAGGCAGCGTTAAGCCACTCTAAGTGGCTTAACGCTGCCTTCTACATAAGGCGCAGCCCCTAGTACCACCATGTTAGACCTGGCACCATTGGCGTGGGTCTCCCTTCCATTTTTGTTGCTGTTGCCTCCTCTGTTTTTGCTATGTTTTGCTGGTCTAGATGCTTTGGGGCACTTCGCCACTGCTGTTCAGTGCCAAAGTGCAAGTGCTCCCTATTGTAAATTGTTGTAATGGATTAGTGACTCCCTGATTGGCTTATTTGATTTACTTGTCAGACCCTAGTACAGTGCACGATGAGTGCCCAGGGCCTGTAAATCAAATGCTGCTGGTGGGCTTGCAGCACTGATTGTGCCACCCACAGAAGCAGCTTGTAAAATATGGCTCAGGCCTGCCATTGCAGAGCCTGTGTGCAGTCTGGGACTGCCATGTCGACTTGGCAAGTGCACCCACTTGCCAGTCCCTAAGCCTTCCATTTTCTACCTGTTAGTCACCCCTAAGGTAGGCCCAAGGGACACCTATGGGCCGGGTGCATTGTATGTGAAAGGTAGGACATGCCCTGGTGTGTGTGACATGTCCTGATAGTGAATTACAGCCAAGTTCATTTTTCACTATTGCAAGGCTATCTGTTCCCATAGGCCAGAATGGGCAGTTAGTTTATAACAGCTTATAAACATAACTGACCCTAGGAACAAGATAGAGAAATAAAGTTTAGTATGCCTGAACTCAGAATGTTAAAATACATCTTTTAGTGTGGGTGATTTTTACATTCTGTGTTTGAAAATACCACTTTTAGAAAGTAGGTATTTTCTTGCCTAACCATCCAGGATGCCTCTGCTAGGTTTGTGTTTTACATGTCTGGTTTGTGAGTGACAGGGGGCTGGAGAGGGCTTTGGCTTCAGCAGTCTGATGAGTCAGGGCTGGGCTGAATAGGAGCTGGGATAAATAGAGAGTAGGGGGAGGAGATTTCCTTTCACTTGCCTGAGCCTACATTGAATAGAGAGTAGGTGGAGGAGATTTCTTTTCAGCTACCTGTGCCAGGTCTGCTTTCAACAATGCTGTCTCCACCTCCTGCCAGGAAGCTGCACCAGGGAGGACAGAACTGGTTTGGGCTGGGTACAGACACTCTCTGCCTTCAGAGAACAAAGAAATTGTGTGTATAAAAGAGGGCCCAGACCCCAGAACTTTAGATCACTTCTGGGAATCAAGATGAACCTTTGCCAAGGAGAGAAACCAAGGAAGCTGAAGGAGGAGACTGCTTGGGGTTGGCCTGCAGTGGTTACTTATTGCCAAGGAAAGGAGAAAAAGGAACTTTGTGTGTACTTTATCATCTTGAGGAAGATCTCCAAGGGCTTGAAGCTGAGCTTGCCTCCTGATCTGAAGTCTCAGGGACAGAAAGACTTCACCACCAGCTTCCCCTGAATTTCCTTGCTGGGAATTCTACCGGCAGAGAGGTGCCTGCTGTTGTTTTAGGACCTCTGGAGACTGCGTGTCGCTGGGAGCTGGAAGCGCGACGCAACGAGGAAGAAGCCTGTCGCCGCCGCAGCTGTTGCTGTCGCATTGCCGAAGAAGCGTGCCGCCGCCGTAGCTGTTTGCCGTCGCATCGCCGAAGAAGCGTGTCGCATCACCGGAGAAGCGTGCCGCCACCGCAGTGGTTTCCGTCGCATCACCGGAGAAGCGCGTCACAGGGCCTGTCGCGGCTCAAGAAACCACCGATTTCGCCGCACGGCCATTGGGCATGCACGCATCGTATCCAAGTTGTTGCATCGCATCAAAGACGCCATTTTGTCACATCGCACCGGATCGTCGCATCGCATCGAGGCGCCATCTTGTCGCATCGTAACCGGAACGCAGTAAGAAACTGACGCATCACCTTCCCTGCGGTCCTTTTGTTTATATTGCGTTACGCATCCAAGGTACTTTGAGAGTAAAGTGTCGCATTTACCATCTACATTGAACTAAGCTATTTCTACCATTTGAAAGTCATATTTTTGAATACTGTATTGTGGATTTTTGTCCTTTGGTCTTCTGTTAAATCTAGATAAAGATTACTTATTTTTCTAAACTGGTTTGGTGTCCATTTGTAGTGTTTTCACTGTATTACTGTATGTGTTCACAAATGCTTTACACACTGCCTCTGAGATAAGCCTACCTGTTCGTGCCAAGCTACCAAGGGGGTGAGCAGGGGTTATTTTAGGAGTGTAGCCCCCTTATTCTGACTAGAAGCAAGGGCCCTCACTTGGTCAAAGGTACCTACCTCTGCCAACTAGAGACCCTCATTTCTAACACACCACAATGTCCGTAAAAGTGACGTTGTGGTGGCGATAGGGGCTTGTACATATGCCCCTTTGTTCTTTTGCATGGCTGCCATGGAACTTGGATTTCAGGGGTTACAATTTGAGCAATAACTTTTAGCAAATTCAGGGTTTTAAAAATAATATATTTTGACCTATGAACTAATTGGTACAAGATATGTAATCGTAGTGGGTTGCAATTCGACCTACCTTGCTTTTAAAAAAAAACTTTTTTTTTTGTAAAGCGTCCTGTTTGCTTTAAAGGAACTTTGGGGCAGATTTACAATTAACTAACGCAGCACGGCGCAGCAAGTCATTTTGCTGCGCCGTGCTGCGTTAGTTTGGAAAGCACAGGGATGCGACATATTTACAAGAATATGTCGCATCCTTGTGCTTCCCCCTGCGCTGGCGCACAAACTGCAGCCATGCGCCGGCGCAGGCACCCTTGCACCGTGGTGCAAGGATGCCTGCGTCGTGGGGAGATTGTTTTTGTGCAGGAAGGGGCACCTTCCTGCACAAAAACAATCACTACAACCATTTTCCTCTTTCAATGCGTGCTGTAGAATGCAGCACGCATTGAAAGAGGAACAAACAAGGAGAAATGAAAACATTTCTCCTCGGTGCGTCTCGCTACGCCACCTCTAGGGTGGCGTAGCTTTCAGACGCATCTCCAGAGTTACGATTTCTCGTAATTCTGGAGATGTGTCTTGTTCCATGGGTGTTGCGTGGGAACACCCACAGCAACACCCATGGAACGCCCCTTCACCGCAAAGTGCTGCGTGTGAATGGGCCGTATTTACAAGGAGAGGAAAAGTCACGCAGGGTGGCTTTTCCTCTCCTTGTAAATATGGAGCAGCCCTCTGCGCCACCAGTACGTCACAAAAAGTGACGTACTGGTGGCGCAGGGGGCTTGTAAATCTGCCCCATAGGATTCATTTAAAGAAATAGGAAAAGTTTTACAAACTTTTTAAAGACTTGGACGTTGGTCCATGGGAGAACGCCACACACATTAGTAAATAGTTTGCGGAGTCGTAAAACTCTGCATGTAGGTTGTCAATACAAAGAGTTGTAAACTTACACATAAGTGTAAGTTTACCTTTGTGAATCAGGTACATAGGCATCAAGATAGATTGCAACTTTCAATTAACAGTGTTTCAGAAGAATACCTTTCACAAAACGCTCCTCTGTCCCCTTGTCCACTTGATCATGAACGAGTCATGATTTCGTTCATTTGGCTGTTAACATCAAAGTATGTCAATTAGAAAAGTATGTTGAAAAATAACAATCGACATTATTTTTAATCTTCTTTTTTCCCCGCCAGAGTTAATCTAGCATTGATGTGCTGTTGAAAATAAACGAACACTTTCCTCACATCTGCTCCAGATTTGCATTTTAGAAATGATAGAAGTTCGTTATGCAGGATTAGAAGGCAACTGTGGGGAGCCTGGGATATGGGAGTGATTGATGCCCGTTCTGCGAGATGTAAGATCCGCACAGGAAATTGTGTGGCACGCCCAACCTGACACTCAGAATTAAATATTATATTTGTATAGCTGAATTTTACCGTTTTTATTTTTCAAATCTGGCATGGGGAGACATCTGTGGAGGAAATCTGGAAATGGGGAAACTGAATACCTGTTCAGCATTAGGCTCATCGGGAGCAGGGCATTAACATGCTAGAGTGCATAGTCCAATAGAATCCACGTATAAAGGTTAAAGCTCGTTAAATATGGTTCATAGGTCAGATATATTCTTCGAGATGTCATACAGCATTAAATATCAAAAGGCTACGAGGTAAATCTTTTATTGACAACCTGATGCCTGATCAGAGGATAGGAGAAAAGGGAACGAACCTTTAAAGTTATTTCCCAGCACTTTTTTAATATCTCTTTTTTTAAAATAAATTCTCTTTTAACTCGAATTAGAGTTACATATTTGCAGAGGGCTGCTGGGAAAATGAATAATGAAATATGGTGAAAGGGCATGTTGCTGTTCCTCTTTATTACTACAAAAGCTGTTTACAGGCCACAGGTCATGAGGGTACATCCCAGCCAGTCCTGGTTGTTCAGCCAACCTCACTAAACATACATTTATTTGAATGCTGAAACATACAATTGGCAAGTGAAACTACATGTCCCAGCATGCTTCTGATCTCTTTCTAAGTGCCCTGAAAGTTGTAAAATTGGGCACAAATGGTATTTGTGACCGGTTTCGGGCAAATTGTGCTTAGTTTGATCAATTCTGTACTCAAGCTTTGCTCCAGGTGCGTTCATTACGTGGGTACAACTGCGTGTTAAGGTTAATACCATGAGGGAAATCCGGCTGCAAGGACCGTTTCCACACGTCAATGCACATTGTATGGAAAAAGCTCCTAAGGAGGTGCGAAAAAACTGAGCTAATACCATGTCCTAATGATATCTCCCAAGGTGTTTTGAGCCCAAAGTTTGCTTGGCAATTGAATGAGACAGTGAGGTTGGCATTAAAATCAGGAAGGGGTCAGGGGCGTAGCTTTCATTGTTGCAGCAGGTGCAGTGACACCGGGACCCAGAGACCTGAGGGCCCGCTGAACCCTGATTGTTGCTGTATTTTATCATTCAAACAGCATCCATGGGACCCATTCCCTTCCTTGCACTAGGCCCCATGACAAACTTGCTACGGTAGTGGAAGGGGTGATAGTCACTCTCCTAACTTGGGGCTAGTTAACAGCAGAGCAATCATTTGTAGGAATTCTTCAAATAATAACAACTGTCTCAAATACCAGCTTTGAAATAGATGCAGTTTATTGCACGGAAAGCACATTTTTTGTAAAGAGCGAACTGATTCTCGCTGTAGGGGGCCGTGGGTGGCCCTGGTTTGTTATTTCCAGGTTTACAGAACTTGAGGATTAAACAGTTATGATGCAATTACAAAATCTATGTTAAAAATAGAAATACCTGATTTAATCCCAATGAGATTAATTGGTGTAATCACTGAGAATGGTACATGGTTAATTACTGTAAACATTATGTGATGAAAACAGTAAGGGCAAATTACCCCCTTCAGTAGTAAAGTGTACTGAGTCATGGCTTTGCATGGCTTTAATTATTAGCTGCTGCATTTAGGAAACCACAAACCAAAATGAGTTGCTTTAGTTCTTGAAATCCTCCTTGATTTACCAACCAGTCCAAGTGACTCACCATGTGCTGAGCACATGAGAAAGTGTGGTCTGAACAAATGCGACAGGATGAATCGAAAGCTTGCACCGTGCCACTGTCCATGGGTCACAACTGACCCAGTATCATGACAGTGACTTCCAGCCACTCCGGAGTTTACAGCCAATAGTGGTAAACAAGCTCTGACACATTCTACACAAAGTACAAAAAACTTGCCGCAAACTGCAATTCATGTATTCATGAAAGAACAAGCTGAGAGACAATGAAGACCTGTACAAGTGAGTGCGGAATCATTGATTGTCATGTCTAAAACAGAGACTTATTAGGGGTAGCTGAAGGTGTCAGGAGGAGGGCATCTTTAGCTGAAGCCAAGGGCATGAAGAAGCTGTCTCATAAAAGAAGGTGCACAAGGTAGTTCTCAAAGAGGTGAGCTTCCATTTCTTTTCTGAAGATCAGGACTGATTGCTCATGCAAGAATGACGTCTGTGGCGGCATGGTGTTCTAGATCTTAGGTGCATAGCTTGATAAGGTATACTTCCTTGCTGTCTTTCCTGCACTTCTTGACGTTGTCCCTTGCAAAATCTTAGCTTGTCTTATGTTGAGGAAGATTGCTGAGATGGTAGGGTTTTCCCCCACTAAGGTGATACAGTGGCCATTGCACATAATGCAGCAGGTTTGATGATAATGGAGGGGCAGCGAGGATAACAAATGCAGCTCCTCTTTGGTGATTCTGATAATATTGATTTGCTTAGTCATTCACAGAGGCAGAACAGGGTGTTAAGAAGGCCCTTAAGGGGGGCGGAGCTTGCCTGGCTCAAACTTGGCCGCTTCTTAAGCGAGCTTCTTCGGCCACCGCAATTATCCTCCGTTATCCTGCGCCATAACTACATCTATATGCCCCTAGACGTCTGATACGGTGCCCCTGAAAGGTTTTGTTAAGATCAGGGGTCTATATAAAAAATTGAAGCACCACAGGCGGTAACCGACGGCAGCTGCAAACACGCAGGCCTGAGAGAGACTGGGCCGACTGACGCTGCGGAGGCCACAGTAGCCTGCCAGACCCGAGAGACTGAAACTACAGCAGTGGCCGATAGACACACCCGGACCGCTGCCTGAGAAAGGTCGGGAGGTTCACCGGAGGGTGGAATCCTCACGGATCTGGGGAAATACTGTGGCGGAGCAGAGTGTGCCGCACCGGAAGCCTGCGAGCCTGCTGCCTGGAGCCGGTGAGTGGGGGCACAGACGGCTGCGGAGAGCAGAGCGGTGCCAGGTCGTGGGCCCACTGAAGAGCGACCCTTAGTAAGGAAAGCTGTGCGATCGGGGTGGTGACGGCCTACCGTCTGGGGCCAGGCCGCCAAGGTCGCTGTGACACACACAGAGTGGGCGCTGCCGGCAGTGACGTGTCAGGATTTAATTGAAGCTTGTAGACACTGCTGATCAGCGCTCTATGCACCACGGAGGCCTTTACACCGAATTCCTGTGGCAGAACTCCTGACTCCAACTACTGGAAACCTTTTTCTGCAACACAGGCCACAATATACATCTAACCAGTGCTTTAAATGGGCCGGTACTCACCGGTACTGAGTACCGGCACTTCTCATGTTCACCGCTCTGAGTACCGGCACTTCTCTGCTGCCAAAGAGAGTACCGGTACTCATCAAAGGTAGGCTCATTGTTGCTTTGGCTCACGAGCACGAACGAGGCTGTCCGACAGCCAAAGCGCCTCTAGCCCAAGCTGAGCCACCTCTAAACAATTCAGCAGGGCTCACCTGCATAATGTCCGGTGTTCACCACCACGCTGTGTTTGACAGAGCAGGGTCCATTCAGGCCCTGTTCTGTCAATCACATTCACACCATGGTGAGCATTTGTGCACACACTCGAATCCAGGCATCCAGCTGACAGCAGCATAGCAGCAATTAAGAAAGCCATGGGAGATAAGGAGTGTAAAATGGCCTTTATCCCACCTGAGTCTTTTGTGTGAGTGTCTGTCTGCTTGTGTCTGGGTGTTTTGTTTGCCTGCTTGTGTGCGCATGTTTGTGTGTGTGTGTGAGAGAAAAGCGAGTGAAAGAGGGAGAGAATCCAGACACTAGGGAGGTGTTTTAAAGGACATTCTTGGAATGCTTTGTGTGAGCATTGCTGCTTGTTTCTGTAGAATATATAAGTATTCGGCCACATAGTAGAAGTGTCTTATGTCTTGTCCTTAGCCCCGCCCCTAGCCCCGCCCACTTGCTACACTCATAGCTCATTTTAAGAGTACCTGCACTTATTTTTTCCCATTTAAAGCACTGCATATAACATCTCCAAAGCACTGAGACACGCTACATATACATGTCACTGTAGCAGATCGGCCGCTCCTGTGAGCAAATAGTGTGGCAGCAGCACTTTGGGACAAATATTGGAGCTGCATTTGCATGCAAAGAACCCTAGGGGGGAGCTTAGTGGACTGTAATCAGCTTCACCCCACAAGGTCGCTTCCCGCAGCATACCTGAAAACCCCACCGAACTACAGGAAAGGCACCATCGGGCCGTCATACCATTGGAAAGGAAACATCCATCTCTAACTCACTCTTCCCAGTGCCAGAGCACTAAGAACATGGGGAAGGCAGATAAAACACAATCAAAGCTGCAATTTGAGCAATGCATGCCTCTGTTGCTAAGAAGCGAATATCAGGAGATGCCGGGTGCAGACACACCTTCCTAGGAAGTGGAACTTGGAGGAGACCTTCGCCAAATCCTCACTGCAATACAAGTTACTCTAACTGCTATAGATTGGAAATTGGATGCTCTGACATATCGTGTTAATAGAATGTCGGAGAGAACAGATAAGCATGTAGAGCGACTCAACACAATGGAATGCAGGGTGTCTGACACCGAAGATGCTCAGAATACAACCGCGGAGAATCAGAAAAAGATGGAGAAAGCACTAGCATCACTCCAGGCCAAAGCCGAGGATATTACGACACTGGCGCTCCAGGTGCAACAACCTCAGAATCACTGGAATTGCTGAAACTACAGACATAGGTAATATGGAGCGATTCATAGAAAAGCTACTTGTTGACTTGTTATGGAGGGAAGCCTTCTCTGAAATATTTATAGCAGAACAAGCACATAGATCGCTTGCACCACAGTGACCTCCTGAGGCGAGACACCGTCCCATCATAGCGAGGATTCTCAACTATAGAGACCGGGATGCAGCATTGCGTCACTCCAGGGAATTGCAGACCCTCAGATATGAGGGTGCGGAGATCTCCATCTACCCGGACTTCACGGCACAGGTCCAAGAGGCGCAAAAGAAATTCCTGCCAATGAAAAGGAAGCTCCAAAAAATGAACATCACATACGCTAGGCTGTATCCGGCTCGCCTTAAGATCACAATAGATGGCAGATCGAAGGTCTTCGGAGATTCTAAAAATCTACAGCAGTTCCTACAGCAGCGGGAGAGAACAAGCACCCGACGGAAATCTCCCAGAGGGGAAGCAGACAAACAAGACCGTTATTCAGGACTAGAGGACCCTGCTTAATAATATATAGTGAAACCTGGCCCCACATGAAGACGTGACTATAACGTATAACTAGAATATCACGCCCTGACTGACGGAAGTCACAATAGGGTGGCTACAGGAAACTGTTACCTCTGCAAAATGTCTCTTTTATCATGAAGTCAAGGGGCATCAGAAGTGATCCAATATTGCAAAGCAAAACACGTAAGGTCCTTCTTATGGACATTACGACACTGGCGCACTGAAGATAACAGAAGGGCGGCCCCCTGCAAGTGACCCACAGTGGGGTCACTGGCGGGCCGTTCCGCTCCCATGTGGGCTTCACACTATCTTTCTAAAGTTATGGGGGGAGAGAGGGAAGTTGGGGAAATTGGGTTAAGAGAAGGGATCGTCTCCGATACAATTGGGGTGTTTTAGTGCGAGGGGGGTGGGTACAAGTTGGGGTTGAAAACAGTTGCTATTGGCACTAACCGACACAACACGGCTGACTTTACTGCTAGGGTCTGAGCAATGTGTTTACCCGCTCATCCTGTGCCACGATACTAGACTGCACTATGGCACAAACTCTTAGACCTCTGACCCTACTCAGGTGGAACGTCAGGGGCTTGACCGCCATGGGGAGGAGGTAGTGTGACTCCAGGAAACACACCTTACAAAGCACAGTGAGCTAAATGTGGGCACCAGATGGGCATCCTTGCGTATAGCTTCCTCCTACTCAACATACGCCTGTGGGGTATCACTGATGGTTAAGAAAGGCACCCCATTCACATTATTACATACAATTACGGACACCCAAGGCTGGTATGTTATAATACAAGGAAACTTTAGTGGCACAATACTGACATTAGTAAACGTTTATGGACCAAACACTGACGATCCGGCATTTTATGCACAGAGATGGGCGCAACTACATGAGCTGACACTGACTGAGGTAGTGTGGGGTGGTGATTTTAACACTTGCATTGACCCAACAGTGGACAGATCGACGAGCACTGATAGATATGGCAAACAGGCAGCCAAGGTACTTAGAGATTGGATGGAGGAGCGAAACATAATTGATCTCTGGAGGCTGAGGAATCCAGACAAATGGGAGGGTACCTATTCCTCATCCACACATAACTCATGGTCAAGGATAGACTATTGGTTAGCAATCTGAGGGTCAGCACCTGGGCAGAGATGATAGAACACATGCCAAAGACATTATCCGACCTCGCCCCTGTCTGCCTGGTGTTGAGACTGCCTACATATACCCCTCGACAATTTACATGGCGCTTCCTGATGACAGCAATGCTAGACCAGGTTTTTAGGGCTGACATAAGACAGGCCATCGTAGAGTATTTTGAGCACAATACAGGAACAGTGGCGAGTGCAAAGATGTTGTGGGAGGACTTTAAGGCAACGCTACGAGGGCAATGAATCGGTAAACATACTGGTGTACTGCAAGACATCCGCCAACAACTCACTAAGCTGGAAAATGATTTCCAGGCATTAGAGAGGGAACACGAACAAACACTAGATACCACACTACTAGCCGCTATTAGAGTAAAAATAACCACTTACCAGGAGTTAGCAGAAAGTGAAGTAAGATTCCTCTCACGCAGACATACCACACAAAGGAATGGTGAGGGTATCCGACCTGGCAGCTCACTTGTGGCACGGCACAGACATCTCATACTCCCACGCAAATAGTGCAGATAACTGATACACAAGGCAAGATACATTATGACACCCTGTCTATAATTAGAGTATTCACAGACTATTTTTCACGTCTGTACTCCACACAGCTGACTACCTCAGGCGATGACACTACAGATTACCTGAAGGATGTTGCCCTGGCCTGGCTCTCTGATGGACAAAGGGAATATTTCATGCAGTCTATAACAGAAGACGAAGTTAAGGACACAATAAAGACCCTTCCAAAAGGTAATCCCCTGGAACAGACGGCCTACCGGTCGAATTTTACATGGAGTTTAGTGACCTACTGACTCCTCATCTGCTCACGATGTACACGGATGCTTACGAAAAAAGAGTGCCCCCCCAACTCTACAAGAGGCTCTATTAATAACATTACTTAAGCCAGAGAAGAATTCAGACCACTGTGATTCTTACAGACCTCTTTCCCTTATAAACACAGAGGCCAACATTTTTGCCAAAATACTAGCCATTAGATTACAACCTTTAATGCAACACCTAGGGCTACCTGATCAATCAGGATTTATTCCAGCTCGCTCGACAACTCACAATTTACGCACAATCTTCGCACTATCCCACCAATTGGACCCTGAGCTGCCTGCAAAAGCTGCCCTTTTAGATGCTGCCAAAGCAAGAGCAGAGAGCACGGGGAATATTGGACGAAATGGGCCTGCACACTATGGGCAACATGTTCCATGACAGACAATTATTAAATTCCTCAGATGTCTTGCCAGACATGGCCCACCCACCACTAAGGCTCTTTACATATTTACTACTGCGATTAGCAGTCAAGGATTTGTATCCAATGTTCCCTCAGGATCCTCGCACACTTAATGCACTACAGATACTACTGACGGCGCCCACACCCCAGTGCCTTATAACTTAACTATATAATGTGGCTCAACACGAACAATACAGGCGTACTGATTAGGCACTGGCAAGATGGAACACTATGCTGGGCACACATCTATCCAAAGATCACTGGGGCTTTTGTTGCACACTTATGCAGATGCTTACACCAAACTGCAATCTACGTATTATCCATTTCAAATTTTTGCAATAAACGCATTACACACTGGCACAACTGGCACAACTACATAAGTATGGCTTATGGGGGGATGATAAGTGTGTGCGATGGGGAGCCATACAAGCAAATTTTATACATGTCGCATGGGCCTGTCCCCCGGCGCGGAGTTATTGGGAGGAGGTGACACATATATTGGGAGTTATACTATCGGCACCAATTGCTAATACCCCACAGATTTGTTTATTAGGCCTGATTAAAACACAAAGATTACCAAACCGTAGACTACTAGCCATAGCCCATTTACTGGCCAAACAACGCATTGCTATGAAATGGGGAAGCAAAGGAGCCCCAAACACGAAGAACTGGATAACAGACATGATATATTGTAAGGAACAGTTAGAAACACATGCAGAGGAGCTACCAGTGGCCTCGTGTCCAAGAGACTTTTGGAGTTCATTGGTACAATACCTACAGACACAACATGATGTACAACCAGAGGAGGGTGTAGGATAAAGACGATTACATGATATACTCCATAATGGGATGAGACCATAGATGATGCTGTTAAACATGGGAATGATCAGTCGTGCCAAATATTTAAAGGTTAATGTGCTGATGATTACATGGTTGGATTGTATACCGCACTATCACAAAATTCTAAATGATTATTTTTTAATTTTTAAAAGAAGGCCCTTAAGGGGAACCATTTCTCAGCCAAGGTTAATTTAGAATTGAACCATGACACCATAATATGGGAGAAGACCTGGTCTTAAATTGTAGTTCTGACTTCTGGTTCAATTAAATATGGCTTGATTTTCCCTGATTCTGATTCCATTCTGTGTGTTCATCTTTGAATGAATAATTTCTAAATCATGCGGCTACTACACAGCGTCCCTGCGCTAAACCTGCAGAGGCACACCCATAAGCTGCCCTACTAGAGAGAAGAGAAATAGTGGACCTTTACGGTATTTCTGAATTTCGGTTGTTGAGGTATGGCCTAAGTGACAGCTGGAGATGATTCCATTTTACGATGACGACTGAAAAAAAGCGCTCACCATTCATAACCCAGTGGAATCTCAGTAAAGTGACAAACAGTGGCAAGACAAATTGAAGAGTTCTAGAGAGTTTATAATGCACAATCCTATCGATCAGATACCCCAAGCCACGCTTATAGAATGCCAGATGAGTAAGAGTAAGGCCCTTTAAAAGAATCCTTTTCTAAATAGGTAGCCAATGCATATCCCATAGGTGAGGTGAGAAGGACTCCCTCTTGAGTATACCTAAGCTGAGGCAGACAGCTGCATTCTGTACCACTTGGAGTTTTCTGATCCAACTCTCTGCTAGGCCTAAGTAGAAGATATTAACATAATCCATTCTGGATGTTATATGCGCAAGGAAAACAATGGTACGTGCTTCCTGAGGTAGTATGTCAAGAAATTTTCTGATTGAGCAAAGCAGGATCCATTCACAGACAGAACCCGAGCTTAGAGAGAATGCTTGTCATCAGTCTTTACCCCAAGATTCTTATCAACTGATGGAGATGGTCCCTCTCCCAGACGCTGTTTATCCAGTTTTCTCAAACTAGCCCACACAACAGAATCTCTGTGTTTCTGCACTACATTGAAATTGACTCTCACACATCCAGTGCAGGACATCCTTCAGGCAGGAGTCAAAGGTCATACCCATGCCTGTAGCCGAGGGATTAAAAGTAGGGAGCAACTGAGGGTTATCAGTACATGAGATGGTCACCAACCCACAAGATTCGATGACTTTAGCTAAAGGGACCACACAGATATTAAATATTGTAGGGCTAAAAGAAGAGCCAGCCCTGTGCACTCTGAAAGCTAGCCTCTTACTGGACGAGTAATGGGGAGAAAGCCAAATCTTTTTCTCTCTCCCCTACTAGAAAGATGTTAGCCAACATCAAGCAATGACTTTGATACCTAGCTCTGTCATGCATTGCAGTAGGATGAATTGCGGCACAGTATCGAATGCTACTGATAGGCTGAGCAAGATCAGCATAGCACTTTTACCTTCATCCACAGCCAAGGTCATTACTGTTGTTACCTTGAGAATGACAGTTTCTATGCTATGTTGTGGGTGGAAGCCCAACTGAGTGGAATGCAGAAGATTATTCTTCTCCATGTAAATGGATAACTGCATGTTCAATAACTTTTCCAGCCTTTTAGCAATGACAGGAAGCAGGGATATAAGGTGAAAGTTGGATGAATTAGATTGGTCAGCAGATGGCTTTTGAGGAGAGAAATCACTTCAACACTCTACCAGCAAGCAGGAACTACTGCTGATTCTAACAAGCTGTCGAAGAGCTGGTTGAGAATAGGGGTTATAGCATCTTCAGAGGAGATAAATAAAGCAGGAGGGCCAGGGTTACGAGGTGATCCAGATTTACACTGCAAAAGGGCCTCCTGTGTTTGAGCGAAGGAAATAGGTCACATCTTATTCAAGGAGCAGGACAAAGTGCATGCTGCAGTGTGCACAACATCTATATAGATAGATTCTCTCATAATTCCACAGACAATTGCAGGCTTTCGGGTTCAAATAAAGTTTTACAATTTAAAAAAATCTCCCTAGAAGAGTTCTCAGCCTCAACAATGAGGTGTGAATAAAAAGAGCAGGACAAAAGTCTCAAAGAAGGGGATGATGTTGGTAGTGAAACTGTGAGTTTGCCACAATTTAGGAGGTGGAGTGTGATTTATGAGCAAGTCCTGACACTGGGTTGTGTTTTGAAGTTGTCAATTAGTCTAAATTCTGTCTTTGTAGTATTGACTGTTACGTAGGGAGTTATGATGCAAGTTTAGACAGGGAGGAGGATTTCTCTTATATAATTGATGTCATTGACCAATGAGACCTTCAGATAAATTTGAGTACCATGGGCATTTTGATGCACTTGAAGCCAATGTTTGTCAGGAAACATTCCAAGTTACTTCATGTAGAAGTTAAAAACCTTGAGAGAGAGCACTGAATCTTAAGTATGCTAAAAGTAAAATTAGGTAAATCAGATCTGTGTGTCTCAGTTTGGACCAATCCACTGCTTATGCCTGACTTATTGACTTGAGAGTGATGACTGTTGACAATATATTTGTTCTTGTAGTTTAATAACCTCTCCATTCACCAGTATCTTAAAAGAATGAAAAGTGGGTGTCATATGTCCGGTGATAGTGAGGTCATCAGCCCAATGCATTGCCAAGTGGGCCATAATCCACACTGCATATTTTTAGTTGCCGTTCGACATTCGAGGTTGACGTGCTACCAATCAAGATTGATCAATGTAACTAGTTAATAACGTAGGAGCTATGCATAATCTGAGCCGCTTTGTACATATAAGGAGTACCAATATGGCGCCTGCACGTCGAACGCCAACTTGATAAGTGCAGTGGGGTTATGGACTCACATGAGCTCTCCTTTGTTGATCACGCCTTACTTTTCCTTCAGCAAGTGTTTAATTTAAAACATGCAGTTTTTGCAATATGATTCAGTTTTCTAACATGAGCTGTGATAAACATTTTATCTTTTTCCCTGCAAGCGTTTAAATTAGCTAAATGACCTAAATACATTTCTAATAGTTCCTGATTGTAGGAGAGTAGGATCTGCCTCTTATGTTGCCCCCACTTTTTTTCTGATGTTTACACCGGTTTCTGGCTATAGTCTGGCTGGGACCCTGCCAATCAGGGCCCCAGCCTCTCTGTTCCCTCTAAAAGACTTGGAGTGCACTCTAGGTGCACTAGTGATTGGATACTGTGGTACCTTATGAGTCCCTAGTATATGGTACCTTAGGTGCCAAGGGCACAGGTACTTCACAGGCCTACCAGGGGCTGAAGCATGTATTATGCCACCCCTGGGAAGCAGACTAAATCTGACACCACAGGTCTGCTACTGCAGCCTGGGTAAGGTGGTGCATGCACCCCTTACTGTGATGTAGGCTACCTATATCACTACATAGATACACACATATAAACCTATAAGTCACTCCTATGGCAGGCCTTATCAATCCTGAAGGCAGAGTGCTTGGTTCCTATGTGAGAGGGTGCCCCTGCATGAGCAGAGCCCCTCTGCAGCATTTGGAGACCCTTCTCTGAGGCTGTTTGTAGTGCAGCCTGACCATATACTCTTAAGCACATTATAACCTCGCGTTAAATGCTAACTTTGGGATGGCTGCACGGAAACATGTCGTGTTTGATGTCAAACATCTTGGAATACTACCCCCCGCCAGTTCTGGTGGCGGGGGTAGCATTCCACCCTTCTAGAGGGATAGACATGTACCTACTGTGGAAACGCGGTAGAATCCTGAAGAGCCCTGGCATCACAAAATGGATGCCACCAGTCACAGACACTGGGCTGCCCTCCTGCGGATGACCGAAACTCGCAGTGGAGGAGGCCCAACAATAGGTATCCTGTCGCAGGAGGGTGTGACCACCTTCCAGACAGGGTTTAGTGTATTGGGGCTGGGTGGGTGCACTCCTAGAGTGCTTTGAAGTCCTGCACTGGGGGAGCAGAAGGCTCCTCTGTGCATATGCCAGTTCAAACCAGCTCAGGGGCTACCTGCCCCTGCTCTGGCACGAAACTGGACAAAGGGAAGTGGGTGTAGCCACCTACTCCCCTGACCCTCCCATAGGTGGGGTCATAGAGCTAGTCCCTCCCCTTCTTTTAGTATAAGAGAGGGAACCCTGCATTGCAAGCTAGATCTCCCTGGACGACGCTCTTAAGAAGAATCCTGGACCTTCGACGTTCCACTACCTCTGGAAGACTGAAGAATCTCCCTTGGAGTCAAGGAGTGACTCCCCTGCTTGGCAGGCATCAAAAACTACAACGACGGTCGCAAACTACGCTGCTCCCGCTGGAGCCCGAAGTCCCTGCAGCCCAGGAAGAGGATTTCCTGACTTCTCCAAGGCCATCGTGAGTCCCCAGCGAAGCTGAGGCAAGTGGACCCCACGAGTGACGAGGAACCGCAGTCCCTGGGTACCGTGCACTATTGTCGAGTGCAACCTTCACGATGTTTTATGAACCTGTGCTTTGGACCACGTGTGGTCCCAGCCTCTAGCAGGAAACCCTCTGAAGATCAGAGGCCTACCCCGTCCCGAGTGACCGTGGGCCTTTGTTGAAGGAATCCTCCTGAGGCGTCTTTGCGATCCCTTGCCAGCCGGCTTGTGGGTCCCCTGAAGACGTTTCTACAGACTCAAAGGGCTCCCCTGGTTGCTCCAGGCCTGCCCTGACTTACCTTTGCTGGGTGAGTTCCCCAGACCTTCCTGGGCTGCACCATTGACTTTTTACTCTTTCCATAAGACTTGCTGCTGCCAAGGCTTGTTGGCTCCAAACAGGTCGCCGATACCGCAGTCAGCTGCAGAGTTCAAGGGACACACTGAATCCAGCTCCTGGTTGTACTCGATCCCTCCTGGACCTCGTGGCCGAAGAGTCAAGATACCCATGAATGACCTGAATCTGTCGACGACGGTGGGCATTCATCTTCCTTGCCCCGGGTCACTGCCCAGTGACTTTGAACACTGTCCCCTCTGCTTTCAGGTCTTCCTTCTTCCGAATCCAGGCTTGGATTCCACCGGACACTTCTCCTGTCGTCGCAAGCAGCAAGTCTTCAGTGGCTCCCATTGGAAACGACGCCGCGACCCGACACCAAAGGACACCTATGCACCCGGCTTCCCTGGGTGAGGTAACTCCAGCACTACGGTGCTCCTGTGGGTGTTGGCACTAGAACTACTTACCCTGTAAGTGACTTGCTTGTAGCTACTCCCGAAGTGCCCTGAAACTCTTAATTTCCAACCGCGACTTGCCCCATTGAAGTCAACGGCGACCCGCACCTGTGTTCACTCACTGCACGCGTCCCCCGTGGGTCCTTTACTTACCTGCCTTGGGTGGTTTCGTGAGGCCCCAGCACTTCTGAAGGCCCTAGGCCTTGTCCCTATGCAAGTCGTTGTTCTTAAGTCTCTTTTTTAGTATATGGTCTGGTACGCCCCTAGGGCCCCAGCCATATTTGTGCTTAATTTATTGTGAAACGTTGATTTATGCATATGTTCCTGACTTCTAATCTCACAAGAGATTAGTAGAGAGTTGTTTAGTAATAAATACATATATATTTGATATATATACCTGTGTGGTGTCTTTTCATTTGGTGATTCAAGAGATTGTGTGTTAAAACAAGCTGCTTTACATTCCTCCAAGACTTAGCCTGAAGGCTGCTCTCCACAGCTACCACTAGGATAGCTTTCTATAAAGGTTGTCTTAAACCTACCTACCATAAGAGTCGAATTGTACTGGTGCAAGGTGTCCACTTTAACTAGTGAACAGCATATACCAGGCCAACTTCTCACATTGGTGGCAGCGTGTGGGATTCCAGCTTGCTATTGTTTTACCAGAAAATCTCTATTTGAATTACTAACTGAAAACCACTATAGGTACTCAAGGTACATATAAAGTCAAGCTTAGTATCAATAAGTTCTACTGAACCTAGAGCTGTGTGCCAAGGAATAGCACACCCTTTCTACAGCTCAAGCTAGTATCAGTAGGCCACAAACTAGTGTAGGTAGTACAACACTGCACAACACTAGAATGTCCTTAAGGGTGGACCCAGTGGATCCACTCAGCCTCAGTATAAGGACATGACTTTCTTTGACTTGAAAGCCATGTGTGCTGAAAGGCACCTGAAGCTAGGACAGAGTCCCTCCACACTACACCTGATAGATCTGCTGACAGCAGATGATCTTAGATTAGCTCTAGGAGCTAATGGGTCTGAATCAGTGAGTGGGTCAATTACAGTGTCTGGGTCAGATGATGGACATCAGGATGACCAAGACTCTGTGGTTGTAGGGCCAGGTCCCAAGGGGTCTGAACAGGACAGAGGAATTCTCCCTAAGAGAACTGACATAGTGGAGGTGAGGCCTAGGTCCCTTTCTAGGGAATCTGAACACTCCTATCACTCTGGCAGAGAATCTGTCTACCAGAGGAACTCCTACTTTCCAAGAAGAGAGACCTCCTCTGACAGAATGTACAAACTGCTGCAGTATGAGGAAGCAAGATTTGCCCTCAAAACCAAGCAGTTGGCATTAGATAAAGAAGCCCTGGAGCGCCAGAGAGCTTCTAGAAAAGAGGGGTTAGAACCCCCTGGTGGCAGCAGCAGCTCCCTAGAGGCAGAGAATATATTCCAGACCATACGAACATGAGCAAGGTTGTTCCTCCCTACCAGAGTGGGGATGATATCCATAAGTGGGTAACTGCTATGGAAAGGGCCTGTAGAGTACAACAGGTCCCCCAAAAGCAGTGGGCAGCAATCTTGTGGCTCTCCTTTTCAGATAAAGGTAGAGACAAGCTCCTCACTGTTAGAGAAGAGGATGCTGATGACTATGAAGTCCTGAAGAGTGCACTGATAGATGGGTTTGGCTTAACCACTGAGCAGTACAGGTTGAAGTTCAGAGACACCCAGAAGGCACAGACTCA
The DNA here is from genome assembly GCA_963921515.1 of Calotriton arnoldi. Classification (NCBI taxonomy): domain Eukaryota; kingdom Metazoa; phylum Chordata; class Amphibia; order Caudata; family Salamandridae; genus Calotriton; species Calotriton arnoldi. The sequence goes on from CAWUFW010012415.1 coordinate 228,186, forward strand.
GGACTGGACTGACTTCGTAGATTGTGCAACCAAGGCTCTGGAGGGTTGGCTGGTTGGCAGTAGGGTTACTGATTTCAAGGGATTGTATAATCTAATGATGAGAGAACAGATCCTTAATAATTGCCAGAACCAGTTGTTGCATCAATACCTGGTGGACTCAGATCTGACCTCTCCCCAAGAATTGGGAAAGAAGGCAGACAAGTGGGTCAGAACCAGGGTGAGGCAGAAAACCCAGAACCAAGGGGGTGACACCAAGAAGCAGGATTCTAAGGGCTCTGAGAAAAGTGGGGATAAGTCAAATGACCAGAAGTCTTCACAAGGGCCCCAAAAATCTGCATCTGGTGGGGAGTCACAATCCAACAAGGGAAAAGGCCAAAGAAGCCCTGGTGCAAATTCTGTAAACAGAAAGGGCACTGGACTTCTGATTGTAACAAGTCCAAAGACCAAACCACCACCACTCCTGCCCCTAAGGCAACTGTTCCCCCTAGTTCAGCTACTGGTGGAGGTGGTACTCAGACTAAGGGTGTAGTAGGGTTGACCCTGGGTTCTGAAGTGGACTCTGGCCTAGCCAGGGTACCCACTCAGGCAATGCTGATTTGTAATGGAGACATTGACATATCCTTCATGGTGAGCCCCAGTAATCTGGGCAAATAGAAACAGCAGCCTATAATAAATGGCAAACAGGCTTTGGCATTTAGGGACACAGGTGCTAGTGTCACCATGGTGGCAGAGGATCTTGTGGACCCTGGACAGATCATCCTGGGTGAAATGTACCAGGTGACCAATGCAAGCAATGTCAGGACCAACCATAGTCTGGCAGTTGTAAATTTCTCCTGGGGAGGGGTAACTGGCCTCAAGAAGGTTGTAGTCAGTGCAGACCTCCCTGTAGAATGTCTATTGGGCAATGATCTAGAGACTTCAGCCTGGTCTGAAGTAGAGTTATGGACTCATGCTGAGATGTTGGGCATCCCTGCAGAGGTATTTGCTGTGACCAGGTCACAGGCCAAAATGCATGACACTGAACCAGCTCTGGATCCTGAAACCATGGACCAGATGCTTCCCAAGAAGAGGAGCAGCAGGGTTAAGGCAGTGCCTTCCCCTCTGTCTCAGATCACTGATTCCCCTCTTGAGGGAGGAGGAGCAGATCCTGAAGAAGGAACTGCCCCAGAGGGACTTGAGCCTGAACAGGTTGAGTTCTTGGGAGCAGGGGGCCCTTCTAGGGAAGATCTGAGTAAGGAGCAACAGTGCTGCCCCTCCCTTGAACCCCTCAGACAGCAGGCTGCTGCTGAGGCTGCTGGGAGTGCTAGTGGGTCCCATAAAGTTTACTGGGATGAGGGACTCCTATATTCTGAGGGTAGAGACCCAGCCCCTGGAGCCACCAGGGGGTTGGTAATACCTCAGAAGTTTAGGGGGTTCCTCTTGACCCTAGCACATGATATCCCTTTGGCAGGTCACTTGGGCCAAAACAAGACCTGGGACAGGCTTGTTCCACATTTTCATTGGCCACATATGTCAGAAGACACAAAGGAGTTTTGTCGCTCCTGTGTCACATGCCAAGCCAGTGGCAAGGCAGGTGGCACCACAAAGGCCCCCTGATACCACTACCTGTGGTGGGGGTACCCTTTGAAAGGGTAGGGATTGACATTGTTGGTCCCCTTGACCCTCAAACTGCATCTGGGCACAGATTTATCCTGGTGGTAGTGGATCATGCCACCAGGTACCCAGAGGCAATTCCTCTGAGGACCACCACAGCCCCTGTGGTGGCAAGAGCCCTCATTGGAGTTTTCTCCAGAGTGGGTTTCCCAAAGGAGGTCATCTCTGACAGAGTACAAACTTCATGTCAGGATATTTGAAAGCAATGTGGAAGGAGTGTGGTGTGACTTATAAGTTCACCACCCTCTATCACCCACAATGCAATGGGTTGGTTGAACGCTTCAACAAAACCCTTAAGGGAATGATTAAAGGACTCCCAGAGAAGCTTAGGCGGAAATGGGACCTTCTTCTTCCCTGCCTGTTGTTTGCATACAGAGAGGTTCCACAGAAGGGGGTTGGTTACAGCCCATTTGAGCTTCTGTTTGGGCATCCTGTAAGAGGTCCATTATGTTTGGTAAAAGAGGGCTGGGAGTTACCTCTCAAACCCCCAAACAGGATGTGATGGACTATGTACTTGGTCTCCGCTCCAGGATGGCCGAATACATGAAAAAGGCAACCAAAAACCTGGAGGCCAGCCAAGAATTACAAAAAGCTTGGCATGACCAAAGGCTGTGCTGACTGTGTACCAGCCAGAACAGAAAGTGTGGGTGTTGGAGCCTGTGGCCCCAGCAGCCCTCCAAGACAAATGGAGTGGCCCCCATACAATAGTTGAGCAAAAGGGAGAAGTCACCTATCTGGTGAATCTTGGAACTCCCAGGAGCCCCCTGAGGGTGCTCCATGTCAACAGATTGAAACCATATGTTGACAGGGCTGACATGGGCTTGCTCATGGCAACTGATGAGGAACAGGAGGAAGAGAGTGACCCTCTCCCTGACCTGCTCTCACAGAACCCTGATGATGGGTCAGTTGATGGTGTTGCTTTGGCAAGCAGCCTCACTGACCATCAGCAAATTGAGTGCAGACAGGTTCTGCAGCAGTACAGACATATGTTTAGCCTGACCCCTAGTCAGACTACCTGGTGCACCCATCAGGTGGACACTGGGGACAGTCTGCCTGTCAAGAATAAGATCTACAGGCAACCTGACCATGTCAGGGACTGTATCAGGACTGAAGTCCAGAAAATGTTGGAGTTAGGTGTCATTGAGCCTTCAGATAGCCCTTGGGCTAGCCCAGTAGTCCTAGTACCCAAGCCTCATACCCAGGGTGGTAAGAAAGAAATGAGGTTTTGTGTAGACTACAGAGGCCTCAATGCAGTCACCAGGACTGATGCCTATCCCATACCAAGGGCAGATGAACTGATTGATACTTTGGCCTCAGCCAAGTATCGAGTACATTTGACCTAACAGCTGGCTACTGGCAGATCAGGTTAGCTGATGATGCAAAAGCCAAAACAGCATTTTCGACCCCTGGTGGGCACTACCACTTTGTGGTGATGCCCTTTGGATTGAAAAATGCACCTGCCACTTTTCAGAGGTTGGTGAACAAAGTTCTGGCAGGGATGGAAACTTATTGCTCAGCTTATCTAGATGATATTGCTGTCTTTAGTTCCTCCTGGCAGGATCACCTGGTCCACCTCAGGAATGTTTTAGAGGCTCTGCAGAAAGCAGGCCTCACTATCAAGGCCACTAAGTGCCAGATAGGGCAGAGTCAGGTTGTGTACCTGGGCCACCTTGTGGGTGGAGGCCAGGTTCAGCCTTTACAGAGCAAAATCCAAACCTTAATGGAATGGGTTGCTCCAACCACCCAGACACAGGTGAGAGCCTTCTTAGGCCTGACTGGGTACTATAGGAGGTTTGTGAAGGGATATGGATCTATAGTGACCCCCTTGAATGATCTGACCTCAAAGAAAATGCCAAAAAAGATTCAGTGGACAGCTAGCTGTCAGAAGGCATTTGAAGACCTAAAGCAGGGCATGTGCACTGCCCCCATCTTACAGAGTCCAGACTACACCAAAAAGTTCATTGTCCAAACAGATGCTTCTGAGCTGGGTGTGGGAGCTGTACTGTCTCAACTGAATGATGAAGGTCAAGACCAGCCAGTAGCTTTTATTAGCAGGAGGCTGACCCCTAGAGAGAAACGTTGGTCAGCTATAGAGAGGGAGGCCTTTGCTGTGGTGTGGGCCCTGAAGAAGCTGAGGCCATACTTGTTTGGCACTCACTTCATAGTTCAGACTGACCACAAGCCCCTCCTATGGCTTAAACAGATGAAAGGTGAAAACCCAAAACTTTTGAGGTGGTCCATTTCCCTACAGGGGATGGACTATACAGTGGAACATAGGCCTGGGACCCAACATGCCAATGCAGATGGACTCTCAAGGTATTTCCACTTAGAGCACGAAGACTCAACTGGTCAAGGTTAGTTTAGTGTCCCTGCGTTTGGGGGGGGGGGGGGTTGTGTAGGAGAGTAGGATCTGCCTCTTATGTTGCCCCCACTTCTTTTCTGATGTTTACACTGGTTTCTGGCTATAGTCTGGCTGGAACCCTGCCAATCAGGGCCCCAGCCTCTCTGTTCCCTCTAAACGACTTGGAGTGCACTCTAGGTGCACTAGTGATTGGATACTGTGGTACCTTATGAGTCCCTAGTATATAGTACCTTAGGTGCCAAGGGAATAGGTACTTCACAGGCCTACCAGGGGCTGAAGCATGTATTATGCCACCCCTGGGAAGCAGACTAAATCTGACACCACAGGTCTGCTACTGCAGCCTGGGTAAGGTGGTGCATGCACCCCTTACTGTGATGTAGGCTACCTATATCACTACATAGATACACACATATAAACCTATAAGTCACTCCTATGGCAGGCCTTATCAATCCTGAAGGCAGAGTGCTTGGTTCCTATGTGAGAGGGTGCCCCTGCATGAGCAGAGCCCATCTGCAGCATTCGGAGACCCTTCTCTGAGGCTGTTTGTAGTGCAGCCTGACCATATACTCTTAAGCGCATTATAACCTCGCGTTAAATGCTAACTTTGGGATGGCTGCACGGAAACATGTCGTGTTTGGTGTCAAACATCTTGGAATACTACCCCCCGCCAGTTCTGGCAGCGGGGGTAGCATTCCACCCTTCTAGAGGGATAGACATGTACCTACTGTGGAAACGCGGTAGAATCCTGAAGAGCCCTGACATCACAAAATGGATGCCACCAGTCACAGACACTGGGCTGCCCTCCTGCTGATGACCGAAACTCGCAGTGGAGGAGGCCCAACAATAGGTATCCTGTCGCAGGAGGGTGTGACCACCTTCCAGACAGGGTTTAGTGTATTGGGGCTGGGTGGGTGCACTCCTAGAGTGCTTTGAAGTCCTGCACTTGGGGAGCAGAAGGCTCCTCTGTGCATATGCCAGTTCAAACCAGCTCAGGGGCTACCTGCCCCTGCCCTGGTGCGAAACTGGACAAAGGGAAGTGGGTGTAGCCACCTACTCCCCTGACCCTCCCATAGGTGGGGTCATAGAGCTAGTCCCTCCCCTTCTTTTAGTATAAGAGAGGGAACCCTGCATTGCAAGCTAGATCTCCCTGGACGACGCTGTTAAGAAGAATACTGGACCTTCGACGTTCCACTACCTCTGGAAGACTGAAGAATCTCCCTTGGAGTCAAGGAGTGACTCCCCTGCTTGGCAGGCACCAAAAACTACAATGACAGTCGCAAACTACGCCGCTCCCGCCGGAGCCCGAAGTCCCTGCAGCCCAGGAAGAGGATTTCCTGACTTCTCCAAGGCAATCATGAGTCCCCAGCGAAGCTTAGGCAAGTGGACTCCACGAGTGATGAGGAACCGCAGTCCCTGGGTACCGTGCACTATTGTCAAGTGCAACCCCTTTCCGACATTCTACGAATCTGTGCTTTGGACCATGTGTGGTCACAGCCTCTAGCAGGTATCTCTCTGAAGATCAGAGGCCTACCCCATCCCGAGTGACCGTGGGCCCCTGTTGAAGGAATCCTCCCGAGGCAACTTTGCGATCCCTTGCCAGCCGGCTTGTGGGTCCCCTGAAGACTTTTCTACAGAATCAAAGGGCTCCGCTGGTTGCTCCACGTCTGCCCTGACTTACCCTTGCTGGGTGAGTTCCCCAGACCTTGCTGGTCTGCACCATTGACTTTTTGCTTTTTCCACGAGACTTGCTGCTGCCAAGGCTTGTTGGCTCCAAACGGGTCGCCAATACCGCAGTCAGCTGCAGACTTCGTGGTATACGCTGAATCCAGCTCTTGGTTGTCCTCGACACCTCCTGGACCTCGTGGCTGAAGAGTCAAGACACCCGTGAACGACCTGAATCTGTGAACGACGGTGGGCATTCATCTTCCTTGCCCCGGGTCACTGCCCAGTGACTTTGAACACTGTCCCCTCTGCTTTCAGGTCTTCCTTCTTCCGAATCCAGGCTTGGATTCCACCGGACACTTCTCCTGTCGTCGCAAGCAGCAAGTCTTCAGTGGCTCCCATTGAAAACGACGCAGCGACGCGACACCAAAGGACACCTATGCACCCGGCTTCCCTGGGTGAGGTAACTCCAGCACTACGGAGCTCCTGTGGGTGTTGGCCCTAGAACTACTTACCCTGTAAGTGACTTGCTTGCAGCTCCTCCCGAAGTGCCCTGAAACTCTTAATTTCCAACCGTGACTTGCCCCATTGAAGTCAAAGGCGACCCGCGCCTGTGTTCACTCACTGCACGCGTCCCCCGTGGGTCCTTTACTTACCTGCCTTGGGTGGTTTCGTGAGTCCCCAGCACTTCTGAAGGCCCTAGGCCTTGTCCCTTTGCAAGTCGTTGTTCTTAAGTCTTTTTTTTAGTATATGGTCTGGTACGCCCCTAGGGCCCCAGCCATATTTGTGCTTAATTTATTGTGAAACGTTGATTTATGCATATGTTCCTGACTTCTAATCTCACAAGAGATTAGTAGAGAGTTGTTTAGTAATAAATACATATATATTTGATATATATACCTGTGTGGTGTCTTTTCATTTGGTGATTCAAGAGATTGTGTGTTAAAACAAGCTGCTTTACATTCCTCCAAGACTTAGCCTGAAGGCTGCTCTCCACAGCTACCACTAGGATAGCTTTCTATAAAGGTTGTCTTAAACCTACCTACCATAAGAGTCGAATTGTACTGGTGCAAGGTGTCCACTTTAACTAGTGAACAGCATATACCAGGCCAACTTCTCACATTGGTGGCAGCGTGTGGGATTCCAGCTTGCTATTGTTTTACCAGAAAATCTCTATTTGAATTACTAACTGAAAACCACTATAGGTACTCAAGGTACATATAAAGTCAAGCTTAGTATCAATAAGTTCTACTGAACCTAGAGCTGTGTGCCAAGGGATAGCACACCCTTTCTACAGCTCAAGCTAGTATCAGTAGGCCACAAACTGGTGTAGGTAGTACAACACTGCACAACACTAGAATGTCCTTAAGGGGTGGACCCAGTGGATCCACTCAGCCTCAGTATAAGGACATGACTTTCTTTGACTTGAAAGCCATGTGTGCTGAAAGGCACCTGAAGCTAGGACAGAGTCCCTCCACACTACACCTGATAGATCTGCTGACAGCAGATGATCTTAGATTAGCTCTAGGAGCTAATGGGTCTGAATCAGTGAGTGGGTCAATTACAGTGTCTGGGTCAGATGATGGACATCAGGATGACCAAGACTCTGTGGTTGTAGGGCCAGGTCCCAAGGGGTCTGAACAGGACAGAGGAATTCTCCCTAAGAGAACTGACATAGTGGAGGTGAGGCCTAGGTCCCTTTCTAGGGAATCTGAACACTCCTATCACTCTGGCAGAGAATCTGTCTACCAGAGGAACTCCTACTTTCCAAGAAGAGAGACCTCCTCTGACAGAATGTACAAACTGCTGCAGTATGAGGAAGCAAGATTTGCCCTCAAAACCAAGCAGTTGGCATTAGATAAAGAAGCCCTGGAGCTCCAGAGAGCTTCTAGAAAAGAGGGGTTAGAACCCCCTGGTGGCAGCAGCAGTGTCCCTAGAGGCAGAGAATATATTCCAGACCATAGGAACCTGAGCAAGGTTGTTCCTCCCTACCAGAGTGGGGATGATATCCATAAGTGGGTAACTGCTATGGAAAGGGCCTGTAGAGTACAACAGGTCCCCCAAAAGCAGTGGGCAGCAATCTTGTGGCTCTCCTTTTCAGATAAAGGTAGAGACAAGCTCCTCACTGTTAGAGAAGAGGATGCTGATGACTATGAAGTCCTGAAGAGTGCACTGATAGATGGGTTTGGCTTAACCACTGAGCAGTACAGGTTGAAGTTCAGAGACACCCAGAAGGCACAGACTCAGGACTGGACTAACTTTGTAGATTGTGCAACCAAGGCACTGGAGGGTTGGCTGGTTGGCAGTAGGGTTACTGATTTCAAGGGATTGTATAATCTAATAATGAGAGAACAGATCCTTAATAATTGCCAGAACCAGTTGTTGCATCAATACCTGGTGGACTCAGATCTGACCTCTCCCCAAGAATTGGGAAAGAAGGCAGACAAGTGGGTCAGAACCAGGGTGAGGCAGAAAACCCAGAACCACGGGGGTGACACCAAGAAGCAGGATTCTAAGGGCTCTGAGAAAAGTGGGGATAAGTCAAATGACCAGAAGTCTTCACAAGGGCCCCAAAAATCTGCATCTGGTGGGGAGTCACAATCCAACAAGGGAAAAGGCCAAAAGAAGCCCTGGTGCAAATTCTGTAAACAGAAAGGGCACTGGACTTCTGATTGTAACAAGTCCAAAGACCAAACCACCACCACTCCTGCCCCTAAGGCAACTGTTCCCCCTAGTTCAGCTACTGGTGGAGGTGGTACTTTGACTAAGGGTGTAGTAGGGTTGACCCTGGGTTCTGAAGTGGACTCTGGCCTAGCCAGGGTACCCACTCAGGCAATGCTGATTTGTAATGGAGACATTGACATGTCCTTCATGGTGAGCCCCAGTAATCTGGGCAAATACAAACAGCAGCCTATAATAAATGGCAAACAGGCTTTGGCATTTAGGGACACAGGTGCTAGTGTCACCATGGTGGCAGAGGATCTTGTGGACCCTGGACAGATCATCCTGGGCGAAATGTACCAGGTGACCAATGCAAGCAATGTCAGGACCAACCATAGTCTGGCAGTTGTGAATTTCTCCTGGGGAGGGGTAACTGGCCTCAAGAAGGTTGTAGTCAGTGCAGACCTCCCTGTAGAATGTCTATTGGGCAATGATCTAGAGACTTCAGCCTGGTCTGAAGTAGAGTTATGGACTCATGCTGAGATGTTGGGCATCCCTGCAGAGGTATTTGCTGTGACCAGGTCACAGGCCAAAATGCATGACACTGAACCAGCTCTGGATCCTGAAACCATGGACCAGATGCTTCCCAAGAAGAGGAGCAGCAGGGTTAAGGCAGTGCCTTCCCCTCTGTCTCAGATCACTGATTCCCCTCTTGAGGGAGGAGGAGCAGATCCTGAAGAAGGAACTGCCCCAGAGGGACTTGAGCCTGAACAGGTTGAGTTCTTGGGGGCAGGGGGCCCTTCTAGGGAAGATCTGAGTAAGGAGCAACAGTGCTGCCCCTCCCTTGAACCCCTCAGACAGCAGGCTGCTGCTGAGGCTGCTGGGAGTGCTAGTGGGTCCCATAAAGTTTACTGGGATGAGGGACTCCTATATTCTGAGGGTAGAGACCCAGCCCCTGGAGCCACCAGGAGGTTGGTAATACCTCAGAAGTTTAGGGGTTCCTCTTGACCCTAGCACATGATATCCCTTTGGCAGGTCACTTGGGCCAAAACAAGACCTGGGACAGGCTTGTTCCACATTTTCATTGGCCACATATGTCAGAAGACACAAAGGAGTTTTGTCGCTCCTGTGTCACATGCCAAGCCAGTGGCAAGGCAGGTGGCACCACAAAGGCCCCCTGATACCACTACCTGTGGTGGGGGTACCCTTTGAAAGGGTAGGGATTTACATTGTTGGTCCCCTTGACCCTCAAACTGCATCTGGGCACAGATTTATCCTGGTGGTAGTGGATCATGCCACCAGGTACCCAGAGGCAATTCCCCTGAGGACCACCACAGCCCCTGTGGTGGCAAGAGCCCTCATTGGAGTTTTCTCCAGAGTGGGTTTCCCAAAGGAGGTCATCTCTGACAGAGTACAAACTTCATGTCAGGATATTTGAAAGCAATGTGGAAGGAGTGTGGTGTGACTTATAAGTTCACCACCCTCTATCACCCACAATGCAATGGGTTGGTTGAACGCTTCAACAAAACCCTTAAGGGAATGATTAAAGGACTCCCAGAGAAGCTTAGGCGGAAATGGGACCTTCTTCTTCCCTGCCTGTTGTTTGCATACAGAGAGGTTCCACAGAAGGGGGTTGGTTACAGCCCATTTGAGCTTCTGTTTGGGCATCCTGTAAGAGGTCCATTATGTTTGGTAAAAGAGGGCTGGGAGTTACCTCTCAAACCCCCAAACAGGATGTGATGGACTATGTACTTGGTCTCCGCTCCAGGATGGCCGAATACATGAAAAAGGCAACCAAAACCTGGAGGCCAGCCAAGAATTACAAAAAGCTTGGCATGACCAAAGGCTGTGCTGACTGTGTACCAGCCAGAACAGAAAGTGTGGGTGTTGGAGCCTGTGGCCCCAGCAGCCCTCCAAGACAAATGGAGTGGCCCCCATACAATAGTTGAGCAAAAGGGAGAAGTCACCTATCTGGTGAATCTTGGAACTCCCAGGAGCCCCCTGAGGGTGCTCCATGTCAACAGATTGAAACCATATGTTGACAGGGCTGACATGGGCTTGCTCATGGCAACTGATGAGGAACAGGAGGAAGAGAGTGACCCTCTCCCTGACCTGCTCTCACAGAACCCTGATGATGGGTCAGTTGATGGTGTTGCTTTGGCAAGCAGCCTCACTGACCATCAGCAAACTGAGTGCAGACAGGTTCTGCAGCAGTACAGACATATGTTTAGCCTGACCCCTAGTCAGACTACCTGGTGCACCCATCAGGTGGACACTGGGGACAGTCTGCCTGTCAAGAATAAGATCTACAGGCAACCTGACCATGTCAGGGACTGTATCAGGACTGAAGTCCAGAAAATGTTGGAGTTAGGTGTCATTGAGCCTTCAGATAGCCCTTGGGCTAGCCCAGTAGTCCTAGTACCCAAGCCTCATACCCAGGGTGGTAAGAAAGAAATGAGGTTTTGTGTAGACTACAGAGGCCTCAATGCAGTCACCAGGACTGATGCCTATCCCATACCAAGGGCAGATGAACTGATTGATACTTTGGCCTCAGCCAAGTATCTGAGTACATTTGACCTAACAGCTGGCTACTGGCAGATCAGGTTAGCTGATGATGCAAAAGCCAAAACAGCATTTTCGACCCCTGGTGGGCACTACCACTTTGTGGTGATGCCCTTTGGATTGAAAAATGCACCTGCCACTTTTCAGAGGTTGGTGAACAAAGTTCTGGCAGGGATGGAAACTTATTGCTCAGCTTATCTAGATGATATTGCTGTCTTTAGTTCCTCCTGGCAGGATCACCTGGTCCACCTCAGAAATGTTTTAGAGGCTCTGCAGAAAGCAGGCCTCACTATCAAGGCCACTAAGTGCCAGATAGGGCAGAGTCAGGTTGTGTACCTGGGCCACCTTGTGGGTGGAGGCCAGGTTCAGCCTTTACAGAGCAAAATCCAAACCATAATGGAATGGGTTGCTCCAACCACCCAGACACAGGTGAGAGCCTTCTTAGGCCTGACTGGGTACTATAGGAGGTTTGTGAAGGGATATGGATCTATAGTGACCCCCTTGAATGATCTGACCTCAAAGAAAATGCCAAAAAGGTTCAGTGGACAGCTAGCTGTCAGAAGGCATTTGAAGACCTAAAGCAGGCCATGTGCACTGCCCCCATCTTACAGAGTCCAGACTACACCAAAAAGTTCATTGTCCAAACAGATGCTTCTGAGCTGGGTGTGGGAGCTGTACTGTCTCAACTGAATGATGAAGGTCAAGACCAGCCAGTAGCTTTTATTAGCAGGAGGCTGACCCCTAGAGAGAAACGTTGGTCAGCTATAGAGAGGAGGCCTTTGCTGTGGGGTGGGCCCTGAAGAAGCTGAGGCCATACTTGTTTGGCACTCACTTCATAGTTCAGACTGACCACAAGCCCCTCCTATGGCTTAAACAGATGAAAGGTGAAAACCCAAAACTTTTGAGGTGGTCCATTTCCCTACAGGGGATGGACTATACAGTGGAACATAGGCCTGGGACCCAACATGCCAATGCAGATGGACTCTCAAGGTATTTCCACTTAGAGCACGAAGACTCAACTGGTCAAGGTTAGTTTAGTGTCCCTGCGTTTGGGGGGTTGTGTAGGAGAGTAGGATCTGCCTCTTATGTTGCCCCCACTTTTTTTCTGATGTTTACACTGGTTTCTGGCTATAGTCTGGCTGGGACCCTGCCAATCAGGGCCCCAGCCTCTCTGTTCTCTCTAAACGACTTGGAGTGCACTCTAGGTGCACTAGTGATTGGATACTGTGGTACCTTATGAGTCCCTAGTATATGGTACCTTAGGTGCCAAGGGCATAGGTACTTCACAGGCCTACCAGGGGCTGAAGCATGTATTATGCCACCCCTGGGAAGCAGACTAAATCTGACACCACAGGTCTGCTACTGCAGCCTGGGTAAGGTGGTGCATGCACCCCTTACTGTGATGTAGGCTACCTATATCACTACATAGATACACACATATAAACCTATAAGTCACTCCTATGGCAGGCCTTATCAATGCTGAAGGCAGAGTGCTTGGTTCCTATGTGAGAGGGTGCCCCTGCATGAGCAGAGCCCCTCTGCAGCATTCGGAGACCCTTCTCTGAGGCTGTTTGTAGTGCAGCCTGACCATATACTCTTAAGCGCATTATAACCTCGCGTTAAATGCTAACTTTGGGATGGCTGCAAGGAAACATGTCGTGTTTGGTGTCAAACATCTTGGAATACTACCCCCCGCCAGTTCTGGCGGCGGGGGTAGCATTCCACCCTTCTAGAGGGATAGACATGTACCTACTGTGGAAACGCGGTAGAATCCTGAAGAGCCCTGGCATCACAAAATGGATGCCACCAGTCACAGACACTGGGCTGCCCTCCTGCTGATGACTGAAACTCGCAGTGGAGGAGGCCCAACAATAGGTATCCTGTCGCAGGAGGGTGTGACCACCTTCCAGACAGGGTTTAGTGTATTGGGGCTGGGTGGGTGCACTCCTAGAGTGCTTTGAAGTCCTGCACTGGGGGAGCAGAAGGCTCCTCTGTGCATATGCCAGTTCAAACCAGCTCAGGGGCTACCTGCCCCTGCTCTTGCGCGAAACTGGACAAAGGGAAGTGGGTGTAGCTACCTACTCCCCTGACCCTCCCATAGGTGGGGTCATAAAGCTAGTCCCTTCCCTTCTTTTAGTATAAGAGAGGGAACCCTGCATTGCAAGCTAGATCTCCCTGGACGACGCTCTTAAGAAGAATCCTGGACCTTTGACGTTCCACTACCTCTGGAAGACTGAAGAATCTCCCTTGGAGTCAAGGAGTGACTCCCCTGCTTGGCAGGCACCAAAAACTACAACAACGGTCGTAAACTACGCCGCTCCTGCCGGAGCCCGAAGTCCCTGCAGCCCAGGAAGAGGATTTCCTGACTTCTCCAAAGCCATCGTGAGTCCCCAGCGAAGTTGAGGCAAGTGGACCCCACGAGTCACGAGGAACCGCAGTCCCTGGGTACCGTGCACTATTGTCGAGTGCAACCCCTTCACGACGTTCTACGAACCTGTGCTTTGGACCACCTGTGGGCTCAGCCTCTAGCAGGAATCCCTCCGAAGATCAGAGGCCTACCCCGTCCCGAGTGACCGTGGGCCCCTGTTGAAGGAATCCTCCCGAGGCGTCTTTGCAATCCCTTGCCAGCCGGCTTGTGGGTCCCCTGAAGACTTTTCTACAGAATCAAAGGGCTCCTCTGGTTGCTCCAGGCCTGCCCTGACTTACCCTCGCTGGGTGAGTTCCCCAGACCTTGCTGGTCTGCACCATTCACTTTTTGCTCTTTCCACGAGACTTGCTGCTGCCAAGGCTTGTTGGCTCCAAACAGATCGCCGACACTGCAGTCAGCTGCAGACTTCGTGGGACACGCTGAATCCAGCTCCTGGTCATCCTCGACACCTCCTGGACCTCGTGGCCGAAGAGTCAAGACACCCATGAATGACCTGAATCTGTCGACAACGGTGGGCATTCATCTTCCTTGCCCCAGGTCACTGCCCAGTGACTTTGAACACTGTCCCCTCTGCTTTCAGGTCTTCCTTCTTCCGAATCCAGGCTTGGATTCCACTGGACACTTCTCCTGTCGTCGCAAGCAGCAAGTCTTCAGTGGCTCCCATTGAAAACGACGCCGCGACCCGACACCAAAGGACACCTATGCACCCGGCTTCCATGGGTGAGGTAACTCCAGCACTATGGTGCTCCTGTGGGTGTTGGCCCTAGAACTACTTACCCTGTAAGTGACTTGCTTGTAGCTACTCCCGAAGTGCCCTGAAACTCTTAATTTCCAACCGCGACTTGCCCCATTGAAGTCAACGGCGACCCGCGCCTGTGTTCACTCACTGCACGCGTCCCCCGTGGGTCCTTTACTTACCTGCCTTGGGTGGTTTCGTGAGGCCCCAGCACTTCTGAAGGCCCTAGGCCTTGTCCCTTTGCAAGTCGTTGTTCTTAAGTCTCTTTTTTAGTATATGGTCTGGTACGCCCCTAGGGCCCCAGCCATATTTGTGCTTAATTTATTGTGAAATGTTGATTTATGCATATGTTCCTGACTTCTAATCTCACAAGAGATTAGTAGAGAGTTGTTTAGTAATAAATACATATATATTTGATATATATACCTGTGTGGTGTCTTCTCATTTGGTGATTCAAGAGATTGTGTGGTAAAACAAGCTGCTTTACATTCCTCCAAGACTTAGCCTGAAGGCTGCTCTCCACAGCTACCACTAGGATAGCTTTCTATAAAGGTTGTCTTAAACCTATCTACCATAAGAGTCGAATTGTACTGGTGCAAGGTGTCCACTTTAACTAGTGAACAGCATATACCAGGCCAACTTCTCACACTGATACTTTACCATAGGGAGACTCCACAGATGGGGATGGAGATCTCCACATGGTAACATATAGGGAAAATTAAAAAACTGGAAGATGCATCTAAACAGATTTTATGTTTTGGCCTAACCCACCAAAGACTTGGTTGTTCCCGCAATGAGCCCCAGTGTCTTTAGCTAGCGACATGCCTGGAGGCACACCACTGGATTTTGCTATTACAACCTGGTTTTATTTATTGATATGCCCTCTGATAGGGCCAGTCTGTTTGAAGAAAAGGTGAATGTCATTTTGGTCTTTTTTGTTCAGGATCAGCAGGCTTTTACTGTCCATCAAGAACAGGAAAAATGTATGTCAGAACTCCCACCATAAATATATAAATAGGGCGGACATCCTGAGGTACTTAGGGTGACCTGCTGATGTCTGTGCGGCTGTCAGTCTAAGGTTTCCACTGCTGAAATCAGCTGGGCTCTGCTGGCTGAAACATGACTCTTAATGGAACAGGTGGACCATCAGTTTGGCAGACAGGTTACTCCTCCATATTACTCTTCCATATTTGTGGCATGGCTACCCTGTCCACCAAACTCTAAATCACCCCATTAATCTTATTATCAATGATCTGCATCTGAGGACATTGAAAGTATAGGAGATAACTGTCTTCAGTGTGCAGGGTTGACGCATATATGCGATTTCATGTTTCCAAGTCTATTGGTGGAACATATATAAAGAAAAACAATGGTTCTGTCGGGTGCAAAAACTATTTCTTATACAATAAATCAATTCACAGAGTAATTAATCAACTACTCCTATCTGAGTTTAGTTCAAGGAACACATACAAAGCACAAAAGCAACACAAATTGGTGGGTATTATGTTATTTTATATAAATTGCATCATTTATAAATACCCAGACAATTATAAAAGCTGTCAAATACAAGGTGAAATGTAATGTGATACGTGATCAAGTGACATATTGTGCTCAGTGATAAAACTAGAGCGTATTATGTACAAAGTGACTAAAATATGTACAAGGGAAACAGAAGGCCAGAAGCAGAAAAACCAATGACTTTGCAGCTTAAACAAATTAGTCTTTTGTGCGGAAAGCCTTGATCTGGACCAAAGAATATCGTCGACGTTTCAACCCAAGATCAGCACTACTAGGTAGTCAATGCGGGTCTTCATCAGGACAAAGGTAGGGGAAGGAATGACAGCCTACAGATGCCTAATTAGGCATCAAGAGCATATAGGGATATGCACCACCTTATCCCCGTCGTAGCAATTCGAAGTCCGTATGTATACGGGGAAGGTGAAGAAAAACGGTTTAACGGATGCCCACTCGTCTTCATAAGCGCACTCAGGCGCTTACAACATGGTGATGTGGATCACGGGCAGGTTCCAATTCAGTATACTGGCCAAAGCGGTAATTAATAGACCCGCTTGGTAGAATGCTCACGCTCTGGAGCTCTCTTGTGGTGATGTGGATAGAAGGGCGGTTCTCGAGTAATTACTCCGATCGTCAGTAGCGTGCTCAGGCATGAGTCCTGGCAAGCCGGTGTGATTCAACTTGGTGGAACATAGTCAGAAATGAGGCAGCTGGAGCTTTACTGCAGACGATTTTAGGATGCAATTTGGAGCCTGGGGAGAATAAGAAATAAGGGATCTGCAGTTACATAGAACATCCACCAGAATGAGTGAGAGCAAAGTTACATAACTTATTCTTCTGTGTTCATAATAAAGCGTCCATTGCTGTGTTACAAATATTCTTTGTGTACAAGCGAGAAACCCCTTTTCTGCTTCTGTCCATGTTATGCCTTTGCAGTTTGTTAATGAAGCATGATTAAAGTAGTTTTCACTAAAATGTTGGCCTTGTCTTTTTTAATTTCTAGTTGTCCTTTAGTGAAGTTTTGATATGCAGTCCTTAAATATCTTTTCTTATCATCAATTGTTGTAAATGAAAAGAGATGCTTTCTTTTCTGGAATTGGGACCATAATTATTCAAATAAATAGTTAATAATAAGAATGACATTGGGGTTAAATGGCTAGGATTCCTGAACCACTCATCCCTAAATGTTGCATTGTGACAATCTCAGCACAGTTTGTACTTCAGAGAGAGCCCCTAGATATCAACATCACTAGCACCTTCTCATACCTGGAGGTCACTTACAGCTCGTCTGGGACATGGTCTGCGCACATCGCAAAATTAACTACCAAGACAGTTTTAGACTGTTTGGCATGTGATAAGGGTCTTTTGATTCCCTGGTTAGCATACGTCAAAAAATCTCTGGAAGCTATTGGAGTGACTGATAAGTTTTTAGATAGAACGCCGCAGGCAGCCCCCGCAGAAAGCAAGTGCAAGACTTGCTGCTAGTGCAAGCCAAAGAAGAGACGATGAAGGCTGAAAGGCAAAAATCTAATGTAAGCATTACTTATATCTTAATCCCGGCGTAATTTCTACCAACTATCTGCAGAATAGTAAGAGCTGGGAAAGGCTTTTATTGTTCAGCTTCTGGGCTGGTATAGTGAAATATTTTCTTTGTTTTCCGGCTGGACAACAACCCCAGCTCGACTCTAGAGAATGCTCATGTACTAATTTGCACAAACAAACTATGGTACATTTTCTATTCTTTTTATGAATATTATAAAATGTATACGAAAAAATTCCTCATACCATTTTTGAGCCGTAGGAATCTACAGCTTTGTATGGAAGCACATCATTAGGTCGAGCCTCGAGTAGCGCGCAAGCGCTGCCAGAGGCGAAGACTTTTAGTAAGTGACTTTCAGAAGCAGTCCAAACGCTCGTGCGTCGTGGCTGGCCTTTTTGGGATGGGTACGCGCGGCAAACATGTGTTTCCAATTATCGTGCCCAGACGCGGGCGCGATAATTGTAAACACATGCCGGCAAAAGGCCATGACGCACGAGCGTCTGGTCAGCTGAGCAGGCTGCCGCGCTCCCTCCTCCCCCCCCTCCGCTCCTCTGTGGTGCGCGCGCACCACGGTCTCGCCATAGACCTGCGGCCCCTTTCTTTGCAAGTGTTCATTCATTGTCTGGAAGCTCAGATAGGAGACATTAAAAAAACACAGAGATCGCGCGTGCAAAAAAAAAAAAGTAAACTCGACAACTAGAGACGCTCTTTGTTCAGTGCGTTGGGAAAGCAGGTCAGCAGCTGCCGAGAGAGCTCCCCACTGCTGCTTCAGCCGGCACTCTCTGCCGTTTACTTTTGCACTTTCAATAAAGGAACCCCTCACTGTGCCCAGACCGAAGTGGATGTCCGAGGTTCACTTACAGCTTGTTTATTTCGTTTTTGTCTTTGGCCTTGTTGCATGTGCTTTTAGCAGCAAGGAGCTTCTTGTGCGTAAGTACAAACTTTCCTAAAGTTTATGAAATTATGTCAGATCGGCCACCACCTCGATTTGATTCAGTGAGACCTCCAACAAACGTTGCCAGACTACACCAGAATGATCCTCAATGAGTAAGCGGAGAGATTAAACCATAGGTGCAGAAGATTCCTTATCTTTATCAGGGAGTCATCAGGAGCTTTTGGATGCTTTTAAATACAGTTTGTTACTTGGTGATTCCTTAGTTTTGCCTTATTTGTCACAGACTCTGCTTTCCTCATCTCCTTGGCTCCTTTTTACCCTTTTGTTTTGGAAGGAGGAGAGTTCAGCCACTTGAAAGGCAGATGATACCTCTTGGCCCCTTTCTACCCTTTTGTTTTGGAAGCAGGAGAGTTCAGTCACTTGAAAGGCAGATACCCCCTTTGCCAGCAAGCCGCACCGACCTATCGCCGACCGCTTCCGCTTGCCGGGGTGGTACTGCCAAAGCCAAGCACTTGCAGGCTGAACTCTCGTTTTTGTTTGCCAAAGCTGCTGCCGATTTTGTTGCCACCTCGCTTGCCAGTACCTATACGGTGCAGCACGCAAAGGCCTCACCCACCACTCCTTGCTACGTCAGGAAATGCCGGCGGTTGGCTCCCAAACACTGCTCTCGGAGGCCGGCGGCAGGTAGGCTGTCGGCACGGGGCAGCGGGTGGATGGGGGTGTGTCCAAACTAACAGAGGAGCGGAAGAGCAGTGTGGGAGCATAGGGGAGTACTGGGATGCAGGAATGGAATGCAGGAGGCACTGAAGTGGCAGGAGAGCATGCGGAGTGTGGCTGCGGCTAACCAGACCTTTATGACGCTGCTGCTATCCACTCTGCTTCAAGGACCCCCATTGCCAGTGCCGAAACATGGGGCCAGGCCCACCCCAAAGGTAATGCATTCGCCTTTGCCCAGCTTAACAGTTGCACTCCCTGTACTCGCTGCCTCCTTCTTGCCGTCCTCTCACTCCTTGCTCCTGGCTGCACAGCAGTCAATTCTTACTCCTAGCTCCGCCCTGTTGCACTCCGATCTAACGCTCTGATGTCCAAGCGAAGGAGGATTTTGGATGTCGCATAGTTATGGGGTGATGCATCCATACAGCACTTGTACTTGGTATTTCCTGTCATGACCTCAAACACCTCTTTTTTTCTGTGTGGTGATGTCAGCAGATTAATAGTGTTTGGAAACTATGGAGCTTGCAGCACAAGTCCGATGTTTGATGTCCTTGAGACTGGTTTACATATGACATCCAACTGAGCTGCACTGTATTGCACGAAGGGGAAAACACAGCCTAGCTGTGTCACTGAGATTGTCCTGCTGCTGGTATAATCCCCTGCACTAGTGCACAAACAGTCTGCCTTGTGCAACATACAGCCTCTGATCATGATGCAGAGGTGAGTGTGCGCTGTCCAGCGTAGGATTTGTACAGAAGCATACCCTTCCAGTACAAATTCCTATGCCTTGACCTACTTAGAATAATGCCACACATTTGATGTACGCTGTACACTTCAGCACTTGCAATGTGTCGATTTTTTTTAGAAATAGATACATTTCCCATAGTTAACACCTGCTTCAAGGAGGCATTAGATTTTGACACAAATAGCAGACTGGGCTTTGCATCAAAACCTATTAGTATGTGTGCTGATCTGCCAAAGTAATATCCCAGTAATGCTCCCTTGATGCAAAGCAGCTCAACATTGGTTTTGCACTGAGAAGAGGCACTCTTTCCAGCCAGCACAAAACACTTTTGTGCTGGACAGTAAATTCCCTTGCAAGACTCTGTGTCATTCTACATCATTTTGCGCTGGTGCAAAGCCATACTAAATCTGGGCCCCGATTTCAAAGTCAGTGGGTTTCCAATACCTTGGGTGTAAACCGAATCCGGCTTACAAAGCCATGGTGGCTAAGTCTTTGGAAACAAGATGTAAAAAAAAAAGCCGCCAACTACAAGATAAAGTTCTTACCAAATCCACAGAATACAGGCAGCCATATCCATGGTTCTCCCGTGTCGCGACCATTTCAATGGCAAGTACCTGGGAATCACAAGAACTTTTATCTCCAGAACATTTGCAGAATACAGAAGCTGGGCTCTTTCTGAGACTTAGAAAGCATACTTACGGTGGCCTTATGCTAACTTCTTACATTGGCTTTGGTCCCCAAATTGTACTTTCTCCTTAATACTTTTTTTTTTAACAACTTTATTTATTGATTTTTAAACCCCAACAGGGCAGTTGTACACAGAGCTTCGAAACATTCTTCATCCAGGCATTTCTTGAAAGGAGCAGTTTCCAGCGACACATCAATCAAGCACATCATTTATAACAAAAAGCATAGGGAGGTACATATCATACTAACAAATGTGGATACCTCACACAGCATGCAACGTGACAGCATAATAAAAACTTTACTTTACATATCGCTATTACTATCGGATGAGTCAGTCTGTTCATTTCCATTTCCCATCGGATTAAGCAATTCTCTGTATAATTCTCACCACGTTGCGACATCCTCGGCTAGTTTATCATCCTTTCTGCAGGCTTTCATGTGCAGCTCTTCAGCAAGAGACCACTCGCCTACATCCCTCATCCAACCCTCCAATGTCAGCACTCGTGAGCTCATCCAGCATATAGCTACCCTCCGTTTGGCCAGCACCATGACTAATGGTAGCAATTTATAGGCCATCTTACGTCTCCTAGGTTTCGGTATCTGCCCCAAGAGACAATGCGCTGGATTGTCCTCCACTTGGATACCCACCCCCCACACACCTTTGCTACCACATTAGTCCAATATTGCTACACCTCCAAACATTCCCATGCCAAATGCAAGAACCCTGCTTGGGCCCTATGACATCTAGGGCATTCATGAGGACGAGTTGGATCTATACGATGCAGTCTCGCAGGAGTTATATACACCCTCTGCAGGAAATTATAATGTATCAATTTTAGGTGCGCGTTGCAGGATACTTTACGCGTTAATGCACATGCATTCTCCCAATTTTTCTCTGTCAACAGGGCCTGCAGATCCTCATTCCATGCATCCCATGCCTTGTGAACCAGGGGTCCCGAGTCTACCCTCATGGTCCTATATAGCAGTGAAACCAATTTGCGCCCACTACCACATGTGAGCAACACATCCAAGGTCTCAGTCGTTTGAGGCACGTTCGGATACATGGCCATGTAACCCTGACTAGCTCCACCAAACCCGCATACTGTGGGTACTGCCCTCGCCCCAGATCAAAACCCTCACACGCCTGTTCAAATGTAATGAAGGTGTCGTTCGTGTATAGGTCCGCGAGAACCGGGCACCCACCCTTCCTCCCTCCAAGCCCGGAAGGACATATTCTCGACCATCTTACGCACTAGGGCCAAGAGCCAAATGCTTAACTCCCGATGAAATGGTGCGTGCCTAAGCACGCGTTCCACAAATTGTTGCCATAAGAATGCTGTTTGTTTAACGACATATGGCAGATCCGAGCCTGCACCTGCCCCCTCCATCAGCACAACAGGGAGGCTCTCTGGCTGGACATGTCCACTAAGTAGGCGCTTCTCCCAATTGTCTCTCTCATCCAACCACCGCGCCGCATGCTGGAGGTGCGCTGCGTAATAATATAAGTCCAATCCAGGCGCCTCTAGTCCCCCCTCCTCATAGTGCCTGGAGAGGACCTGCAGTGCCACACTGCTACGTTTCCCCGCCCAGTAAAGGGACACCAAGATTGATTTCAGTTGCCTGAATACTGACATGGGGATGTTGCATATTGAATTCTGCAAGGCATAGAGACATCGAGGCAAAGCCACAATTTTTACCACCGCAATTCTGCCCATTAAGACAGCGGTAGTGTATTCCAAAAGGCTACTGAGCGCTTCAGGGACTCTAGTACCTTAACTATATTCAGGCGGAGTACTTGTGCATCCTCATGCGCCACCTGTATTCCTAAATAACGGAAGTGACCTGTTTCCCATCTCAGAATTAAGTTGGGCAATTCCTCAGCATTATGTCCCTTTAGCCCAGCCAGCGGGAACACCAAAGACTTATGTCTGTTAAGGCACAAACCTGAATATTCTGCAAAGCGATCAAACAGCTCCAATAGCTCAGGGATTGCTGTCTTGGGAGATACAACATAAAACAATGCATCATCGGCATATTGCGAGACAAGGTGAGTAACATTCCCTAATCGAATTCCCCATTGAGCAAGATCCCATCTGTCCCACACCGCCATGGGCTCTATGGCCAGAGCAAAAAGCAACGGGGACAGGGGGCACCCCTGCCACGTGCCTCGCTCTAGTAGCCACTGCGTGGACCTCGTCTGACCCAGCCGGATCCTGACACTTGGTTTTGTATACAGTATCTTAACCCAAATGCGGAAGTGGGGTCTGAACCCCTCCACTCTCAACACCTCTTGTAGGTACCCCCAATCCACAGTATCGAATGCTTTATCGAGATCAATGGATACCAGTGCCATTTCCTCAGTATTTGCCTGCGTCTTGTGCATTATGTGTACTAAGCGCCGAATATTCATGCCCGTGTTACGACCCAGGATGAACCCGCACTGATCCTCGTGGACCAGATAACCCATGTGCGGGCCCAGCCGCTTGGCCAGCACTCTGCACAATATTTTCACACCAGTGTTAATCATCTGTATGCTGCAGGGTCCTGACTATCTCCACCCAGTTTAGGGAACATACAAATTTCTCCCTCGCGCATTGTTGCCTGCAATAATCAGTTTTCAAAGGATTCATTGAATGTTTGTAATAAGGGTTGAACCAGTTAAGCCGAATATGTCTGATAGAATTCACTCGGGAATCCATCTCCCCCGGGGCCTTGGCCCTGGGTATGTCTGCTATTACTTCCACTATTTCTTCTGTTGTTAGCTGCGCTTCCAGCTCCTGGCTGGCCTCCTCAGTAATCTTCTTCAATTGGAGGCCCTCCAGGAATGAAGTATAGATTTCAGCCCTAACCAACGGGTCAGCTGTATATAACTTCTGCATATGATGTTTAAATTGCTCCAGAATACCTAGCCTGGAGTAGACCAGTTCCCCGACTGTTTACGTATACATGTGATCAATGGGGCGCTTGTTCCCTGCATAATATCCATGCTAGCAGACGACCAGACTTATCTCCCTCTGCATGCAGAAATTGTCGGTATTTAGTAAGTGTATATTTGTCCAGCCTATCCCATAGATCTGTTAATTGCTCTTGCAGCATACGCTCCCTTTCCTGAGCGTCATCCCATCCTTGCATACCCGCCTGGACATCCGCCAAGGAGTCCTCTCTATCGCGCAGCTCACATTGCAGTTGCCTTCGTACCCCATATGTTAATTCCATTCCTGCCCCTCGGACCACCGCCTTCAAGGCATCCCACTCAGTAGCCTGACTATCAGTAGTGTTCCAATTCAGGGATATGTAATTTGTCAATGCTTCTAAAAGCGCCTGCCTACCCACCTGGTCTTCCAGGAGATCCGATGGGAGCCTCCAGCCTCGAGGGCCCTGCTCCCTGATATTCCATTGTACCGCACAGCACACTGTAGCATGATCCGACAAAAATCGCTCTAAGTGGGTTATGCCTGCTGTTATAAAGGCAGGAGATTCCGTTATCAAAATTCTGTCCAGCCTAATGTACGTGTTATGCGTTGGCGTGTAGCACGTGTATACCTTCTGTGTCGGGTGTTGGATCCGCCAGACATCCCTTAAACCCAAATCATGCATCACTTTTTGCAATTGCTTAGTCATGCGTGGCTTGGTGCCCCCTCTGGGCGGGTGTCGGTCCAAGTCAGGATCAAGGACACAATTGAAATCACCCAACCAAGTAGGCGGGGAGTCCAAGTCCTCAGTGATCAAGTCCTGCAGCATTGGAAACAAGCATTGGCGTAGCCAATAGGTCTCGCTTTTGGGACCTTATAAGTATTTAGTTATGCAGCACAATATCCTTGGTGCAACAACATCAACCGTTGCATGGCTAAACACTTATAATGTCCCAAAAGCGAGACCTATTGGCTATGCCAATGCTTGTTTTTTACTGCCATTACCAGATGACGAAACGTGTGGACATGTGACTCTGTTTCTTAAAGCCGCAGTCTGCTCCAGAAGGTCGATGTTTATAGATCAATTTTAGTAGGTTGATAAATTAGTACTCGACTCTGTCTTAATCTTGGTTTTGCTCATCCCAGCCTGTTTTTATTCAGATTGTTGGTCATTAATATCCCAAACCTGATGATTTTATTTATTTTATCCGCGTGTTTTAAATAATTTGTATGTATTCTATTGCTATTTTTCACATCTTGCATGCTTTTATGGCTGTTCGCAGCCGAATAAAGAGAATTCTGATTTTGATTCTGATATCAACATCAGCTCCCACATAATGTGCTAATAAAGTGCCCTTCTAGTCATTTACTTGAAGATCAAAAACATCTCATTCACTTATTTGTTGCCAGGATTAATTTTTCGATTAAATGTTTCAGGCACATAAGGTGGCAAACATTGTCTTTATGATAAACCTTTTCTGAAGTAAGTAATTCAGAACTATGTTGTTAAGAATTCATAGTATTTTATATAAATGCGGATGCACTGGAGTCTGAAGTATACAGACATGTTTTTTAAAAAGCTTCCATGTTGCATTAGTAGTGACTATATTCACATCCCCTCCTTTCTTAAAGATCACAAGCCCGAAATAACCATGTTAATTGAAAAAAAATCACAAATGATTAGGCCTAATACTCACAAACTACACATTATGAAGCTATAGATTTAGTAATGGTGCAGGAAGATTATTTTGACAGCTTGGCGCCACAGAATCTCATAAGGGAAATAAATCAGGCTACATATATGCCATCCTTATCACTTATCTATCCATAGTTCCATATTAGAGGCTTATCCTCTATGCCATTTCACAATATTTAGCAAACTACCATAAGTGATTGTCCATTATGACTGCAAGACCAGATTTATGGTGTTAACTCTCTCCATGTTAGTTTTTAGTTTCTTCAAAAATGAACATGGGCACAGCTTTGAAAAACATGAAAATGCATATGCAAAAAAGAAAATCCTCTCAAGGTAATAAAAAGTGTGGGAAGAGATTGCTGTGTCTGTGAGCAAATTTACTTCAATATGGGCTTTCGTTCATGCTTTTGTTCTACTCACCTATACGTTTAACAGTGGGCGATTTGGACTCATCAGAGTCAAGACAGGTGCTATAAAACGTATGTAAATGACAATGTTCTATCATTAAGTCTCAATGAAAGGCCTGTGTTGGATGCAAAATGTATTCCACCTGATAATATTCATCACTGAGCTGTTCGCAATTTATCAGGTGTGATAATTATTACCTATTCCGACTTTTTAGTGAACTATATTCAGTGGTCGAAGTGGGCGGAATCGGAGGGGCACGACATACCCATACTTTTTAATTTAAGAAAAACAGTTCCCCTACTTTTTGTGAAAAGACAACTGTCCCTGGACGGTACATTCAGAGAGTTGAAATGCTTCTGCTGCAGTGTAAGGCAGGGAGTCTCCTCTGCCGTGGAAACCAAGGGAGGAGCAGACAGTCAAACAAGCCTTCTTGCTAGGGTGCCTAATTGCCTAAAAGAAATGTAAATGTGCACAATTGGTTAATCTGCAAATGTAAAGGGTGCTTGGAAGCCGATATTGGCTTTAATTGATGGCATTACTTGAAGTTTCCAGATGACACATTCTTTTTGAGTTGTATTGCAAGGGATTAACCAGCTGAGATGTGAAGAGTGTGTTTTGAAAGGACAGTTATAAAAAAATTGCACTAAGTACAGTCTGGGTATTACAAAAGCTATATTTGGAAGCACTTTTTTATCTTAAACCTTTTTGCGCATTTTGTAGCAGTCTATATTATACTGAGTGTAATGCAAGTTTAAAACAATGATTTACATGTTCACACTGCTTTCTGTTACTGACTAGGACCTCCTAGCACTAAACATAAACAAGTCAGTATTCTCCACTGCACCTACCAGGATTCAATTCTGCTGCTCTCTGGTTACAGACAAAGACCTGTGCAGTGCATTAACTAACAGAGGTTTCATAATGTACGAGAGTGCATTTCCCACTGATTAACGTAACTTGCATTTATTTGTCATTTAAGCTGTGCTTTATTTCATAAGTAGTTACCTGAAGGTAAAAGACTGAAAAAAGTTAAACAATATTTTGAGTTTTTTAGCCACGCCTTTGACCCCGCCCCCATGCTCCCTCACCCCACCCTTTTGTGCACAGCATCACAGTTCCCATACTTTGTTTAATGCACTTTGACCACTGACTATATGAAATTATTTGTGCTTACCTACACCAAATGCCCCATATCACAGTACATCCACTGTTAAATTCAGGCAGGTTTGACTTGCCAAAATTCAAGGAAGAGTACGAATGATTGCCCTCACTGTGCTGGGATCGCAATTTAATGGCCCATTTGTAATCAGGCCCACATAGTAATGGAAAACACCAGGCCCTGTAAAAGAGAGGTAGACTACTGCAACCATAAAAGCAATTTAGCTGGAGCTTCCAAGACAATATGACAGTGATATTTTCACAGTTCTGGTCACACAATGTAAAATGATAAAACGGAGGGTTGCTTCTCAGTCATAACTGGCAAGTGCTGTTTTATTACTGTTGTAATTGTCACATTCAGAAAACATTGCAACTATAACAATAGATTAATACTAGTGTCATTCATACACTGCTTCTGACATGTGTCCTTATCTGCTTGCTGACACCTCTTCAACTGACAAACAGTCTGGGCACTGGTATGTCCAATGGATTCAGCTCTTTTGCATGCAACCTGGGCAGTCTGTACTCTGACCATGCCAGTTGCAACCTTTCATGACCTTTCTGGACCTGTCCTTGAAGCTACGTGGAAAGACAAGGTTGCAGTGGGTTTGAGGGGTCATGGTGATGATCCTGAGGGTCCCAATGTCCCTGGGAAAGTTTTGCATAGTTGTGGTGGTGACCCTAGCAGTAGTAATCAGAAGACTTCTGAGGGATTGCACTCGAACCCTTCAAGCAAGGACTCCCAAACTTCACGCAAGCATGCTGCATTCCATTTCGGTATGTACATTGGAGGTGTATCTTCCAGGCTAGTGTTTGTCTCTTGACATGACAGCCACTTCCTGGATAATGGTGCTACAACAGCTCCCTGACTGTGTGTGACATCCTCCTTCTGTGCTTGTGCCTGATATCTGGTAGTGGGCCATTGTTACAAATATTTAATTGATTAATGGAGTTCCCCTTTCGCGAATGGGGCTGTTATGTGCTTAGTTGTATCAGCATGTTTGTGGCTGTTTAATGCTGGAGGATCTCCTTTCCTTTAATTTTTACTGTTTTTACTGAAATGTAGGTGTCCTCCATTTGTTTCATTGGTTTCTATTTGCGCATGTGTTGTTAGTTTCTATGCGTGAGGTCCAGTACACTTTTTATATGAATTTGTATGTTTGTAGGGTGATTGTGTAGCACAAATCTAACTGTTAAGCAACAGACAATTGTACTTGGTAGGAGGGTGTACAACCCTGATTGGGATACCAGGGGTGGCTCCTCCATTAGAGCGGAGGAGCGGCGGCCCGCTGAAATGCCCCTAGAAATGCCCCAGAGACGAGAAATAAAATAATAAAGAAGTTAATTCATTTCCATTTTATTTTTCGTCAGCCCATCCAGAACGGAGTGTCAGGAAGGGACCGGCCTGCTGAGTGGCAGCAGTGGTGGGCTGCCTGTGACATAATTTAAAAGTGTGCATGTCACTTTTGCTGTTGTCTTGCGATGGCCAGCCTGACATGTGCACTTTTATCCACTTAACCCAGCTGTCTAGGGACAGCTGGGTTGAGAGAAACCATATGGCTCCAGTGTCCTCGGGAGCGCTGAGAGAGGCCGTTCCCTCCAATCCTGGCGGTTCTCTCATGCTGGTTAACAGCATGAGAGCAGCGTCAGGATTGGTTAAGTGAGTTAGCTGGGGCTTTGTACATGACGTGAGGAGGAGAAGAAGAGGACCGGAGCTAGGAGGACGTGTCTGCAGAAACACAGTAAGTAACTTTTCTTTTGCTTTTTTAAAGTATTTTTTTTGCTGCACCCACCTACCACCCATTTGCCCACCCCTCCAATCGCTACAATTGCAAGCTGCCACTGTGGGATACAAGAGACAGGTTGCTCTTCAAATGTAGTACACTGCTTGGTCAGTCTTACTACTTGTGGATAGGGTTTTTCTCGAAGACGTGGGTCTTTAGTTTCCTGTTGAAGTGGAGGATCAATTATGTTTTTCCAGATCACTGGTGCCAGTAGCAGAAGACTAGTTATCTGGCCTTCTCTTTATTGCATTTCTTTGCCTCTAGCCAGGCAAAATCTAGCTTCTGTTTGTTGATTTGTCTACTTAATATTTTCATTTTGCCTCAAAGTTAGGGTGGTGTGGTGGATGTAACTGTCTTATAGAAGACATAACATATCGTCATAGTGATGTGGGTGGATAACAGAAACCAGGGGAGTTCTTGAACCAGTGGAGTGATCTGAACATGCCTTGGCACTATCTGCAAAGTGTGGTATGACTTCATCATTGTTCATCGTTAATAGCCAAACATATTTTGGTACAACTTCATTTTTGCCCTTTTGCATTCTTTATGTAAGCATGTGATTCAGATGTATGTGCCAGTGGCTGAGATTTCAACTTTGTGTTATTTGAGTAATCATCTGCAGGTGTGAAGCTGGCCAAGAAAATGTGGCCAGATCAGGAGGTAGTGCCTTCTCCTACTTCGCTCCTAAAGTCTGGAATCACCTGCCTCTGCTCTTCAGAACTTGCTCCTCAAACCAAAGTGCTGGCTCTTCATCTAGCCCAAACCCTGCCTCTGCAGATACAGCTCCTGCTTCAATGCAAGGAAACCCTTCCAGGTGAGTTGGATGCTATACACATACTCATAACAGAATATAACATAACATAACCGTCCTTGGACTGAAATTACAGGCATTTTTACAATTTCTGTTTAATCATCTCCTCCTTCCATATTTGCTCAAAATGGTTTTGATGGGTGTTCAAAATAAAATAAAATGAATGGTTACTCATTCACTCTTATGTATTTAAAAACTTGGTAAGGCACTGTGGTCCATGGCCTTTGACATCGCTGATCAGTGCTTAATTAAAAAAAAACAAAGTGCAGGGGTTCAACGTGTATTACAGATGCTGCCTAATCTTGATTCCTTTTCATGCCTTTGGTTTCCAGCACCCTACATGCCCTGTCTCTTTATCTCACTCCAGCAGGTTCTTTTTCAACACTATTTTCTTCCTTTATGACAGTCTTCTTGTCTTTTTCTTCCCCTTTCTTTCTCTTACTGCTATCTTTTTGTCTCTTGCTCTGAGTCAAAGTCTGATGATGAAAAATAAGCTCCAGTCCCCAAAAATTAGTGCCGGGCCCATCACCATAACCCTGCCAAATACATGGAGCTAACACAGAGGTAGATATCTCCCAACAGGGGGAGTTAATGCACCAGATATAGAGAAGATATGTAAATAGATGCAGTGTTAAAAACTGATCGTGCATCCTTACACATTTACTTCATAGAGTCTGTAGTTTTTTTTTTCCTGGTGTATACTTTCGGCATGAAACTGGTGGAATTTGGACTTTGCTATATTCATCTAGTTTTTTTTCCCCTTCCAAACTCTGAAATTTTATTTTAATTTCTTCTTGTAGACACAGTAAAATAGCTGGAGGCTTTCTAATTTTCGTTTTTTACTTTTGATGCCTTCAAGTAATGTTTAAAACCTCGGTGCTCTCGATAGCCCTTGTGTTCCAAAGCGATGAGTCTGAGACCCCGAGGGCCTTCGTGTGCCAAGAGGAAGCACACCGCCATCCAGATGAAAACTAAACTACAGAGTGTTCAAGGTCAATAAACACAAGCAGTTGCCTTCAGAATAATGGAATATTTTCGCGGGATCCAAAAAGGCGCCCGTGTTTCATGGGAGAAGATTCTGCACTTCATCAGTGCCCGAGTATAATGTATGCAGAACAGCGGAGGGGGGTCAGATCTGAGGAGAGCACCGAAGGTTGTTTGCTTTGGCCCTCACTGAATATGCTAATGTAGGAAAAGATGCCAGGAGCCTGGCACGCGGGCATGAGTTGAGAGAAACCATGCTTGTTCCTACTACAGATCAGAAAGTGTTCGGGGACAATTGGTCCTTGAGAACACAACTGGCTTTAGAGCAGTTGCGTCCCAGAGTCTTGGAAACATGCGATTGTCAGGCCTCTACTAAAAAAAAAAATTTTTTATTTTTTTATTTAACAAGAGTTTTATATAGCGCGAACTTGACCCGAAGGTATCGGGTATCAGAGCGCTTTACATAGCACCAGTTGCGTTACATGAGGACACACTCATTTTTGTTAGGCACGGGGAGATTTAGGGGCAGATTTACAAGCCCCTTGCGCCACTTTTGCGTCATGTTTCCCATGTTAAAAATGACGCAAAAATGGCACAAGGGCCTTGTAAATCTGCCCCTAAGTGATTTGCCCAGAATCACAGGATGTTCAGCGTCATTGCCGAGACTCGAACCCAGTTCCCCAGATTCGAGGTCGACCGCCCTAGCCGTTAGGCCAACTCCTCTCCTCCTTAGACCCTACATTGGCAGAAAATCATGGGCCAATCCCCTTACTCCCAGGTGTTAGGAAATTGTTGGAGAAATTTGTTAATAAACACATTTCTTCATTCCTGGATGTTTCATGGAATACTACATCCAATTCATACAGGTTTCCAGCCAGGAAACAGCACTACTTGCGGTCAACAAAGAATTGAAAAAAATTCACGACCACGACAATTCAGCTGCACTTTTACTGCTAGGTCTAAGTGCAGCCTTTTCATACAGTCTCCAGTCCAATTTTAATTCAAGTTTAGAAGAGGCCGAAACTAAAACTATTTTAGCCCTAAATAGTTTGATTCCTTCTTGGATAATAGAAGCTTTCAAATGTGATAGGGTCCTTTTATCAGCTTCTCATCCCTTAAAAATAGGGGGTCCCACAGGGTTCATCTTTACACCCCACTGTTTTTAATCTTTATGCCCGCATGCTCTCAGAGATGAAATGCTCCCATGGACTCTCTATGGTGTCATATGCAGATGACACACAGATTAGTATTTCACTTACTATATGAGAAAAGGCTGGGCTGAGTGTCTCAGGAGATACTGGTCCTTTAGCAATGGGTATAATTAATGTCCTTAGAAAATGCAAAACTCTGACCCATTAGAACAAGTTTCACAAGGAGAAGAAGGACAGAGCTGAATTGATGAATAGTATGTTGCTTAGAAATTCAAATGTATTCAAGGAATCTGTAGTCCTGGATTAGTGCGTCATATTTCTTTCTTTTCTTTTTTTTTCTGTTTTCTTTTTTCAATTTTATAGGATTCTATAGTCAGAATCACAGGATACAGGGGAGAGCCATTAGTTTTGAAGTTAATAAAAGAAAAAGAAATATAGATATCTAGGGACACTGACCCTCTGCAGATCCGACAGATCTCAAAATTAGATCTGATTGACTGCTGCCAGGTAGTGGTGGCAGCCATCTTGGAACTCGGACTCGGATGAGTCCTAAGAAAAAACGTGAGAAAAAACATAAGAGGGCAGGGTAGAACTACCCTGACCTCCTAGGCCTAGTGGTGGGGTCCCACAGGCACCCCGTCGGGGGTCAAAAACATTTTTTTTTCAAATTTACAGAGAAATTCATGGAGGATCCGTGAATCTGCAGCACATTGGGGAAAAAAAACAAGCACGGTCTCCCGCACTTCCTTTTCTTTGACCCCTGGGTGGGTCAGGTCCTGGGAGGAAATATCTTTGTATTAAGGGGAGGAAGCGCATGCCCTACCCAGGCTGATGTTGCCCCCACAGACCACATCTCCCAGGTCCTGGCTGATTTCAGAAAGGAGGAGGGGGGCAGCACAGAACCTCATCCTCTGGTTATCGCAAATAATTACCTTTCCACATGTGGCCCATAGTGTTCAGTAGTGGACTATAAATCAGACAGCACACAGATAAGTCTCTTCCAATACCTAACCATACATGGCTATCATCCACACATTGAAGAGAATAAATGGCTCACAGTTTATAATAGATATCACAAGTTTTCTAGTATAAAATTCCAATGTTTTTGTTTCTCTATATCCTTTTTGGATTGAGAACATTATGATGAATTTTAGTGCAATCTTTTAATATACTTAAATGTGTTCTGCCTCTGGCTATACCAGTTGATAGAGGCTCTCTTGTTTGTTATAGTCCATTGTGTATGGTCAGCCCTATAACACTGGTTCAGGGCCTAGAACAACTGGTATAGCCCTGAGTAGTAAGCTAGAAACCAAAGAGCAGATAAATAAATCTCTTCCCAAAAACTACAACACACACCCATCATCCAAAAGAAAGCTATTACTGTGGAAGGCAGTCCTTCTCCACAATCTACAATGCATAGCTGTTTTCTAAGAGTGAGCAGTCTGTAGAGAGGTGAGTTCCTTCCTACACTGTAATACGCACTGTCATTTCATAAGGCTCAGATTTTACCACAGAGCACCATTTATTGACATTGAACTATATACACCTATCATTCAGTGATAGAGTATAAACAGAGTAACTAATCTTTCATCACACCCTATTATGCTTACATATATCTGAATAGAGAGGCTTCAGCAGGCAGTGCAGTCTTTTCCCATACACTGTCATGAAAAGGCATTCTCTTTAAGTAATGTGCGTCAACAAGATTCCTCCTTTCTCATCCTAGTATGTTCACCTTGGAAATAAAATATTAATTTATGTTTATAAAAACCTTAGAAATTCTCTTGAAAGCAACTAAAGGTCACATTTGGGAGAGATGTCAGCAAAGAGGCCACTTCCTCCCAATATCATACTAACTATGGTTATTACCTTGGGTACATATCACAATGAAAAGTGTTCTATGTCTCTACACACCGTACTACACAGTCATGTCACATTTGGAGAACATGTGAAGAACAGATCAGTGTATGTATAGCCATCGCACTAGGGAGAGATCTTAGCAGAGAACCCAGTCCCTATCTGCACCCTTCTCTGTAGCACTTGTGCCAGATGATAACTCAACACTTTTCTGTAACCCTGCTCAAGCCAATCTCAAAGTAGAGTCTGTACATAAAAAATATAATGTACAACATTAAAATTAACCAAACAATATGTCTTATATGGCGGGTCTCTGCTCTCACGGACCTCTCGCAAAAGGCTCATGAGAAGCTCGCCAGATTGTAAAAATGCAATAAAGGTTATTGTAAGTTTGTAAAATTGTCTATTATACTTCCTTTAAGTCTGTTTCAAATAAACAGCATGATCAAGCTTCCTTCAGCATTTCTAGTACATTTGTTTATAAAATCCATTACCAAAGCCCGGTCTTGCGAGCGGTCCGCGAGAGTGAAACAGGAGGTTCTGCCCCTTCAGGAGGGGATTGTGTGCCTGACTCTCGAGAGCAACTCAGGATCTCTTGCCTTCACAGATACCTGCCCCCACTCCCACTCTGTCAACCGCAACCCCCTCAGAACCTCTCCAATGCCCCATGCTCAATGCCCAGACTCTCTCTGCAAACGCGCCACCAAAGTCTTACTTCCTAACTATAATGTCCCTATAACCTTTGGTTTTAAGTGAATATATATATACATATATATATATATATATCCTTAGAATTTCACTGAAAAAACAAATATATATCTATAGATTTATATATATATATATATATAGATAGATAGATAGATAGATAGATAGATAGATAGATAGATAGATAGATAGATAGATAGATAGATGGATAGATATGTATATGTAGATATACACACATATATAGATACATACAAGTTAGGTCTGTTTTTCCATAGGAAATGGCATTTTTGGTTTGCTAATAACTTTGGCGCCGTTTGTCGAATCTTCATGAAACTTTACAAAAAAGTACTCATTTTGCTCAGCTTCTTCCTGAAAAGTTTCAGGGTGATTCATCAAGTGGAGGCTGAGGAAAAGGGAAGTCCCAAAACACAAAATCTCCATACATTTTCCATAGACTTTTTGGGAACGCTATAACGCAAAAGCTGTTGAATGGAATAACACCAGACACAAATATTTGCTCTACCCCTTGGTTTCTTTCATAAACCGCCAATGTATCACCAAGGTATAATCATAAATAGTTCTCAAGATTTCACCTTTAGTAGAGCGGGGTTTCAATCACACTTACAACATAGAGGAAATACTACCCCTTCCCTACCTACTTCAACTCGTTTTATCGCACTGACGGACATGGAGGCCTGTGATTGACTGTGTACTAGGGAGGAATCTCAGAATGCAGTGGGGTGTGTATCTCGGGAAAGCTTGGGTGATGAAGTCCCTCCCCCAAAGGACAAGGATACCTTTACAGCCATCACATGGAATATTGCAGGACTGGGGCAGAAATTGTTGGACCAGGATTGGCTAAAATACATTCACACTTTTGACCTAGTATGCCTGCAAGAGACTTGGGTAGTGGGTCCTGTTAGTATAGAGGGATATAGGTCATACTACACCCCTGCAATTGCCTCAACCGCCGGAAGGGCGGGATTGTGACATTTTTAAAGAACACCCTGAGATTTGAAGTTTTATCATCTTATAATGAATGTCAATATTTTAATATGTTACATCTTAAAGGTCCGGAAGGCAATACCATATTATTGATTACTTTTTATAATAATTTATTTGGGGTTGAAATGTACAAAGTTGTTGCTACAGTGGAGGAAAATATGAATAGGATAATTGGTTTATGTAAGAAAGATCCGACAGTGCTGTGGAAGGGCGATTTTAAAGAACACCCCTACCCCTTTGCATTAACCCCAATCTGTGGTTTTACAGACGAGGATGGAGGATGTAATATTCACTTCGCCTATAACCACTATGGGAATGCCCTAAATAAACTTATTTTTACAAAAGATTTGGAGGTTCTGAACCCCGATCGGAATCTACCAGCCTCCTGCTAGAAACCTTTCGTTCCTCCTCATATAGCTCCTCAATTTATTTTGTAATAGCTTCAGCTAGATTGGGAGGAACTCTTAACAATAGGAAAGTTAAATTTTTGGGTTTTAGCGACCATGCAGCTGTAACCTTATTTATTTTATTTATTTATTTTAGAGGTTTTATATAGCGCAGGCTGGACCCAGAAGTATCAGAGCGCTTTACATGGGAAAGAAGGGGGTCATGGTATAAAACATTAATTCAACAGCATGGAAAACCAACCAGTTAACAAACCAGAAACAGCTAGGGTTTACATAAATCAAATAAACAGATAGAAAGAGTGGGGGCTATATATACAAGTAAGACATGGAAGTGGGAGATCAGATTTTATAAAGTGGTAAGGGAAGGAGAAAGGCATGAAGGGCAGCAGGGAGTAGGAGGTTAGACGTGAGAAAGGGAGGAGGGAAGCAGAGGGGGTAGGTTGGTAGGAGGGGGGTGGTGGGAGGGGGGTGGGAATGACTATGAGAGGGAGCGGATGACAGCAGTGGGTAGGGAAAAAGTTGAGCTTAGTAGAGGAAGGGGAGGGGGGAGGAAGAGACAGTAGGAAAGAGGGGGGGAACAGAAAAGTGGAAGGGGAAATGGCGAGTTCAGGGCGCTGCTTAAGACCCCCAATACTTATTGAGGAGGTGCATTTTGAGGTCTTTTTTGAAGCTGGTGTAGGAAGGGTTGCATCGTAGGTCTTTGGGGAGGGCATTACAGATGTTTGGGGCATTGCCGGAGAAGGAGCGGGATTGAGTGGATTTCTTTTTTTGCAGGGGAGGAACTAGGAGGAGAGCGTTGGTGCTTCTCATGGGTCATGTGCTGCCCGCTTTGCAGATTTTGTTGGCGAGGAATGGCGGTGTATTTTGATGGAGGATTTTGTGTGTAATGCAGGCAGTTTTCTAGGCTGACCTACCTTCGATGGGGAGCCATTTAAGGGTTTTGAGGGCTGGGGAGATGTGGTCGAAGCGTTTGCAATTGGTGATGAGCCTTGCTCCAATGTTGAGCACAGATTTGAGCGGAGCAAGGTGGACCTTAGGGATTCCGGTGAGGATGGCGTTGCCGTAATCAATACGCAAAAGGACCAGAGATTGGACTACTAATTTAAAGTCATCAGTAGGGATAAAGGGCTTAATTTTCTTTAGATGACGGAGAGTGAAGAGGGCTCCTTTAGCCGAGTTTTTGATGTGTACATTGAGAGTTAGGCTATTATCGATGGAGATACCAAGGGATTTAACTGAGTTGGGCAAGGAGAGGGAGCAGTTGAGGGCATTGAGGTCGGAGATCCAGGTTTGAATGGGGAGATGGTTGTTCTTAGGGGAGAAGAGAATGATTTCAGTTTTTTTGGGGTTAAGTTTGAGATGATTTAATTGGAACCAGGATTGAATCTTGGTGAGGGTGTTGTTAAGGTGTAGGATGTCCGAGTGGGTTTTGATCTTATAGTAGAGTTGGGTATCATCGGCATAGAGGTGGTAGTTGATTCCAGCTTGTTTAAGAATGAGGGTGAGGGGTTCCATGAAGAGGTTAAAGAGAGAGGGAGAGAGAATAGATCCCTGGGGGACTCCTAGGGAGACCGGAGTGGGGTTTGATATGCAGTTATGAATTTTGATTTGCTGTGTTCGGTGTTGGAGATAGGAGATGAACCATTTATGTGTCGTCCCATTGAGGCCGAATCGATCTCTGAGAACATTAAGTAGGGCAGAGTGGTTAACTGTATCAAACGCAGCGGAGAGATCAAGAAGGATAAGTAGGCAGGTCTCGCCATTGTCGAGAGAGTGGTGGATGTCATCGACAATGTTCAGCATGGCAGTTTCGGTGCTGCAACCTTTCCTGAAGCCTGATTGTAGGGGGTGCAGTAGGTCGAAGATTTCAATGTGTTTATCTAATTGGAGCAGGACACATTTTTCAAGGGCTTTGGAGAGAAGGGGAGGTTAGAGATGGGGCGGAGATTGTTAAGGTCATTGGGGTCGGCCATAGGGTTTTTGAGAAAGGGAGTGATTTGTCCAAGTTGAAGGGAGGTAGGGACACAACCTGTGGCAAGGGAGGTGTTGATGATAGAAGTCCAGGATGTGGTAATGATGCATTTTAGGTCTTGGACAACGTTGGAAGGGAGGGGGTCTTTAGTGTGGGAGGACTGTTTTAGTTTAGCAATGATGTTAAAAACTTCACGCTCAGTTACAGGGTGGAAATTATGCCAGGAGCCATTGTTTTTTAGTTGTGGGTTAGGGAGATTGGTTTCAAGAGGTGTGGTTGAGGGTAAGTGTGGGGAGTGGTTATGGGGAGGTATTGTAGAGGGTGTGTGTGAGGAGTAGTATGGGTGAGGTAAGGTAGTATGCAAGTTCGAAGTGGGATCAGGGGGTGTGAAGAATGTGGAGTGAGTTTTTGAGGTGATGTCAGTAGTGAGTTGGGGGTGGTTGGGATCAGAGTTGAAAGGAAGGATTGCTCTATCTTTCCGATTTTATCTGAGAAGAAGTGAGCAATTTCTTCACATCTAGTGGTTGAGGCCAGTGGAATTGGAGGCGCGGAGGAAATTTGGTTACGAACAATGTTGAACAGTTCTCTGGGTCTGTTTTTGGCCCGATCGAGTTGAGTTCGGAAGAAGGATGCCTTTTCGTTAAAAATGTGTTTCTTG
The DNA here is from genome assembly GCA_963921515.1 of Calotriton arnoldi. NCBI lineage: Eukaryota > Metazoa > Chordata > Amphibia > Caudata > Salamandridae > Calotriton > Calotriton arnoldi. The sequence continues at coordinate 265,854 of CAWUFW010012415.1, forward strand.
TAAGTTGATCTAGCTAGTCTGAGGAGTGCCAGATGTGAGGGAGAGGGATGCTGTCTCCATGTTCTTTCAGTCAGTCTAAGTGTGCGTCTTTCTTTGTTGAGCTCTGAGTTAAACCATGATTTGGAAGGGATATTTCTTTGATTTTTTTGTTTCAGCGGGGCCAATAGGTCTAAGGTATCGGTGACTGCTTTATTAAAGTGTTCAGTAAGCTCATTTGCGTTTTGTGAGGGAGGGATGAGGAGAAGTTGAGCATGAAGTTTAGACTCGAGAACAGCAGGGGGGATAAGATTTAGATTTCTAGATTTAGATTTCTGGTCCATTTCTTAGGTTTAATGATTTTAGTGGGGGGGGTCCGTGGTAGCTATGGTGAACAGTATGAGGTGGTGGTCAGACCAGTCGATGGGGACGATATTGGACAAGAAGGCCAGATCCTTATTGGTGATAATAGCGTCCAGGGTGGCTCCTTTGGTGTGGGTTGGGGACTGACATAGTTGTTTGAGGTCGTTAATCTCAAGAAGATTGGTGAGGAGGGTGATTGTGGGTCATCGGTATCGTTCCAATGGAGGTTGAGATCTCCAAGGAAGAGATTTTTAGAGTTGGATATTGAGGATTGGGTTAGTAGGTTGGATAACTCATCGACGAAGGGATGAGGATCTCCAGGAGGGTGGTAGATATTATGTAGGCGAATTGGGTGGGAGCCTTGTACTTTTAGTTCAGCTTCAAGGTATTCGAAGGAGGAGTGGTCAGAATTGCTAACAAGGGAGAGCTGAATTTCGTCTTTGAAGATTATGGCTAAACCACCACCTATTCTGTCGGGTCTGTCTTTTCTGAGGATAGAATATCCTGGGGGGGAGAGTAGGTCAAGTATGCTCATAGAAAGATCATTTAGCCAGGTTTCCATGAGGAACGCGATGTCAATGGATTCGCTAAGGATAGTTTCAGAAATTTCAGTGGCATGTCGGACAGCGGATCGACAGTTTACAAGCATGCAGGCGAGTGGTTTGGGGTTGCATTTGGGGGGTGGGCAGGAGTGGATGGTGGTGAGTTGAGGAGGGAGTCTGGGGGAGACGGGAGAGGGGGGATTCTGTTAGTCCCTAATATAACGGGGTTCTTAGAGTAGGGAGGTGGAGGCTTATTGATTGATGGACTGGGATGGTAGGAGTTGCATAGGTCAGTAAGGTCGGACGGGGAGAGATGGCAAGAAGTGCGGAGAGGTCTATGTGTACGGCAGCGGAGAGGAGTAGTTCTCCATAGCTTGTAGTTGGTGGTGTTTTTTCGGCCTGTGTAGGGTGAGTTTGCCCAGTCATGGAGGGTTCTGGAGCTGTAGGCGTTAAAATCTATTCTAAGTCGAGTGAGATCTCTCGTCAATGTGGAGAGATCGCGTTCTATGTTGCGAAGAGTCTGGGTTATTAGAGTGAGGGGGGACAGTGTTGGAGAGGGGGAGGGGGATAGGGGGTGTTCTGTATTAGCTGCAGGAGGAGGTACGTTATGTGGAGGGAGTGAGAGGTCAGTGGGTGGGTAAGGGGAGTGCTACGGTTGTAGGACGTGAGGGGATGTGTGAAGGGGGACAGGAGATTAGAAACCTCAAGGGAAGGGGTAGGAGATGTTAGAAGGCCGTGAAGAATGTGGAGAGGGACAGCATCAGGGTTAGGGGCCGATGTGTATATCTGGGGGTGAGATAATGGTTTCGGAGAGGACAATGATGGGGCCGGAGGTGGCTTGCAAGGGGATTCAGGGTGGAGAGGTCGGGATTCAGGTTGGGGGGGAAGGTAGGAAGGATGGGGGTTAGAAATAGAAGTATCAGGGGATGAAAGGGACAGGGCATTAGAGTGCGTGTGGGATTGGGAGCGGGGGTGTGAAGGGGGGATATCAGGAAGAGGGAGGGTTGTTGGGGGAGCGGATATTTGGAGGTCCGCGATTGGGGAATGGCGTTGGCTGTAGAGAGGTCAGGGGAGGGGGAGAGTGAGAGTGAGGTCATTGATTGGAGTATGGGGTTGTCTGTATGGGTGACATGGGAGGGGGAGGGTGGGGTAGGATGTAAGGGGGAGAACGGGAGAGCGTTGAGTGGTTGGGAAGACGGAAGGTTAGGAGCGGATTTGTATAGTTGGAAGGCCAAGGTGCTGAAGTGGTGTTCAAAGGTGGTGAGGTGGGATTCAGCGGCTTGAATGAGGATGTTACCTGTTTTGAAAATGGAGATGTCAATTTCGCCTGGAAAAGCTGGGGAGGGCGGGGTAGATAATTTAAAGCCATAGGGAATTTTGATTGAGTTAGTGACTGGGAGATGTTGTAGGAAGATGCTTTTCCATTTGGAGGGGCGTTTAGAATAAAAGATGTAGTTGGTTTTAATGGGGGAAGTGAGGCTGATGTAGTTATCAACAATAAGTGTTTCAGGGTTTCGGATGAGGAGTTTGTGTTTAAAAATTTTCTTTGCGTTTTTAGAGAGATTGGGGGGGTAGAGAATAGACCAAGAGTTAGGGCCATGTTTGGAGAGAGTAGTCATGAGGGGTGTGGGTCTGGTTGAGGGGGGGCATGTTGGGTCAGTGAAGTGGTGGAGAGAGTTGAGAGAAAGGCAGTGCGGGCAATTAGGGTGTAGGAGGACGAGAGCGAGGTCAGCGTTAGAGGGCTGACGGGTGGGAAAGTCAGGTAGGGGCCGGGGTAAGAGTACGCAGTGACGTATGCAGTGACAGTGGGCACGGGAAGAGAAGGGGGTCAGTGCAAGAGGGGAGAGAGAGGGGACAGGTCGGTGAGTTCGTTAGGAGACGGAGAAGAATGTAACAATCATCATAGACCTTATAAAAGTAGGGGTTCGGTGCAAGGGGATGAGAGGAGGGGGAGTCGGTGCTAGAGGAGGAGAGAGGGGGGAGTGATAGCGGGGAGGAGGGGTGGGAGTATAATAAGGAAGGGAGCAATAAGTGTGAGTATAGGGCAGTAAATTATAAAAGCATTACAAGCATATATGATAAGAGAAGTCACGGCATAGATAAAACAAAAATATAAATAGCATTTGGAGGCCTAGACGGTCAGTGTAGATTACAAAGCAATCACAGGCATAGATAGTTGTAGAGGTTGCAGGCAACAAAAGAATATAAATAAACGTTAAAGGGTCTAGTCGGTAGACAAAGGTGAGATAGAATTCTGAAAATTGATTGAAAACAGAGCAGAGGGGCACAGTATAAACAGTGGAGAGCCGTTAGGGGTGGCTGACATATTGTAGGAGTTTTCAGTAGTCTTTAAGTTTGTGTAAATTAGTACTTAATACCTTAGATTCTTATTTATAGATTCACCATTGTGAATGTTGCCTCAATGGAGGAGGAGTGGTCTGCCAGATAATGTCAGAGGTGTTTTTCTTAAGGCACACTCCAAGGTCAGGGTATGTGCCAAGCATATTTAGGGAGTTCTGTGCTGCACGATCCCAACTACATTGTTTTCCTGCACATACCATCTCACCTGGTAGTGTGGCATGAGTCGCCCAGGATTATTGGTCTGTGCTGCTGTCTTCTGGAGAAAGGATTGTGCTCCTGGTCCTGTTGGTGGACGAAGTTCACGATGTCTGAGTCAGAGTTGGCCGAGGTGATGTACTCCGGACCCTGCGTGGCCTGCTCACGTTTTTCAAAGAGGAGGGTGAGGAGCGGGACACGTGGATGCCATAATATAAGTCAATATAGCATGCGTGGCCTGCTCATGCTTACAAAGAGGAGGGTGAGGAGCGTGAAAAGTGGATGCCTTATATATGCCAATGTAGCAGTGATCTGCACAGTGGCAGGTGCGGTAAACCAGGTATCGTTAAATTGTGCAGCGGATTCGGCAGCAGGATATGGGTGAGGATAGAGAGCTGGAAAATTTATCAGTGAGCTGCGTAGAGGCGGTAAATCAGTAGTCTCTAAGTCATGCGGCCGTTAACACACCGGGAGCCCAAAGAAGACGGGCAGGCGCATGGAAGTTCAGGGGGTATCTGGAAGGAGATCAGTGCCATTTTGTGGGGCCCTGAGAGGAAGCTCATCAGTGGTGAGGCGAAGAATGGCGGGAAACTGGGTAGATAGCCGGCCGTAAAGGTGGTTGGGCGCGGACCCAGCACTCTGTATATGGGCTGCGGTTCAAGTCAGGGTATCCGGTTTTAGCAAATGGGTCACAAATGGGTCACAGCTCAAGATCCGTGCACCGCCATTTTGTGGTGCATTGAGCGGAGGATCGTAGGCGGCAGCGGAGAGGCAAAGACGGGGCCAGGATAGGCCGCGGGTAGCTGGGCGCTGACCCAAATGACCTTCTATGTGCCGTGCGTGAGAAATAGTGGGGAGAGGGGACCCAGAAAGCGGCAGGGCCGCCAAAACATTCGGAATCTTGCGTTGGGGAGCAAGAGGGTCATAAAAAACAATAGACAATTCTTTCAGATCCCGGTTTGGTTGCGGGCATCGTTCGAGTCGAAACCGGAATCCTGAGGTCAGACGGGCGTTCAATATTCATGGGCCGTTCAATCAGTAGGGGCCCATGCAGTCGGGCGCATTGTCGTTAGAGGCCAATTCTTCGGCTATCCGGTCTACAACATTTACTTGTGCAGCCTGCGGGGGATCACCAGAGACGAGGGAAGCCGCAGGACCAGGAAGAGCAGCGGGCCATGCGAATATGAAGGAGTAGACCCATGAGAGTGGGAACCAGCAACCGCTACAGGCTGGGTGTGGAGTCACAAATGGCCGAACCAAGTCTATCAACAGCCTGACAGGGGGGGTGGCAGATATATTGACCATCTTTGGGCCCACTCTTAGACCCCAAGCCTAGGGAGAAGAAGGCGAGGAGCGCTAACCCCAGCAATGGCGTCCTGGGCGAGGGCAGCGCGGTTCCAAGCTGTAGATCTCTGTGGGTTCGTCTGGAGAGGAGCTGGCATATGAACTGGTCAGGAATTCATGGCCTTAACTTTTCACATATAAAACCCACTATAGCAAGAAAGAATGGGATAACACTTAAGTGGGAAGGCATTGATAAGACCGTTCTCATTCCCCAGGTAGTTACAAGCAGAAAGAATGAAATAGCAATATCTTTAGATCCAAATCAGGACCCCCAGGCTACCATTGAGGCCTTTGAAGCCATTCTGCTAGAGGTGAAAAAGAATCTCTCAAAGAGTGGTGGGTCACACAAACCCAAGGGATCAAAATGGTTTGACCACAACTGCACTAAAGCACTTTCCCATCTACATCGATCTCTCAAGTCTGTCCCAAAAAATACCTCACTTGTGAAACAGGCCGTCTAAAGTATTATGTGGCCAGGAAGAATAGATTAAAGACATTGAAAGAAGAAGCCTGGGAAAAATTACTTATAGGATCAATTACAAATAATGCAAAGGATTTCTGGTCAATGATTACTGCCCCATTCCTAAAATTGAACTCTGATCCTAATTTGGACACGCATGTGGATGGGGACTCATGGGTGGAGCATTTTAGTAAATTTTTAATCTTTTGCAAGAGTGTCCCGGGGCAATGGATGAAGAGTCTGTTCTATCTTCTAGTATCCCCCTTACTTTTAACAATTCAGATAGGTGTAGCTCTGGCACAATGCACCAGTATAGACGGTGCCCCAATACATTTTTTTACAGATTGCCCCGACCTTTGGGGACCCTTGCTTACTAACCTATTTAATGCCATAGCAAAAGAGGGACCTCCTGCTTCCTGGCATAAAGCAGTTTTAGTACCACTTTACAAAAAAGGAGATAAACTAGACCCCAGAAACTATAGACCAATTTCCCTCCTCGACAGTACGGCAAAACTTATGAGCAGAGTGCTATTAAATAGATTGGAGGCATGGGCACTGACAAGCAACATCTTGATCCCGGCACAATATGGCTTTAGAAAAGGTAGAAGTACTCAAGATCGATGCCTGAACCTGAGTCTGCTTATAGCGAAGTACACCCACGCTAAGCAAGGTAATTTATATCTGGCCTTCATGGATCTTAGCGCAGTCTTTGACTGCATATCCCATTCCCATCTATGGAGGATCATGAGGGAAATGGGGGTAGACCAGGAAATAATTACCTTTATAAGACAACTGTACTCGAAAGCCAAAGCATGTGTAAGGTATGGTCTACAGGATGAGTACACCAGATGGTTTTCAGTTACTAGAGGAGTTCGCCAAGGGTGTGTCCTCACCCCTATTCTGTTCTCGTTATATACAAATGGGGTGGAGTCCAAACTGCTAGAATCAGCCATAGATGTTCCTAGAATAAATAAGATGTGCATCCCAATTTTATTATATGCAGACGATGCAGTTTTAATTGCGCGAACGGGAAGGTCGCTCCAGAAATTGTTAAATACCTATGTAGATTTTATTAAAAGTCTGGATCTTCATACAAACGAATCTAAGTCATTTGTTTTAATTGCAGGTCAAAAGCTGAAATATCCTCCGTCCTTTTTTATTTCTAATCGTAAAGTGGTGCAGACAGAGTTATTTTCGTATCTAGGGGTAACTTTTGACTATGGGGCATCCTGTATGAATATGGTAGAGAATCGTGGGATCATGCTTGAAAAGAGTACAAATGCCATTCGTTCATTTTCAAAAAAGTTGGGAACAAGAAACCCAGATATTTTACGAAAGGTTTATGGGGCAAAATCTAGTGCAGTAGCTGCGTATGGTGCAGGAGTCTGGGGCCATGTTAATGTAAAGGGGATACAAACAATAAAGGATTGCTTTTGGAAATCAATAATGAGCCTCCCTATTAGTTGTTCCAACTTCAAATTACATCAAGAGTTAAGTATCCCCTATAAACTGATTTGATAAACGTAGCACCCATTCTCCTATGGCACTCAATATGGCGCAGAGATACTGTGTCCCTTGCCCAACAAATAATACTGGATTGCTTATCCCTAGAACATAAAGAGGATATTCAATGGTTAAAGTATGTGAAAAACATTCTACACACCCTAGATCTAGGGAGTTTTTTTGAATTCCCAGGAAAATGTGCATCTGTCTCGAAAAAGCTTTAAAGTCTTGTTTTATAACCATTGCCAATGATGCGAGAATAAATGTACACCGTAATGAACCGACTGTCAGGAAATACATTGAAGGCCCACTGCAGGTTGAGGGGATACCCTCCTACTTGGAGTTTGTAACAATCCCTCGGCACAGATTTATTCTGTTATGTTTTCGCCCTAATTATATTTCCTGTATGTTGGGCCACCCTGCTGGTATTTATTCTACTCATGATCTCCCTTGTTGCCCATGTGATGATTTCTCACGTCAAACTGATTTGCACATATTCTTTTTTGTACATTTTATTGTAATCATTGGAAAAGGTTTTTAATTCCATTTTTGCGTAAGCATAATTTTCGACAATGTCGCATGGCCCTATTTTTTTTTACGTATGCTGCCTGACCCTCTAACCTGTTACAATGTTGCTTTCTTTTTATGTATGTCTTTGAAAACCAAGAAATCGCTTATTTCCTGATATGAATGAACTGTTCTCTTTTAGAGTTTTTATCTGTGGTGTATATTTGAACTTTTATGATTAATTTTGTATTAATCGAATAAAGTAATTCTGATCTGATCTGACACAATCTGTGTTTAACTATTAGTAGTGGCAGAATATGATTGGACATCTTTTGTTTTTCTGCCCTCTAGAGTATCTGGAAAACCATTTGAAACAGCTATGCATTGTGGTCATTTTCATTCAAACTGTCCACACTATGTGCAGTTGCACACTTGTCAAGAATGACATGAAATTAGAATGAAAATTAGAATGCAATAACATGATGTATGTAATGTGATTTCTAGCAATAAAGGATGGACTTGTGAAAGTAATTTAATTGTTATAATCATTATTTTTTAATTGTTTATGTTTTTATTCTATGCTTTGTGCATATGAAAAGCTATAGATTTCGGCTTAACTTCTAGTTGCAATGTACTAATGCTGAGCTTCTATGTGTTGCATGTTTTAAGAGTCAACCATGAGTTGGCCATTCCTTCTCTGTGGCAGCCGTTAGCATATGACGTGGTCTCCCTATTCAGGTACTCAAAATTTCGAACCGTCTGAAATTCAGAAAGACCCTTACGAGTGGTTTATTCAGGGTGCAATCTTCTGGCTATCTGCAGTACCTTGAGCTGTTTTTGTGCCACCTGCAAGAAATTTTCATATACACTTATACGCTACAAGTGTTCTCCAATTGATCTCAAATAGGGGTAGTTAGGGGTGGAAGTTGCTACCTCTGGTTTGTCTATGGTACCCCTAGCACCACCTTGCTAAGCCTGATATCAGAAGTCAGGAGTGCAGTGGTAGGAACAGAAAGTAACAGTGGTGGCTCCTCTGCTAAGGTGGAGGAGTGTCCCCCGATGCTTTTTACAGAGTAAAAAAAGGAAAAATAAAATGATAATAACTTGGCGTTATTATCATATTATTTGTTCCTGCTGTGGCATCTGTAGGGGCGGGGCAGATCTGCTCTGCTCTGAGAGCAGGGGGGACGAGTGGTGGGCAACTCTGTGAGTGCACAATGTCTGATTGGCTGACCGTCTCGGGCTGGCCAAAAGTCATGCGTACTTTGCATGCCCAGGCTCCCATTCCCTGGCTGAGCACCAAACTACGGCACTCAGACCAATCAAAACATTGCATTGCAGCGTTGTGATTGGCTATGGGGAGCCTGGCAGCCCAGGTGCTGCCTGCTTCCTGTTTGCAGAGAAGAAGCCAGGAAGAGGACGGAGGAGAGGTGGGGGCTGTACGGCCAGCCGGCAGGTAAGTGAATTTTATTTTTAACCCTCCACTCCTCCCCCATCCCCGCCCCACTGCTGCTTCCCGGGAGCAGCCACCACTGGAAAGTAAACAGGACTTCATTGCCATAGTTAGAAATGGGTTGCTGATTCTGCTTTAGGTGCACATTTCTATTTGTTTACCTTCCAATTATATGACAAGTAAAACCTTCAACAAATCAAGTGGGCAAATAGCTCACAATCCAATTTTTCACACCTTGAAATGAGAAAAGACACACAGTGTTATTCCTTTCAGTTTGCAACTTTAAATCCACTAGTTATCGAACCTCGTGCAAATGTAATTAGCCAGCATGCACTTTCATCTCCGATAGCGATTGAGATGTAATCAGGCCATGTTTACTCTCTGTAGTTTAACTCCTGGTCATTTCCCTAGTTCCTCCTGAGAAACAGGAGACTGCTGAGAGGATAATATGAATTAAATGTGATCTCACTCCTTTCTAACCCAAGTGTTTTTGTGAATCAATGTCCATGCTCTATCCTGAGCTACCCAAACCTTGAGGCTATTATGTATAGTTGAGTTAAGTCAGAGAGAGAGGCAAAGACAACTTTCTGCATGGCTGGTGGTCTGTTGCACTTTCTTATATGTATAAGTTCTGGTATAGTTGTCAAACGAGCTGCGCCACTGGTCATATGGACCTTTGATTATCTACTGAAAGAGTATGAAAGGAGCTAACATCAGCAACCCGAACCAAGTTACAGTGAAACCGATTTGGCTCCATAAGAACGACAAAGAGGATGAAAGTTTATTAGCAAATTGGTCAAAGTTACAAGTTTAAATCACTCAGTATAACAGTTAACAAATAAAGATTATATATGCATTCGGATGTAAACTCTGAAACTGTATGTTATATAAATGATAGGCAAATCATAATGAAATACAAGAGGCAAAACATATAATATATACTGGTTCAATAAAGGAACTTCCCTAAGCTAAAATAAGCATTGAAAGTGACAAGGGAAAATTCTAAGAGGAAGGTGCCAGTGTCAGATGAACCAAGTTAAGTTTCAGGGCAAAAAACGTTCAGGAGTATAACTCAAGAACTTAGAAATATGGGGTCTCCAGCAGCAGAGTTAGGGAAAGGTGTCTCCTCAGCAAAGTCGGGACAGGATCTGCTAAACTATTCTAAGATACACACAATAATATCATTCAGGATTTTTCAGAAGTTGGTTCACCAATTCCCACTGAATAGGCCAATCAGGATACACCGTCTTCTGGAAGCAGGTAGCCTCCTTATGTTCCCATCATCAAACAAAGAAGTACACAGCTGCATGGCCTTGAGAGTATATGCAGTTCAGTCTGCCTGGTTCAGGATGCTTTCTCCCATTCTCACACACAGCAATAATCATGGCAAAGCTCAAATTTAATTTTCTAGTCTATCTATTTCCCAAACCTAAAACACTGACTCATTCTTCTAACTAGCAAAGATAATAAGACACCTGCAATGGAAAGAGAGACGTGAAACCACATAGAAATCAACAATACATGTCTTAAAGAAATACTTTGAGTGGCTCAGGCCTTCTCGCAGTCTGCCCAATGTTAAGAAATACAGTAAATGAATACACAACTTTGTAAGCAGTTCATTGATTATACTTCAATTATATAATTGTGGCTTGGTTACAATGATATACAGCCACTTTTAACACCTTGATTTACATGTTAGCACATGGATTTTCATATGATTGGTAAATTTATGTAGTCCTAAAATTATGCTGCTTCACTGGCTTGGTGCCATTTAGACCCAGCACATTACGAGACAGCTTTCTGAGATCACTCTTGTTCAGTTCAACATTCACCTCTTAAACCAGCTCCCTGTAATATTTGCTGAAACCCCTTGGTTGATTCAACCTGTGGGATAAGATACATAAGCTTACTTGCTCAAATCCTGTGAAGCTTAGCAGGGAAACTATTGCAGGGTTTGGCTGGGGCCAGTTGTACTCACTGTTCACTCTCTTTCCCTTGGCACGCATATAAAAGTAATTTGATCTGACTTCTCAGCCTGCGAACAGTTCTTTTGTGTTTTGGGTTCACTTTGTGCCTGGATTATATGGCTGGGTTTGTTTATCGTGCAGGGTTTATTGGGATGGCTGAGAGCACACTTTGGGCTCGTGAATCTGTATATGTGTGAGGAGGTATCCTACTGGACCCTTCGCTACACTTAAGGTTCATCATAACCCTTGAAGAGTGACCATCTCTAAATTTAGCAGTGAGAGCAGTGCTTAATTTGTAAAAGAATAAGTGCCAGAGCCTAAAGGTTTGCTCTGAAGTCAGCTACAAGCAAGTTGCAAGTTTTTTTTCATCCCTGATTTCGCCGTCTTTCACTTCCACCTTTTCCCCCCTTTTTTGGTTATTTTTCTCTCAATTTACATCAAAGTTTGTGGGGAACAAATAAGTGCCGGTCCCCAACAATGAGTGCTGGTGGGCTCCACCTACAACCACCGACTCAAATTAAACTCTGGGCGTGAGTAATCTGGTTCAGAGAGGCATATATAAGCTGCATGCATGAAGTAAGCATTGCATGCTTTACCATGTCACAGTCTGGTATCATACATTGATAAATTATGCCTACCTTTTAATTCTACGTTTGCATAAGTTGGAAATGCGTACCCGACACATGCTGAAGCCCTCCTTATAAGTGGTGTATAGCTACCAATTTGGCCAAAAACTGAAGTTTCCACCCAATTTGGCATTTGAGCGTGCAATAATATTGCATTGAGTTCTAGACACAAATCCTCCTGGTAGACCTCAAAACAGTTTGTCTAGGAGAGAACCCAGCATTGGGGGTATAAGAGGAGAAATCAAAGGGAGAGCACTTATTCTATATGTTATTCTTCATTCCACATGGGCCTACTAGGGCTTAATTTACAATCTCCAGGCGATTATCTGAACCCTGCATCACTGATATGCCCTGTAATACTGAGTGCCCAATTAAAGCCCTGCTTTAACTGTAGCTCTCACAATGAAGGCCTTAGAATTAAGTAACAATGGTGAATTTTATGTTTATTTAAAATGCTAATAAGAATTAAACTTTTCTCTGTAAATTATGCCTACTCCTGCAGCAACACAAAAAGATGGTGTGCTCTGTGGCTGGTGCTGGGCAAATGGTAAACACAAATGGGGCTGTCCCTAGTTGGGATTCCTACAGGATTTTTAAAGATGCGTATCCAGTGGGGGCATCTCACAAAAAGTGAAGGACTGGCCTCACACACCACCTGGTGTCATGCTCCATCATAGGCCGTCCTCGCACTCTAAAAACTTCGTTTGATAGAGGGCGGGCATACACCTGGAGACAGGGATGCACTTCTAAGCTAAGTGGTGGCCCGTGAGTAGTGAAAAGTGATCTAAAAACCATTACAGTTGTCAAGAAACTAATTTAATTAAAGAGGCAACTGCATGGTATTAAAAGAAGTGAGCGGTGATTTGGGAACTAATTATCCCCTCACCGTGCTAGATGTGGTCAACATGTTTCTGCTTTATGTTTATGACTAGAACTGAATTAACATCTTAACCAACCACACACCGTACCCCCAATTTTCTATCTTGGGCATACTCAGCATATGCGCCAAACATATATGTCATATATAATATAAATACCCCGTGAACGAAATCGCAGGAAGGAGAAACCGCCAACACCATATGGGGCACAACGATACTGGATTTGGTCTAAACGTGTGTACCTCCTTTGAGATATTCATGTACTTAATGATAGTATTTTCTGTGCCTTCAAATCGCCTTTCATAATTGTAAGACATGATATCTCCACTTATAGAGGGATCATGTCCAAAACTAATCACCGGTTCGCATGAGGTGCGGCAATAATAGGAAAGATCACCATGATTACATAATTTTTATCATATACCTACAACTTTCTGGTAGAGCCAACGCAAGCATAAATGCACACGCATGCACGTGCAGCAATAAACAAGGCCGCCAAACGCATGCGCCCTTGAATCGGAGGCCCTGGACACATGCGCGACAGCTCCGTTACACGTCCACACAGAAACGGGGAGGAGAGCTGCAGACGCACTCACGCGCTCTCTCTCTCCACCTGTGGACCACAGACACTCCCTCTGGACCAACGCCCAACCAACAGGGAGGCTGTGGTTCCCGAGGTAACGCCCTCAACCAGGCAACCAGGCACGATTGTAGCTAGACACCGGACCTTGTCCAGGTGCCACTTATTTGTTTCTCAATTAACAAACAATTAGATAACCAACGGCAGTATAAAAGACCGCTTCTTTCCCACCATTACTCACCGGCGGGGAGGCGAAGCGGACAACCGTAGGAGACACGGCTGGAGGCACTGAAAATGACAGTAAGAGTGTGTGTTGTTTGGATGGATGGAAGAGCGTATTCAAACGCTTTGGTGCAATTTTTACTCTTCCCACAAGGACGCACCTTTTTAAATATGCATCTGTGTGTATGCTTTTTACTCCCTATCGTGGACCTGATTTATCAACACCAGGCTGTGATTCTATGTCTCTCTTTCCAGAATGTCACAGTAGGCTCTTCCACCCTCGACCTCCCATGGAGTAAGTAGGATAGTGACCTAGGGTAAGCGGCGAGAATCATGTTTTCTCTCCTTTATAAGTGTTAACACGTATGAATGACACGTGTTTCACTTAGAAACCACCACGCGCTTTTAAGTGTGGTGATGTATGCAATGTAACACTACAAACAGGAAACTTTCATATTCGGTATGCATTTGTTTTCCTTTTCTTTTGTACAGGCATTTCTTGTGAGTACTAGACTAGCGGGGAAATTGATACTCACATAAACCCCCAATCTTATAGTGGTTGATCTTTTATACAACTTGTGTATAAAGGCAGAGCCCTTTGAAAACACTTGGTCCTGACGAATGCTATGTACCCTTCGGGGACCTTAAAGCAGAAACATGTTGACTACATCTAGCACGGTGAGGGGATAATTAGTTCCCAAATCACCGCTCACTTCTTTTAATACCATGCAGTTGCCTCTTTAATTAAATTAGTTTCTTGACAACTGTAATGGTTTTTAGATCACTTTTCACTACTCGCGGGCCACCACTTAGCTTAGAAGTGCATCCCTGTCTCCAGGTGTATGCCCACCCTCTATCAAACAAAGTTTTTAGAGGGCGAGGATGGCCTATGATGAAGCATGACACCAGGTGGTGTGTGAGGCCAGTCCTTCACTTTTTGTGAGATGCCCCCACTGGATACGCATCCTTAAAAATCCTGTAGGAATCCCAACTAGGGACAGCCCCATTTGTGTTTACATTTCGTGTTGGAGGCTGGCTAGTCCCTAGGCCCTGTGCCTCTAGTTCCCATCCCTAGTCAATAACTAGGGCTAGTGTGTTTTGGCTGTGCAAATGGTACCAACCACTCACACCCTGAAAAAAGTCTGCTGATTGGCGCACTTTGCCATTTTCAGAACTCCTGACTTGAGATCCATTGTTTATGTAAGTGCGGAAAGGCATGACTAAAGGCCTTATTTAAGTTTGGAGGATGGTATTTTCCAGCACAAATGTGGAAGATTTGTAAAGCCGTGGATGGGGTATTCGTGACATTTGTGACAGAGTATCTAGTCTGCCAAACTCTAAGCAAGGCCCTAAGAGACAGATTCATCATTATTTGACAAAGCACAATGCAGCAAGACAACCTGATGCACTGCAGCAAATGGAAAGAGCAGGAATGCGCCATATTTACCAACATATGGCACATTCCTGCGGTCTATTTGCGCTGGTGCACTGTGTTGTGCCTAGAGCCAATGCAGGGACCCTCACGCGATGATGCAAGGGGGCCTGCGTTGCAAGTAGGATTGTTTTTGTTTTTGCACAAAAATAATCCTTAGAGGTGTTTTCCTTATTCTAAGTGTGCACTTTAAAAGAGGAACAAGCATTGGCAAAGCCGATAGGTCTCACCTATGTAAAAGCTATTGGATTTGCCAATGTGTTCTAGCCATGTTGTTCACCAGTGTGGCTGGTGTTCAGCATAGCTAAAGGTTTGTGGCATAGAGGAGAGGGGCGAGTACAGTGGCATAGAGTGGAGTGGCATAGAGTGTTGTGGAGTGGCATAGAGTGGAGTGTCATGGAGTGTTGTAGAGTGTTGTATAGTGGAGTGTTGTAAAGTGGAGTGTCAGAGAGTGGAGTGTCATGGAGTAGTAAAGAGTAGAGTGGAGTGTTGTGGATTAGAGTGGAGTGTTGTGGATTAGAGTGGAGTGTAATGGATTATAGGGAAATGGAGTGTTGTGGAGTGTCGTTTTATAGAGTGGAGTGGAGTGTTGTAGACTGGAGTGATTTAGAGTGGGGTAGAGTGGAGGAACATACAGTGGAGGGGCATAGCATGGCAGGGCGTCGCTTGGAGGGGTGTAGCATGGAGTAGCAGGCATAGAGCATCATGGCATAGAGTGAAGTAGAGTTTTGTAGAGAGGAGTGTTGAGGAGGGGTGTAAAGTGGCATAACATGGGGTGGAGTAAAGTGTTGTAGAGTGGAGTTGTAGAGTGGATTAAAGTTCAGTAAAGTGGAGTAAGGTGTTGTATGTTGGAGTAGAGTGTCATAGAGTGTAGTGGCATAGAGTGTAGTAGAGTGGCGTTGAGTGGAGTTGTCGTGGCATGGAGTGGCGTAGAGTGGCAAAGCATAGAGTGGAGTGTCATATAGTAGAGGGTCGTAGAATCTCGAGGAAGGTCGTTGAGTGGCGTGGAGGGTCATAGAGTGCCATGAAGTGGCACAGAATGGCGTAGAGTGGAGTAGAGTGGGGTAGAGTGTTGTAGAGTGGAGTGGAGTAGATTGTTGTGTCATAGAACGGAGGAGCATAGAGTGGAGTGGAGTGTCGTAGAGTGGAGTGGAGTAGAGTGAAGTAGAGTGGCATAGAGTGGAGTTCAGTGGTGTTGAGTGGAGTGACATAGAGTGGAGGGGCGTAGAGTGGCATAGCACAGAGTGGAGTAAAGTGTTGCAGAGTGGAGTGCCATAGAGTGGAGTGGAGTTCTGCAGAGTGGAGTTGAGAGGAGTGGAGTGTCATAGGGTGGAGTGGCGTAGAGTGGAGTAAAATGGCATAGATTGTGATAGATTGGAGTGCCGTAGAGTGGAGTAAAGTGGCATAGAGTTGCATAGATTGGAGTGGCGTAAAGTGAAATAGAGTGGCATAGAGTGTTGTAGAGTGTCGTAGAGTAGAGTGTCAAAGAGTGTCTTGGAGTAGACTGTTGTAGAGTGGAGTAGAGTGCGTTAGAGTGTTGTGGTGGGTCGTACAGTGGAGCGGCATAGAGTAGAGGGGCGTAAAGTGGAGTATATTGTTGTGTTGTAGAGTGGAGTGGCATAGAATGTTGTGGAGTCGAGTAAAGTGTCATACAGTGGAGTAGTGTGGAGTGCCATAGAGCGGAGTGGAATGGCATAGCGCAGAATGGAGTAAAGTGTCATAGAGTGGCGTGACGCAGAATGGAGTAAAATGGCGTAGAGTGTCATACAGTGGAGTGTCGTTGAATGGAGTGTCATAGAGAGGGGTGTCGTAGAGTGGAGGGGCATAGAGTGGCATAGAAGAGAGGGGAGTGGAGTGCCATATTTTGTACTGGAGTGTTGTAGAGTGGACTGGCGTAAAGTGGAGTAGAATGTGCATGGTGTGATAGCGCACTGCCATTACAGACAACACATTTTTAATTGAAATGACCATTACATTTGCACAGACATACTGTTTTACTGATAAAACTATAAAGCGCAAAATGATAATGTGTGGAAATGGAATCACCAAGTGTATTGATTTGTTTTGATCATATTAAAATATTTGTTTCCTCCACACTCCAGAGGTACAAAAAAAAAGTGTTTCAATTGTGCTTTCCAAATTCTCATATATTCTGAAATATTTGAACAGCTCATTTACAGACATCTAAATGTTGTTGTGTGCTAGAAAACATAACATCCTACAGCCTATCGTCTCACATGAGTACCCAGCAGGATTGTCACATAAATTCTCTCACTTTTAAATCAGTGAAAGAAAAGTAAATACCAAGTTCCCTTGGACTACAGAGTCTGACATTTGACCTCTGTCTTTGAATGCACAGCAAATGTAACAAGATAAGAACAACATTTAAAGGCTTGTTTATAGAAAGTGAGTTTGTGGAAGGATACAGTAAACAGGGTATGCTCCATGGGATAGACTAACTCAAGCTAGACAGTCTAAAACAAGTAAAGCCAGCAAATCAAAAGCAAGCAAATGGGACTTACAAACCACAAAGCCAATGGTAAGCAATTGGTGGAATCAGCCGTGGTCCGTGCAGGTAACAGCGGTGGGGCGGTGAGGTCAAGTGGGGGGGATTTCGAGGGACGATGCAAAGGGGAAATTAAATAAATAGTTAATTTTCCCTCGTCATCGTCCATCGGAATCCCCCCACCCGGCCCCACTGCCCCACCGCTGTTACCTGCACGGACCACGGCTGGGTGAAATGCATTCCCAGGGAAGCTTTCTGAATGTCCCCAAGATGTCGGCAAACCACACAGCTGCACTGTCCAATAGACTTTGACCTACAAAATGCAGAGAAATAAAGATATTTCTCCTTGTTGCACCTCTATCGGCAAGGCATGCAATTTTGATGCAGTCCCAGGTTTGCTTTACTTGGTAAATCTGGGAATGCACCAAAATACATGGGTGGATGCATGGAAACACCCACTCTCTACCCATGTAACACCTTCCCAGCTCAGAGCAACACAAGGCAACCCAAGTAGCTGCCTTACGCTACTCCAGATTTACCAAGCAACGCAGGGCCATGCAAGGTGGCTTTGCGTGGCTTGGTAAATCTGACTTTAGGTTTGCATCGCCGTTGTGTGACGTAAGGGCAACTCAATCCTCTGATAAATCTGGGCCTAAAGGTCTAGCAGAATAGTCAAAAACTTTAAATGTTTGCGAGAAAACCTACACTACACATTATTAACCAGGCCATTCTTTTCAGTCACATTTTGTGTGTGCATCATATACTCTTTGAGCTTGTTTCTCCAAAAAGTGACGAAGTGTGATTAGAGATTTCCTCTTTTGTTTGAATGCATTTATGAACTTTGTTGGAATTCACAAACAATCTCAGTAATACGTCTGGAAATCTATGCAGATTTTTCAAAGCTGGTATTCAGACAATGCAGAATTGTTCACACAGTACAAGGCCGCATTGGCGAAAGCCAGGACCTATGTGTAATTATAGATTTTATTCTTTTTGTTTTTATTTCGCCACAGCAAAAACATTTTTCCTCATGGATAGTGCTTAATTTGAGCTAGTGATTGCAGGTGGGGCCACCAACACTCATCTTATTTTTGGGCGTCGAGACTTCATTTTTCATTATCAGAGAGAGAAAGGCAACAATCGGGTAAGGAAGGAGAAAGACGAAAAAAACCATTGACTATGGTGGAAAGCAGGGAAAAAACAGAACCTGTAAGAGTGAGATAAAGAGGCAGGGAGGGTAGGATGGTGCATGAAGAGGCAAGAGGTGGAATTAGGACTAAGCAACCATGGGATTCGGCAACTCCGAAAAACATTAGGTCCCAGCACTTATTCTTTTTTCAAAATAAAACTGATCATGGAGAAACTCTTACCACTACACCTTCTTGAATTTTGTGGGTTTTTCTTTTCCATTTTTACCCTGGAAAAATATTCATACCAGTCCCTTACAGAAGCATGAGCTTACAAGGCTAACCATGTAGTGAAAAAATCTATTTTTCACTACATGAGTAGGTGTTACTCTTGTATAATTTGACACATTATTTGTGAATATCTAGAAGATTTAACATCATGTACACACATATGTGTATGTCTGAAAATGCCCTTCTGAATCTGGCCCATTCACTAAATACATTACTCACATGTTAAACACGCTTACTCGAATAGATTCCATATCACATTTGTCAATCAAGTGCCCTTTATGCATGCAAATACAATATATGATATATCATGACTTTTTCCAGGCCTAAGTCTGATTGATACATATGAAACAATTTGAGGATTGCCTCCACAAAATGTAACCATAGACAAAAACCTCTCAACACTTGCAATGAGTGTGCATTTTTTTTAATTATCTAGCCAAAATGGGAGATTTCATAGGGTCTCCAGCTGCCCAAGAGAAGGCAGGCTTTTGCGTTGTTGGCTAGTATATTTACGAATATAATGCCATATACCAAATACCATTACTAAAATAAATCCAACTGTTGGCTTTAATATTTTCGTTTTGAGAATATTCAGGCTGTCAAAATTCATAGTTGTACTGCTGTAGTTTTAACACTTAGATGAGCTTCAGCGACGAAATACCCGGTGGATGTGGGCTGTGAATGGGCACATGCAAAATGTGTCCGATTCTGTCACTGAAGGCCCTTCAGAGTATTAGAAAGAAACATTTAAAGATGTTTTACATATCAGGACATGTGAGGGAAAACCTTAAGACAGCTCTGCCTTCCTCTAAACATTCTTCCTAGCAAGTCACATGACCTTCGTGGAAGGATATTTAAGCTGCTCGGTGGTTTATGCCAAGCAGAACACATCAAAGGTCATAATTAAAGTAGAAAATATAAAAAGATGTCTAGGGAAAGCCTTGATTGTATGTGGCTGTGCTGGTGGGAGGTTGGCTGCGGTGTGGTTGGCTGGGAAGGCCCAGACTAGGTTAGTCTCTTAATGTTTCCCATGGTGGTAATTCTCGTAGCAACGTGGGCACAATTTCTGCGGCTCAGGACCATTGTTCATAGCTCTCTCTGGTCGCGTGGCTCAAACTTTCCAGGACAACAGAATGCAAAATGTCTACTGCAACAGAGACTGCATTCACCTTCCCAAAAAACTCACAAACGCACTTTAGCTTGTGCAAAACCAGGTGGCCAGTGTGTTGTTCAGTCTCAGATGTTGTGCCCGCAGCAGAGGACAGGTCTAGAGAATCCTCTAGCATTGCTTGTAATTCATGATTACATTTAAAATCCTATGCAACACCCACAGGTTCTCCTGTTACAGAGGCCGTCGCTACTTTCAGAAACTATGCTTTGCTGCACACCATACAGCGCCCTCCAATCAGCTACTCTTCGCATGATCACCCAACCAAATTTCCAATGACAGAAGTATGGGGCAGTCCACAGGTGTCCAAAACCCAACGTGTAACGCACAGCCAAGCCAACACTGCACGCAGAGCCCAGCCGCCTTTGGTACAGGAAGCTCTTTAACACGGAGCCATTCATTTATGCCTCTATCTTTCGATCAAGCTATCAAGAGAAGCCACTGAAAGATGGAGTGAAGGCTATACTGTTCTGCTAACTATGGAAAATAGACACAAGGATCCGCTAATGTATCAACAATCCAAAGCAGCCAGAAAGACTACTTGACCCCAATTCAGGATAATGCAAAGGGAGGCTTTCAACCCTAAGGCCAAATGGATATATGGACAAAATGGTGGAATGTAACAAGGGGCAACCTTAAGCAATCAGGAAAATACATCAAGAGAACTCACCTCAGATATCTAACTGCCTGTAAGGTCTGGTATCGCTACCCCACCCACCCCCCACGAAACCCGTATCTTTGTTGTTAGAAACACAGAGTAGATAGATGTACTCAGGTTAAAAACTATGTGAATGCTATCCCTGATTCCAATTTACTAACTCTTGGACTCTATAAACGTTATATCTAATTCAATCAGGTGCTCAAAAAAGTGGCAAGACTGTGACAGGTGCAGGATGTAGAAACCTCAATTAACAAAAAAAGAGAATGAATAACATCTGTCTGCACTAAAATCCTAAAATTGTTGAGGATGTAGCAGAGAATTATTTTTCAAAAGAAGAGAAATATTTGATAACGTAGGCCGGAGAATAACAACTGCATGATGAGTTGTTAATAAGAAGTATTACAGGGTGCCCGTGAAAATGACGATACATGTGTATAATGGAATACTCCAAACCTGATTTATTGTGATAATCCTTTCAGCAATCATTCTTCAGAATTGCCCAAAGAATTCTGATCCACCTTGCAGGTGAGCTAGACCTCTCGCCTAATATCGCAAACCCCCCTACAAAATCTGGCCGGAAGCATGTAGAAATGCTTAGACTGGAACCCATACTGTAAACTGCAAACAGTGTGGCCATACAACATACTGTGTTACATAAATTCAATGTGGATGTACCATGAAATAACACCTTCCCATGAAATTATTCTACCTAGAAGAAAATAGTCCATTTGTAGACTGAACTATAGGGCTTCAATTGCTCATGAACTTTTCATTCGCTCCAAATTCAGTAAAAGGCCACTTGATGGTGGTTTGCAAGAATGCATCCCCATTTTATGGGACATGAAAAATTATTTTCTAACACCAGTCCTAAAATATATGGGGAAAGATGGTTGATAAAGGGCCTTGATTACATCCAGGTGCAAGGCAGTGGTGTAACAATAGCACTCGTAGCCTCTGCGGTGGTGTGGGGGCCCCGAGCTCCATGGCCCCCTCCGGCACTGTGCACGGGTGGGTCTGACAGCTTCTGGCAGGGTCTGGGTGTGTGGGGGGGGGGCTTCATGTACTTTTCAGTGGGACCCCTCAAGTTTAGCTACACCACTGGTGCAAGGAACAGGGAAGGTGAACTAGGCAGCTTTCTTCTTCAGTGAAATGCCATAGCAGTCATATGAAGGAATAAAAAACCAGTTGATTAAAGTTGCTTTTGCAGCGCATGTGCACAAATGTGATGTATAAGCATCAAGACAATTTTATAATTAACTTGTTAATCGAGAACTTTGGTGTGAGATGCTTGATGTAAATCGATCTCAACGTTTTAAAACCTGGTCTAGAATCCAGGAGCGGCTATTGAATTTTTTAATGTAGGAGCATACTACCTTTATTTGTAGTTCAATGACTGAAATTAGTAAGTAATGCTCACTAAAGAAAGGTCCTGAGGGAATCTTCCTAAACCCCCCAAATTATTGAAAAATAGGGTCAAACAGTGTATTTTACAACATATTTTTTACAAAAATTTGCTAAAAAGCCAAGGATTTGAAATTGCACTCATGAAATTGTCTATGACTTTCATGGTGTGGCTATTATGCCTGGCACTCCCCAGGAGTTTTGTAGGTTCACCTGCCCTAAGATGATTTTAAGAAAATGGCAAAATGGTGCATTTCCTCACACTTTTCAGACAAATGTCTAAAAAGCCATAGGAAATTATAAGGAGCCCAGGTGAAGAGTCGCTACTCCCCTGCTGCATCTGGGCATGGAGAAGAAGAGGCACTATTGTTGTGCTCTGTCTGTGGCTCAGTAGTAGACACACTGCTGCACCAGTGTATCAAGATGCTTTGAGGTAGAAGTGCTGTTGCTCTGCTGTAAATAGGGCTCTGTAGAAGAGACAATGCCGTATTCAGCAAAGAGGCCCTTGTGCCTGTTTGCTCTGAAGCAAAGATATGGGGCAATCAAAAGTACTGCGGTTGATAGGTACTGCAACATTTAATTGATTTAGTAATGGTCAGTCTTTAGATGGTACCTTGCACCACTTCACTGAGTACCGCACAGTTCTTCAATACAATGAAGAACTTTGTCCTGCAGCATGCTTTTTTATTCAGCATTGTGTATAACTTTATGCAATATCATTCATTGGGTTATTCAGTGCTGTGCAGAATGTAATTCTCTGTCATGCAGCACAACAGTGCCAATTATTATTGTATCATTATTATTATTATTATTGTTTGGGGTTTTCTAAGGGTTTGAATTCCACCCCAATTTTAGTGGACTCTGATTGCTAAAGGCGGACACCAGCATGATTTGAGGAGACAAATATAGTGGTGGGGTAGACCCAATGCTATAAACGTCCTCTTAGTCCATCTAGAGAATAAATACTGATGACAAACACTAGGATTAGATATAGTCCATAGCCTGACAGAGAGTGGCAAACCGGCCTTAGGCATCCTACTGGGTGGACTAGTTATTCAGTTCTAGAACTTCTAGAATGAGGAGAACTACCTGAAGATCATGGTGATGAGATGTGTCTTCAAAGATTTTATGAATTAAATGTAGCCATTCTACATTATGTGTAGGTAAATAATTCCAGAGAGAGGATCCGTGTGGCTGAGGAGAGGAGTCTCGCAAATTTATGTATCTGTATAAATAGGGAGATAGAAGAGCCAACCTGAAGAGACTGGATGTATGGTCATTAGTAAATAGATTTAAGAAGTAATTTGGAATTTGATCATGTAGTGCCTTGTGAAAAATACATAGAGCTTTGAAGAAAGTCCTTTCTTTCAGTGTGGCAGCAGGTGGAATGTTCTGAGAGCAGGGGTGATGTGTTAAGGCTGGTTCAGAACCACCACTGTACGGCATCTTAGTTTTGTGCTCATTGCAGCCTGGCTAAGGAGGCATTGAAAGGGCCTGTCTAGAGACCATTACAGTAATCCAGCCGGGAGAAGACAACAGTGAGGATCAGGGAGACTTTCTGAGGGAAATGAAGGCATGGGAGAATCCATTTTAGTTACTGCAAGTGAAAATATGGTAATTTGCAAACTGCTTTTGCCTGTGAGAAGAATGAAATATCACAACTGAAGATCATATACAGACCATATAGAGTATAAGTGTTTTAATATGTACAATTCAGTATTTTTTTAATGTGATGTAGTAGTCTGGACCAGATGCACTAATCATTTTTAGGATTTCAAGCAATCTGATGTGGCTTTTGCAACTGTGAAAATGCTTTTTCAAATGTACTAATCCCATTTTAGGAGTCATAAAAGTTATCCTAACTACAAAAATGGAATTGCAAATGGATACCAGTTCAGGAACTGGCATGTTGTAGGCATTCTTTCCAAATACTGTATTGGTATGCCATGGATCAAGGTTTTGCAAGCGAAATCCAGTCGGAAAATATTGAAAAGTCTTGGGACCAAGGAGGTGTAACCCATTCAAAAAAGGGATTCCCAACATTGTTGAGATATAGGCAGTGGTCTATTGGACCTCTGCCAACTCTCAAAGAAGAACATGAAAAAAAAACCTGTTTTTTAACACAAGCCCATTTCCTTTAAGGGAAATGGACTACATTTAAAACAAAAAATGTTTATTTAAAAGTGATTGCAGACATGGTGGTCTGCTGATCCCAGGAGGCCACAGTTCCTGTGATGGCCTTCAATTGTGGCGAGTTACTTTTTGCAACCTACCTCATTAATATTGATCAGGAAGGACTTATTGCAACCCACTGTGATTCGGAATTTTACGAACAAACCTATTAATCTATAGGTCTCTTCATACAAATTCTTGACTGTTCGCAAAAACACTGGCACAAGTATTTTGCAACCAGTAATTGGTACAGATGGCCCCTAATTGTGTGCTGCTCCATGCTGTAGTCAGTATTATGTACTAGCATTACTGTACAGTACCTCATTTAGTAAAGAGTAATGTACTTTATCTGTATCAAACATTTTGGCCAGTATGATGCAATACTTCTTTCAGTATCTGACTACTTCCATTCGTATAGGACTTTGTTTACTGTTAAGCACTATGATTGTTACCCAGCATTCCCCTTATTCATTCCCTGCACTTTCATTTGTAACAAGCAATATCTCATTCAGCCCCATTTAACGATCAGTCATTTATTTTACTTTACTCAATATTGTGCCATACTTTAGTCAGGGTGGCAGAATATTGTATTCACTGTTAAACAATACTATATTATAACCATGGATAGGCCCAGTATGTTATGAGCTTCCATCAATATGCAACACATTCAAATGCACATACACACAAAGATCCTGGTATGTGTTTTATCCACCTGTGCACATCATTTGAGATATTTGTTTTTGGTTAGTTACCTTCCAGTAGCCGCTGGCATGGCGCATTCTGTAGCTTACCTGATTGAGGCTCTCTCCCTCAGCCTCCGAAACTTGGGCTCCAGCTCTCAGTTGCAATTCCTGTGAATTGTGAGGCCTGAAGTTACATGTACAGTGGGATTGGTAGTGCAGAGCCTAATTGTAAGTGTAGCACGAGGCCTTCCCATTGTTTAGAGGTACTGTCAAGGAGAACAGGTAATCCTGCTTTAAGGTCCACCTCTGCTCAAATACAGCACCGCCCACCAAATTTCTCCTTTCCGGCAAAGGCATGCAGTTTGTACATACTTTTCTACCAATATGAGAGGCTGAAGTAGTAGTGCACAGCTTCAGGCTCTCAGACTGACAGAGAGCACTAATGGGTGAACCACCACCTAAGATCCCGCTAATTCACCTAGTGCTGTAAAACACCTTGCTGCTTTTATCTATGTTTTATGAAGATGGCTGCCAGGTGGTCGAGCCTGTGAGGGGCTCCCGACCTTGGGATCACTTTTTGTGAAAATCCCTGTATTAGCCAGCCCCGGGTGAGCAACCGCGGTGGGGAAGCCTCAGCTTACCTCTCCAGCATCTAAGTTCTGATGATTTGGTCCGAGTGTCGCTCCTGGACCTGATTCCTCGCATTGCCCATCCTTTTTCCATGGGAGCCAGGCGCGGGGTGAGTGCCGGGACTTGCAGAGGCTGATCACGGCTGTCAGATCCAGAGGTTGTGGATTCGGTGGCCCTCGGCTGGGGAACAGCCACTACAACCTTTGGTGGCCCCTGGAAGGCGATGAAGTGGCCGTAAGTGCAGTACAGTGCAGGCAGGCTGAGCACTGGTGTGGGCGTGCTCCCGAGCAGAGGTACTACTGTTATAAGAGAAAACACAAACAGGGAAAACTAAACATCGGAAATTACTGTTGTCATTGAGGGGCAAGAAGTAGCTGTTCTTCACTACTGATGAAAGTGCCCTTCTTCTGTCTGTGCTCTCCACACTGCATTAGTAGAAACAATTTCTGAGTATCATATCAAGTTCGAGAGCCTACTGCTGGGTCAATGTCCCGCCACAGCATAATCATGGAAAGGTATGGCCCCCAACTCATACTGCATTAAATTTCTGCAGAACCTCTCCAAACATGCCGCTAAATGCTTCAGACTCAAAATCCTCAAAGAACATCCAGAGACACTAATAACAGACATCTTCTACAGTCAATCAATCAATCAATCACGGCATTTATAGAGCGCGCTACTCACCCGGGAGGGTCTCAAGGCGCTGGGGGAGGGGGTAAGTTACTGCTCGAACAGCCAGGTCTTGAGCTGCTTCCTGAAGGAGAGATGGTCCTGGGTTCGCCGAAGGTGAGTGGGGAGGGAGTTCCAGGTCTTGGCTGCCAGGTAGGAGAAGGATCTTCCTCCGGCGGTGGTTCTGCGGATGCGTGGTACGGTGGCGAGGGCGTGGCTGGTTGATCGTAGCTGGCGTGTGGGCGTGTAGAAGGTCATGCGGTCGTTGAGGTACTTTGGGCCCAGGTCGTGGAGGGCCTTGTGTGCGTGGGTGAGGAGTCTGAACGTGATTCTCTTGCTGACGGGGAGCCAGTGCAGGTCTTTCAGGTGCACGGTGATGTGGCTGTGTCGGGGGATGTCCAGGATGAGTCGTGCGGAGGCGTTCTGGATGCGCTGGAGTCTCTTTTGAAGTTTGGCTGTGGTTCCGGCATAGAGGGTGTTCCCATAGTCCAGTCGGCTGGTGACGAGTGCCTGGGTGACGGTCTTCCTGGTTTCAGTGGGGATCCATCTGAAGATCTTGCGGAGCATGCGCAGGGTGTTGAAGCATGAAGATGAGACGGCGTTGACTTGTCTGGTCATCGACAGGGAGGAGTCCAGGATGAAGCCCAGGTTGCGTGCGTGGTCCGTTGGCTTGGGCGCGGTGCCCAGGGCCGGGGGCCACCAGGAGTCGTCCCAGGCGGAGGGTGATGAGCCCAGGATGAGGACTTCCGTCTTGTCTGAGTTCAGTTTAAGGCGGCTGTTCCTCATCCAGTCGGCGACGTCTCTCATCCCGTCGTGTAGGTTGGCTCTGGCGGTGGTGGGGTCGTTGGTGAGGGAGAGGATCAGCTGGGTGTCGTCGGCGTAGGAGATGATGTTGAGGTTGTGTCGGCGTGCGATGGCTGCGAGGGGCTCATGTAGACGTTGAAGAGGGTTGGGCTGAGTGAGGATCCTTGTGGAACGCCGCAGATGACTTCGGTGGCTTCGGATCTGAACGGGGGAGGCGGACTCTCTGGGTTCTTCCGGCGAGGAACGAGATGATCCATTCCAGTGCTTTCTCTCGGATTCCGATGTTGCTGAGGCGCTTCACTAGGGTGCGGTGGCAGACGGTGTCGAACGCCGCAGAGAGGTCCAAGAGGATGAGGGCAGCTGTTTCCCCGTTGTCGGTTAGGGTTCTGATGTCGTCGGTGGCTGCGATAAGGGCGGTCTCGGTGCTGTGGTTGGCCCGAAACCCGGACTGCGAGGGGTCGAGGGATCCATTCGTCTCGAGGAAGGCGGCAAGCTGTCTGTTGACGGTCTTCTCGATGACTTTGGCCGGAAACGGAAGGAGCGAGATGGGACGGTAGTTCTTGAGGTCGGTGGGGTCCGCCGTTGGTTTCTTCAGGAGGGCGGTAAGCTCGGCGTGCTTCCAGCTCTCCGGGAAGGTGGCGGTGTGGAAGGAGGAGTTGATGATGTCCCGGAGATGGGGTGCGATGGTGGCGTCGGCTTTGTTGAAGACGTGGTGTGGGCAGGGGTCGGTTGGTGATCCGGAGTGGATGGAGTTCATCGTGCGGGTGGTGTCTTCGGTGCTGATCGGGGTCCAGTTGCAGAGGGTGGTGGTGGCGGGCGTTGGTTCGGCGGTAGGGTGCGTTGTTTGTGCGTCGAAGCTGTTGTGTATGTCGGTGATCTTGCGGTGGAAGAACGCGGAGAGTGAGTTGCAGAGGTCTTGCGAGGGGGTGATGTCGTTGTTTCCGGCGCTGGGGTTGGAGAACTCTTTGACGATGCTGAAAAGTTCCTTGCTGTCATGGGCGTTGTTGTCCAGTCGTTCTTTGAGTGCCGACTTCTTGGTGGCACGGATCAGCTGGTGGTGTTTGCGGGTGGCGTGCTTGAGGGCGGTCCTGTTGTCTGTGGTCTGGTCGAGTCGCCAGGTTTTCTCGAGAGTGCGGCAGTTCTTCTTGGATTCCTTGAGTTCGTTGGTGAACCAAGGGGTTTTCTTGCTTCCGGGTCTGCTGGGAGGGTTTTTAGTGGTGCGAGGTCGTCGGCGCAGGCGGTCAGCCACTTGGCGAGGTTGCTGGCTGCTTCGTTTGGGTCCGTTGTGTTGGTGGGTGTGTTCTGGCTGAGGGAGGCGGTGAGCTGCTCGGGCGGTGATCTTGCTCCAGCTCCGGCGGGGAGCCTGTTGCGGGTGGTGGTGGGTCGCAGTCTTTCTGAAGCTGAAGTGGACGCAGCTGTGGTCGGTCCAGTGGAGTCCGGTGGCGTGGCTGAAGGAGATGTGCTTACTGGACGAGAAGACGGGGTCAAGCGTGTGGCCGGCGTAGTGGGTGGGCGTGTTCACCAGTTGCTTGAGTCCGAGGTTGGCGAGGTTGTCCAGCAGGGCGGTGGTGTTTCTGTCGTTGTTGTTCTCCAGGTGGAAGTTGAGGTCCCCTAGGAGGATGTAGTCGGCTGAGGGCATGGCGTGCGGGCTGATGAAGTCTGCGATGTCTTCGCTGAATAGTGTGCGTGGTCCCGGGGGTCTGTAGATGAGGGTGCCTCGGAGGGTGGTCTTGGGGTCAGTGTGTATCTGGAAGTGTAGGTGTTCGGGCGGCGGAGAAGGTCTCGTCGGAGTTAGTCGAGATGCGGATGGTGTTCTTGTGTACGATGGCGATGCCTCCTCCCGTCTGGTTGACGCGGTCCTTCCGGGTGATCTTGTATCCATCCGGGATGGCTATGGCGATGTCGGGCGCTGAGGAGGCGTTCATCCAGGTCTCGGTGAGGAAGGCGATGTCCGGTGCTGTTGCGTCGAGCAGGTCCCAGAGTTCCACGGCGTGCCTGTGGACGGAGCGGGTGTTCAGCAGGATGCATTTCAGGTGGTTGCTGCTGTTGCTCGACTTGGCGGAGGTGGTGCACGTCCGGGGGCAGGTGAATCGGCAGGCTTGGCAGGCGAAGGGTCCGTGGGTGCGTCTCGGTGAGGCTCGGTAGCAGGCAGGGTTCCGGCCGGCATTGAGTGCGGTGAGTGTGGCGGCGTCGTAGGTCCGTCGAGTAGTGTTGCGTTGGTGGGTTCCAGGGGTTCTGGTGCTGGGCGCGGTCCAGTCGCGGACGGGCGCAGACGGGCTTGCCTTAGGCGCGCCTTCGGCGCGCCAGCGGCGCGGCCGTGCAGCGGCCGCCATTTATGGGGAGGTGGGAGGGAGGAGCAGCTGGGAGGCGGGGAGGCAGGGGCAGCGAATGGGCAGTCAGGGGCGGGGCCGCAGGGAACGCAGCGGCGGGAGTGGCGAGAGGCAGCGGGGGCACAGAAAGGAAAAACAGGGGAGAGCAGGCAAAATCACGGGCACAACAACAGTGGGGCAGCGAGGGGCACAGAAAGGAAAAACAGGGGGAGAGCAGGCAAAATCACGGGCACAACAACAGTGGGGCAGCGAGGGGCACAGAAAGGAAAAACAGGGGGAGAGCAGGCAAAATCACGGGCACAACAACAGTGGGGCAGCGAGGGGCACAGAAAGGAAAAACAGGGGGAGAGCAGGCAAAATCACGGGCACAACAACAGTGGGGCAGCGAGGGGCACAGAAAGGAAAAACAGGGGAGAGCAGACAAAATCACGGGCACAACAACAGTGGGGCAGCGAGGGGCACAGAAAGGAAAAACAGGGGGAGAGCAGGCAAAATCACGGGCACAACAACAGTGGGGCAGCGAGGGGCACAGAAAGGAAAAACAGGGGAGAGCAGACAAAATCACGGGCACAACAACAGTGGGGCAGTGAGGGGCACAGAAAGGAAAAACAGGGGGAGAGCAGGCAAAATCACGGGCACAACAACAGTGGGGCAGCGAGGGGCACAGAAAGGAAAAACAGGGGGAGAGCAGACAAAATCATGGGCACAACAACAGTGGGGCAGCGAGGGGCACAGAAAGGAAAAACAGGGGGAGAGCAGGCAAAATCACGGGCACAACAACAGTGGGGCAGCGAGGGGCACAGAAAGGAAAAACAGGGGGAGAGCAGACAAAATCACGGGCACAACAACAGTGGGGCAGCGAGGGGCACAGAAAGGAAAAACAGGGGAGAGCAGGCAAAATCACGGGCACAACAACAGTGGGGCAGCGAGGGGCACAGAAAGGAAAAACAGGGGAGAGCAGACAAAATCACGGGCACAACAAAAGTGGGGCAGCGAGGGGCACAGAAAGGAAAAACAGGGGGAGAGCAGACAAAATCACGGGCACAACAACAGTGGGGCAGCGAGGGGCACAGAAAGGAAAAACAGGGGGAGAGCAGACAAAACGGGCACCGGGGCCACAAGCGGAGGGCGATCTTACCTACAGGAGCAGCGGGCAGACAACACAGGCGGAGCTGTGTGGTGGGGGAGCGACCTACCTGGACCTACATGGAGGCCTTAAAAAGGAGTTCATCTTCTACATTAAGAAACCCACCAAATAGAGAGAGAACTTTCTGCAACACCTTCACATAACTATTACTACCAACGTCCCTTATGGATCTAAACTCACTATATTCCCTCTCAGAACTTCAGTGGAGAACTGTCCATAAACGTTTACAGAAATGGGAACATTCGAATCCAAGCCTCTGAACAAAACCGATTCCATTTTTGATCGCTACTTCCCTGCTCTATGCGCCTCCATGTCATCCGCACCCACCACCACCTCTCCACCCTCTACCAGAGAACTCACCCATGCACCCCTGCCTCTACTAGCGCAACCTTCTACTCCCATTCCCTCACCCATTGTCTCCACCACCACCCCCGACGGCCTCTTCCATGCCCAGACACCTTGAAGCTTCAGTCTTACTACCAGAATTACTTTCCTCCTCTCTATGGCACACCTCCACTGTCCATCCTGATTTATCACTCACATCCGAATTCCCTCAGTCATCCAACCACAGCAGGCTGAATACTACCTTAACTTCCACCCCCGACCCCAACAAGCTCCATCATATTCCACTCCCTACCACAGACCCAACCACCTCCCAACTAATCCTTATAATAGCCCATCTAGAACTCAAAATCAACACTATATTGGATAAAATTGCTTCACTACGTAAGGACGCAAAGTTTAGCCACACCCTGCCTCAACCTCACACCTATCCTGCCACAAACATTCACTCTGACCCATCCTACACCCCTAGACAAAGTATCCCCTTCACTCATCAACACCCAAACCTAGACACACCACGACTGGAATGTCACAGTGGGAAGCTGAAATGATGAGCAACACATATGACAATGCTCCTAGCCAATCTTGCCACAGCAATATCCTGGTCATCCTTGGCATAAATAGGACCCTGAACACCACTCGCCCTTCCAGGCCACCTACCCAGCTAACTTCCATTCAACCCAGTCAGCCTGGTCCAAGATCATTACCCACGCTTTGCTGCATGCTACTAAATCGTCAATCAGCAGTCAGGCATGCCACTAATATAGCTGACACTATCCTACGACACAAAATTGACATTTACTTTCTAACCGAAACCTAGCTGAATGGCCACTCAACCCCTTCACCCCACCAGGCTTCTCAGTCATGCGTTGTGACCTCAAGGATCGCATTGGTGACGGATTAACCATCATACACAAAAAAGAGCTTTACTTAACACCCTTCCATATTACCAAATACCCTACCTTTGAAAATTATGGAGCTCAGATCGCTTCTAAAGGCCCCAACCCCAACAAATGTCATGTCATCTCTCACTCTCCAGGTGAAAGACACAATTCTTGAAAGATTAACAGACCTAATAAAACAAAACTCCTTAAAAAGCAGCACAGACATCATACTAGGAAACCTAAATCTGCACATGAATAATGCCGAAGATCTAATAGTACAAGCCCTATCCCCCCTCCTGGAACTGAACGATCTCACCGAACACTGAAATAAACAAACCCACAATAAGGGCTCTACCCTTGATGCATTCAGCTCTAAGCACAACACTTTATCCCTCACCTCTATCCTACCCACCAATTGGACTGACCACCATTTAGTTTTTTTAAATCTCAATGCCAGACAACCTAAGGCCCACCCCCTGACCATCCGTCCCAAGCACTAGGCGAGGAAGATACATCAAATCCCCCAGACAGAATTAGAAGCATTAGTCAGTTCCCAAATTCTTCCCACACCCTACCTCACATCTGCTGATGGCCTCACCGCCCACTACAATGACAGAACTCCTTGAAACAGTCACCCCTCTGAAACTCAAGAAATCAAGAAGTATCCCTTCCAGATCCCAGTTCAATGAAGACCTCAACAAACAGAGGCAACAACTCTGATTGGCTGAAAGAAACTGGAGGCAAAACCATGTTAACCCATCTCTTGATCCTCCGAGCTGAACACCTAACTTACAAAAAACACATCTTCAGAGAAAAATCATCCTTCTTCTGAGCCCAACTTGACCGGTCTAGGAACAGACATAAAGAACGCTTCAACATCATCAAACAGCAAACCTCCTTGTTCCCTCAACACTAAATTAATTCCTCTACTAAGCACTGCGAAGAGTACACAACATTTTTCTCTGAAAGAATATCTAACATCGAACTCTCCCTTGACCCATCCACCTCCCCACCCTACATCAAGGATGCCCCCCTAGCAAAGAGGGTCCGCCTAAGGCCCTACCTCCAACTAATGGTTGCCTTCTTAAACTCCCTCTCTCAGCAAGCCAGTACACCAACCGCAACCTCCTACAATTGAAAAGTGATGCATCCTGGACGGAATTCAACCATGTCCCTGAAGAAGAAGTCCTCGAATTACTCGCTGGCATGAAGCCGACTTCGCACATCTCTGACCCCTTCCTGCTGCGCTTCTGAAAAATCTCAGTTACATCATCTCTTCTACATAGACCAATATCATGAATTCCTCCTTATCGAGTGGTTCCATGCTGACCTACCTCAAAATCAGCCAAGTCACTCCACTCATCAAAAAACTGGATGCCAACCAGAATGACCTTAATAATTACAGGCCTATAACTAACCTCCCCCTCCTTGCCAAAAACATCAAAAAATGTGTGCTTGCACAACTTAGCAGCCACATTGAAAAATACAACCTGCATGACACCTTCCAGTCTGGATTCAGGAAAGGCTGCAGTATAGAGACTGCAATACTGACCATCATAGATGACCTACACAGATCTCTGGATGACGGCCAGGCCTGCCTCATAGTCTTCCTGGACCTCTCAGCTACCTTTGATACTGTCAACCATGACATCCTCCTAAACACCCTCTCACAGCATGCAGGCATCAATGGAACTGTCATTCAGCGGTTTGCTTCTTTCCTGAATCAACGCTCGCAGCTAGTCAAACTAAACAACTACATCTCAAAAGCAATATCAGTCTCACAAGGAGTTCCTCAAGGGTCAATCTTGTCTCCTGCCCTATTCAATCGCTATATGGAACCCAATGCAATGATCCTAAAACAAGCCAGAATTGCCTATCATCTCTATGCAGATGACACTCAACTCTACATTAAAATTTCGTCAGTCAAGGACATCCAGTACCTAAACAGCACTTTCGCCACAGTTCAATCCTGGCTGACCAACAACAATCTTAAGCTCAACCCCAATAAAACTGAACTCCTCTTCATCCAACCGAATGAAAAGTCAGTTCCTGTAGATATCTGGCTCGACAACCTCACTGCATTAAACTGCAAACTATCCATCTCCAACTCTGTCAAATCGCTGGGGATTACACTTGACAGAAACCTGACCATGAAAAAGATCATTAATGCCTCAGCTAGAACTGCCTTCTACATGTTGAAACACCTTAAAAAATCAAACCCTTCATCCTCATTAAAGACCTAAGGACTGTGGTGCAATCCTTGGTCCTCTCCAAGCTGGACTACGGTAGCGCAATTCTCCTGGGCGCCCCAAAAACACATTTCACCCCTTTGAAAGGTACACTGCACGTAGCAGCCAGTCTACTGTCAGGAGAGAGTTGCATTGAGCACATCACTCCCACTCTCAACAAACTCAACTGGCTACCAATCAAGTTAAGACGTATTCTCAAAACTGCCTGCATAATCCACAAAGCTCTCTACACAAAAAAAACAGTCTACCTCGCAAAAGCCGGCCAAAAGAGACCCCTTCAGAGCTTTAAAAGTCTACTCTTGATTCCGCCCAAATTTAAGAAAGAAAAATCTCGCATCCACTCCTTCTCTGGGAATGCTACCAGAATCTGGAACTCGCTGCCTCAGGAGCTGCGTGACAACCAATCACTCCCTCACTTCAGGACGAAACTTAAATTTCTTCTTCTCAATAAATAAATACTCCCCCCTAAACAATTTGACAGGCCTGATGCCCTTACCCCACACCCTCCTAATACTTCCGAGCATCACTACCTTGGAGAAAAACTGTCCCTTGCTCTTCCCACCTTCACAAAACCCTACCATAACTACCTCAGAACATATCATACTCATATCCTACTGTATAGATTAAACTTCTCTTATATACTGTTGCTATCCATTTTTATCTAGTCCATTTTGTATCTCATGTAATTGCTGTTATGATAACTCTGTAAAGCGCTCTGATAACTCCGGGTCTGGTTAGCGCTATCATACCCATATACTACTGTCCATCGTATACTTCCATTATCTACTGTTACTATGTATTATTATTTACTCCAATTGTAACTTGTGTAATTGCTGCTGTGCTAACTCTAAAAAGTGCTCTGATACCTTCGGGTCAAGTTCGCGTTATACAAACCTCAATAAATAAATAAATAAAATGTCTATGTCTGTTTCAGATTTTTCTCCTTGTGTTTGCTTTGTTCGCCCTAAGTTGGCAGGGTATGCCCAGACGTGGGTCCCTTGCTCACTTTGCCACTGGATTCAAGCTAGCCTGGCTGATGAGGGCTGTTAGCCCGAAACCGGTCCCAGGATGCTTGTTTCCGGTTCAGGGAAGACCTGGCTTGGCAGTTCGGGCTGGACTGTTCCCATGAGGCACAGGGTCAAGACTGATTTGCAT
This sequence comes from Calotriton arnoldi, assembly GCA_963921515.1. Taxonomy (NCBI): domain Eukaryota; kingdom Metazoa; phylum Chordata; class Amphibia; order Caudata; family Salamandridae; genus Calotriton; species Calotriton arnoldi. Next base: position 300,482 of record CAWUFW010012415.1, read on the forward strand.
ATAGCTGGGTCTGAACTGAGGTGGTGAAGTGAGCTAAAGAACGATGATGGATTCAACCCAGATCTGTGACTGGGGGTGAGTGTCTGAAAAGTTTCAGCACTCCGTCCATCATCTCCTTGTGTTTGCTTTGTTTCAGATTTCTACAATCATCCCTGACCTTCTCGAGTCTCCTAAAAGCCCCACCGGTGCTTTGCCAGACCTCAGATAACGGTTCTGTCGGGAAAGTACAATTGCTTCACCGTTATGAGCTTGATCATCAAACATTCATTTGGGTTTGGAACAAAAAATGTATAACAAATAAACAAGGTTGGAAACCTATGGTTGAGGTGCACATTTGGACGGTTTATCTATGAATTTGCCTTCACTTTGTATTTACTCAGTTTCAAATTCTCATTTTGCATGCTAATGGTATGCCTATGCTGCGAGTAATTATCCCTATATATACCTTATCTACTACTGTGGATATAGGCATTTCTGATTACCCAGATCGGAATATGAAAACCACGACGTGTCATTAATGTTGAAATCAATTATTCTGTTGTTGAATATACCTCGTTGTCTGATATAAGAACATGTATTGTTGTGGAATATTGGTTGAAATTAATGTATTCCATCGATTTATCTGAGTGGTTCTGCAACACTACTTTTATTCTCCTTTTTATATATATTATACGACCACATGGCCTTTCTATTCTCAAGAATGATACTTTTCATTCCCGAGCCTCCCCGTTACATCGTAGGTAGACTTGAGCACCGCCAACGCTGGTCTCCACGCCGGTGACGCTGAGCGCGACACGGTGACTCCGCAGACAGCATCCAGCTGCTGCGAGGCTCCGTGCACGTTTCCTCTGTACGTCAGACTGACGTAAGTTGTTCCCGGTTCTTCTTCAACCAGGAATATAGCAGTTCCATTCAAGACTGATATACGTGACTTCTGAGCACCCCTTTGCCAGGTAAGCGGGAATCACTTGCTACCTCCCGTTCTTTGTTTAATTTCCAATACCCCTTGCAACATCCTTTAAATTCCTTTACCTTTCTGTCCCGCAGGACTTGGTACTGGTTACATGGACCTATGTTTGGGGATTTAAGTAATTTTGGATTTGCATGATGGTTGATTGTTTCCCTCAACGGCAAATACCAACTATCACAGGCCTAGGTAAGACATGTTTCTTACTTGGCCCTAGTATACTTTACTGTGGTAAATCTCACATTTTCTCTACTCGCACTCATTGATTGTAGTTTGCATCATGTTTTTACCCTTAGGTTGAAACGTTTTTCCGGACCACATTGATCCTTTACACTAATTTGAGTCATCCCAAAGCCTCAAGGTAAGCCACTCTGACTGCCTTTCATCATTTTTTAATCCCCCAAACAGCTATTTAGCTCGGGAGGTTTATAACTCAGATTTCCCTACATTGATTTCTTTAGGTATCTGGCAGGCTGTTTATCCAGTAAGGCAGTCTCAGGAGAATTATTCCCAATATTGGGTGAGTATCTTGGAATTGATACCCCCTCTACTTCTTTAAGCTCTAGCTAGTTAGAACCCCTCTGACACATATGAATTCATTTCTTGTCCTTAGGCTGTCTTCCATTACTTTCCCTCTCCTTGTCCTGAAGAAGACCCGCCAAGACGCTTTGTTAAATAACGCTTACGTCAGGGTCGAAACGTCGACGTTTGTCATTGGTTCAGCCTTATCAAGTCTTCTGGTTCTAACCTAACAAGCAACTGTGCAATCTACCAGAGATATTGTTTTCCTCGTTGTTCTGACCATTTTTTAGCCTATTCTTTCTTGAAAATTTGTACATACGTTTGTTTCACTCATGTATATATGACACTTAATTCACCATTGTCACTGAGCACCTTTTTCAGTATACTATATGTCACCACAATCTTGCATTTAATCATTGACAGCCTTATAACAAAAATGCATATTGATACTGCGTTGTTGAACAAAAAGTAAACTCTTTGTTCACTACGCAAATTTGTGTCTTTTTGGTTTCCAACCTTATTTATTTGTTATACATTTTTTGTTCCAAACCCAAATGAATGTTTGATGATCAAGCTCATAACGGTGAAGCAATTGTACTTTCCCGACAGAACCATCATAGGTTTTCATATCTATACCCAGGTTCTGAGGGACACAGGGTTACCCCATAGTTACCATACAAGACCTCAGATAACAACAGTAGCAATTTAGCAAACAAGAAAGATCATTAATTGACCCAGGGTCATTATTTCTTGCTGAATTGATGAATTTGAACTTTATCTTTGAGAGACAATAGAACAAACAATTTATGCAGAGTAAATGATTTCAGTGAATGACTTTCTGGGTGTAAAGAATTCCATTCCCATCATGTCTTCCCCCAATTCTTTGCTTCTAGGACTCTCCTTTATGTGTTCCCCAGGAGTTTTCGCTTCTGGGTCTTCAAATTCTTTGCCCTCAAATTGTAGTCTGGGTCATGCTAACCAGACCCAATGCTTTTCTCTGCTCAAATGGCTGCCTGTATAACAGTGATAATTAACTGCATATTAGACCGCAATGCTGGCACTGGGGAGAGCCAAATTAGTTATAGCCCATACCCTGTCAACTAACTCTAGCAGCACTGGGCCTCCTAGAGGTGTTAGATATTTGTCACAAACCACAGAAGTACGGACGGGGAGCAGAAAAAAAGCTCCAGTACCCTAGCTCCCAAGAACAAGTATGTAAAACACACAGGGGTAGCTGTTCCTGAAAAGAGTCAGGCCAAGTTGGCACGGGGAAAAAAAAGGGAAGAAGGTGTCTCAAGATGGATGTATAGGTTAGGGCGGAATTCCCATATTTGGAAATGTTGCCCTCACACACCCCTGAAGGTGTCATGCTTCATCATTGGGTGTTTTTTTGCTCCTCGTGGGGTCGGCGCTGCAATACCCCACGGGCCCCGTGAGAGGGCTCTTTGGCAGAGATCTTTTCAAGTAAAAAACGGCGTAATGGTGAGTGCAAGTGTGTGGCGGTAGTGTGAAAGTGGGTTGAAGATACCACGAAGGTGCCCAATAAAAGAAGGTTTTATTCGTGGGTCCACCGGAAAGAGTAAAAACAGAAGCCAAACTCCTACTTTCCACTAATGAGAAAATTCAATTTGGTCAAAAGTGTCGGTGAAGTGAATCGGGTCGACATGTTTCACTCCCTATTGGTCCAGAAGGGATCCTTGGCGTTTCATCAGGACCGAGTATAGTGTGAAATGTAAAATCTGTCAATGCCCAGAGTGCAGAGAGGGAAGAATTAGGAAGGGGATGTCAAAGGATAACCCCCCTGTATCTTAGGGGGGGGTTAGGTGCGGGATTTTTTTTATCATCAGTCACCTTAAAAAATCCAACCTGAAAGAGAGTGAGGAGAGGAGAAAAAAAATAGGGTAAGAATGCATCAGCCACAGGGAGTATACAGTGGCTAGATAAAAGTGGCACGTAATGGAAAAAGACGTGCTACATGTGTAGGAGAGTTCATATTATTGCTGTGTGTCACTCATACAAAAAATTCAAGTGTGAGTGACCGGTGATCACGTGCCCAGAGAAATGTACTACATCATTAGCAGGACCACATAGACTCATCACACATACATAGAAATATCTAAAATAAAGTTGAAGAGTGGTATCTCGCTTACACTCTCAAAGTGAAGAAAAGTGCCTCTGAGGTAAGAGCAGGCGTTTGCTACATGAGATCTGTAGGATGAGGTAACAGAAGGGGGTCGGGGTTAACAGTTGAAATAGGAAGTTAAAATTAAAGGAATCGGGCGGTCAAGGAAAATCCTTGCCGCTCGCCAAGGCGTACTCACAGTATTCTCTGGTAGCATTCGGCATAGTCACCTACCCACGTCTTCTTACCCGGAAGGAACCGGTTCCTAGGAGCAGCGGCGTTCAAGTAGTGCCAGCGCTGTCAATCAGTCAGCCGGCTCTGCGTCAAATGAGACCCGGATAGCCGGGCATGACGCAGGGGTGGGGAGGGCGTGGACTGGAAATGTCGGCTGATGGCTAAGTCCTATGGCGGCCATCTTAGAGAGGTAAAGCGTGCCCTAAAAAAACTCGATGTGGATGCCTCCACTGGGAGGGAAGAGTTGTATGGCAAATAGAACGTAAAGGTAAAGAAATCTGGTTAAGAGTGTTAAAAATCCAGTTTCAATGCGAGTGGTTAGTAGCAGGCAGATTAAAGAGGGAACAGGTGTCCTAAGGGTTATGAATATAATGGGGCACCGGAGGGGTGGTTGGTGTTCCCTGGGAATTTTCAAAAGAGTACTGAGGGAGCAAGTGTCCTAAAGTTGAAGTATATGCGGGGACACAGAAGGGGCAGGTGGTGTTCCCAGGGAGTTCTCAATGTCTGTGCTAGCTCACATGATAGCTGTGTGCTAGATCTCAGCTGGAGATGAAAACATTGAAAAAATAGGGTGTTGAAACAGAGGTGTCTCCTAATAGGTACCATCAGGTAAAAGTGCCTACAAGGGATTATTTCTTATAGTTGTTCTAATGTGTTATGAGGTCATCTGCAATAAGCTCTGAGCAGTAGCTTACGTTGAGTTATTTTCCAAAATTGATTCCATATTTTAACATGAATAAATCTATAGAAAACTTCAAAAAAACAATACAAGACGGGTGTATACTTCTTGAAACACAAATTTATGTTGAAAGAATAAAAATATATTGAAGGGTACATAAAATACAGTACATATAAACACAAAGTGACCGATATTTTAACAATTTCTTGTAGCAGTTCTTATCTCATTGACTCCCATTCCATATACTATATACACAAAGAAATTGCAACTAATTATATAGAAAACAATTCCTCTAATGAAAGCAATCACAAAGAAAATGGGTGCAGTTGTCGACGTTTCAGTCTATGTAGTGAAGACATCTGTTAGACCACTTCAGGACGGTATTTTCATATGTAGAATGACCTCTATATAGATGAAATGATCCAAACAGTTGCACATCAATTAAAGATATAAAAAGAAATGAAGTAATACACCTGTGATGTAAAGAATAAAAAAGAAATTATGGAGTGAGGACTGCAGAAAGGATTAGATGCGAAACCATCCAAAGATAGAGCTGATGATTGCCCAAAGAAGTGAAATATTTATTGAAAATTAAGTGAGAGAAACTACACCAAGATATAAGTTTAAAAAGTAAGTTACAAAGGCTTACTGGGAATACTAAGCAGGTAATCTGTAGTAGATTTGAGGGCTGTATGATGTAGTCTGGTCCATTGAATAGATTTCTAAAGTCAAAGGCAAAACTATTGAATAACTAAAGGTGACCAGACAATTGTTACACAAGTCCCTCTTAGAAAAAAGAGAAATGGCCCTATCTAGAGTGGTTGGCAGTCTGTCTCACTCAAGGTTAACCTTCCCCAAGGCCCGAACAAAACTTCTTTCAAGAGAACAACGTTCTCAGATACAAATCAGACACAGACACCGATCAAACATCAGACAATTCATACCGACAACATTACAATCAACAGCCATCCACCTCACAACAGGCTTTTTTAGGGCAGGACCGGAGGGGCTCGGGCGCCCCGAGGAGACAACGAGTTGCGAAACGAGGATGGTTTCACAACCAATACACCTGGGGTTTTAGGCAGACGAGGAATCAATATAACGAGTGGTAGATTCTGTTCGAACCATTCCAATATTCAACCTCTCCAAACACACACTGTCAGAATCAGAGATCTCTGTTCTATCTGCTGGTCTCTCGTTCGTCCCAACACATAGAAATGACATATTTCAAACTAAATTGGAACTTTACAGATTCTTCAGAACAATCAGACTGAGAAATGTCTTTGCCTCCAATACATCAATACCTCAGATTGACACCACAGGGCTTTGCAATCCCTCTAGTTTCTTCCCTGTGAATACAATGATTTCAAAAGAAGTCCTGCCATTTGAGAATGCCATCCTTACAGAGGTCGATAATTTATTCCAAGAAACACACTTTGTACAATATAATTTTTCCAAACACGAGCAAACGGCGTTACAGAACCTACAAACCCTTTCTGACACCGTTATTAAACCGGCAGATAAGGGTGGAGGAATAATTATCTGGGACAAGACTGCCTATAGATCTGAACTGCTGAAACAACTTTCAGTACAGGACCATTATAAGAAATTGACAAAAACCCACAAACGAATTGGTTAAGATCATATCTACCTTGAGTCGCCAAGGTTTCGATGGGGTTTGGCTCAGCGAGAAGGAGGCTTCTTTTCTCATTAACAAAACACCAATGGTACCGGTAATTTACATCTTACCGAAAGTTCATTAAAATTCCACCACGCCTCCCGAATGCCCTATAGTTTCGGGTTGCAACTCAATACTCAAACCTTTAGCCCAATATGCTGACTTCTTCATTAGACCCTTTGCAACAGAACAACTGTCCTATATCAGAGACACGACTGCAGTGATCAATATTATTGAGAATCATCCTTTTGATCCTGCCCATGAACTACTGGTCTCTATGGATATAGAGAGCCTTTACACCAATATACAACAAAATGAAATTTTGATAATCCTAAATGAACTTTTGGAATCAAGACCTCGGCCACATAATGTCCGACGTCTTACATACTTGAATGCATTAGGATCTCACTATGTGAAAACGTTTTCTTATTTGAAAACACCTTTTACCAGCAACTCAAAGGGGTAGCAATGGGTGCAGTTTATGCCCCAGACATAGCAAATATCTATGTCTCAACCTTCGAGAAACAACACATCAATGATACATCGAATCCATTTTCATCGCACATCATCCGATGGCTGAGATATATTGATGATGTGTTTTTATATGAGAGGTAGTGTAGATCATTTGAACAGTTTTCATCTATGGCTTAATTCTCTGAACTCTAACCTTAAATTCACGATGGAGTTTGACCACTACTGTATAAATTTCCTTGATATTTCCATAAAGGTAGACGAAAACAATCTACTATACACCACATTGTATACAAAGCCTACGGCTAGGAACACACTACTCCAGTACAATAGTCATCACCCGCATGCCCTAAAAGATGGATTGCCGTTTGGACAGTTTCTGCGTTTACGTAGAAACTGTACCCGCAAAGAAGATTACTTCCTTGAAGCTAAAAATCTCAAAGAAAAACTTAAAGCGCGAGGGTACCCTGCAAGACAACTGAAGAGATCTTTGAAACGGGCTTGGCATAACAATCGGGAGGCCCTCCTTGAAGTTGGGAAACGGTCCAACCAATCACAATTTGTGTGTGTGTCGACCTTTGGAACCCACTCTAACAAAATCAAGAAGATTATTAATAAACATTGGACACTTTTTAAAAGCTTACCAGAACTTGAAGAAAAACCAATATTCTCTTTTAAGAGAGGCTCCAATGTCAAAGACCGCCTAGTACATGCCTACGAAACATCTAACACAAGCACAGTAGACAACATGGTGCAACTGTTGCCCATGGTAGGACATTTTAAGTGTAATATGTGTGCAGCATGTGACAATACCAATACCACCAAGACTTTCCAGATTAACGGACAGCAGGTTACACTTAAACACTTCTCAAATTGTAACACCAGTAACGTAGTGTACAGCATCAAGTGCCCATGTGGCTTACACTACATAGGTAAAACCACCCAACAGGTTAAGAAAAAGATTCTCCAGCATCAGTCGAGAATCCGTTGCAAAGTGGAAAATGCTCCCCTTGTTGAACACTACACTAATCTGAAACACTCTGAAAAAGACATGATGTGGTGGGTCATCGAAATGGTGAAACCATGTAAAAGGAAACCTAATGTGGAACAGGTGTTGACACTAAAAGAAAACCGCTGGATCTGTCTTACTGACAATATAGCAAAAGGTCTGAATTAATCTGTGGAGTGGCACACTTTGACATGTATGATGTAACCCCTCAGGTTTATTCCACATTTATAAGGTCCGCTTGCCACTACCTTGTGTATCAGCCACAAGATATAGCATTAATATGACCTATTTTGTATAATTGGCCAATCATCCATCCTTATATATGTTCCTGCACAAACTGTCATTATATGTATATTATCTGTTTCACCAGATTAGTCTTGCAATAAGTATATAATATAAGATCTGTTTTGCAATGTATGAATATCGATGCTATGTTTTAAAGTGCTGAACCTGTAAGACATCTAATATCTGTCTCACCATATAGGAAAGGTATCAAACCTTCAGCATTATTGTGGAACCAGTAAGAATAACCCTTACCCTAAATGTCTCTTTCATTGTAACGTTTGGACTATCGTTGCATGTATACATGATAGATGTTAAACCTGTAGCATTATTGTGTAACCATAGGAAATAACCCCCACTTTGAATGTTCTTTTTCTTTGTCTGTATCATGAATGTGCTAATGTATTTCTATGACATTGGCACCCTAACATATGATAATTCTTATGACTATTTCTTTTGGCTATTACTGTTGTTCCCACATCTATGGAATTAATTGGCTCTTAACTTTCCCTTCCTTTTCTGGAACAAGCCCACACTCCAAGATGGCGGTTAAAGCTTTCCAATTTTGCCACAGTATAGTCAAGAAGGTAGCCTTCATGAATGTTTTATCAGGACACTATGGATATGCTCACATGGTGCTTAATTTGGCTTGGGCGTTTGGTGTTCGCCATTAAACCACGCATTATAGGTGATTTGTCCTGCCTATACCCTTCATAAATGACAAAGATCAGATTTACCATGATGTCTCGGTGCTTCCCCTGCTCTGTAGATCCCCTATGTTCTATGGGGTCTCCTAACCTTTGGTGACAATTCGAGTCACATTACCTATCATTCACATGTACCGTCCCTATTGGGCACATATGAGATAAATCGTTCCAATATGGCCGCTCCTTTTCGTGAACTAAGCTGATCTAGGGCTCCGAGTCGATCATTTGACTCCGGAAGTATATTTATACACCCAGAGCCGCATACAGGCTTTCTGATGCTGACTGAACGAGCAGCGGTTTATCGGCCGGATCTGTACCCGTTTTCGAATTCTGTGAGTGCACGTGTGTTTGTTGAAGTTTTGCAAGCCTTGTTGAGAATGAATCCGTTGTCCGAGTAGCGATCCAGTTGTTGGTTTACTTGGCTGTTTGTTTCTTCTTTTTGCTCAGTATTGAAGTGTCTGGCCACATTAGAATTCACTGGAACGAGCATTGTCTTTAAGGTGGATTGTTGGAGGAACGATTGCCCCGATATGTTATTTCCATCCTCAAATATCTTTGGTAAACTATGCTCAAAACGTGGTCCTCTATGACTAACTGGTACTTTAGTGCACTAAATTTTAGTACTCAGTGCACTAGTAACTCATCACATAGTAGACCTTGATGTAGAAAAGTGGTATGTTCACTGTTCCTGCACTATAGATAAGTTTGGAGTCATTGATTGTTTTTGATAACATTAGAACTATTGAGTATTCCACTATCAGTTAACACAGTGATTTTTATTGAATAGTAAAACGCAGGTTTTTGTGATGAACGGTTGAATTATTAAGTATCATGTTGTTTGCTCTTTCACCGGCCCGTTTTAACCTTGAGTGACACAGACTGCTAACCACTCTAGATAGGGCCATTTCTCTATTTTCTAAGAGGGACTTGTGTGACAATTGTCTGGTCACCTTTAGTTATTCAATAGATTTGCCTTTGACTTTAGAAATCTATTCAACGGACCAGACTACATCATACAGCCCTCAAATCTACTACAGATAGTCACCTGTTTAGTCTTCCCAGTAAGTCTTAGTAACTTACTTTTTAAACTTATATCTTGGTGTAGTTTCTCTCACTTAATTTTCAATAAATATTTCACTTCTTTGGTCAATCATCAGCTCTACCTTTGGATGGTTTCGCATCTAATCCTTTCTGCAGTCCTCACTCCATAATTTATTTTTTATTCTTTACATCACGGGTGTTTTTAAGAGTTTTTAAGAGTTTTATATAGCGCAAACTAGACCCGAAGATATCGGGTATCAGAGCGCTTTACATGAGGACCAGTTTCGTTACAGATGGACACATTCATTTTTGTTAGGGTGTATTACTTCATTTCTTTTTATATCTTTAATTGATGTGCGACTGTTTGGATCATTCCATCTATACAGGGGTCATTCTACATATGAAAATACGTCCTGAAGATGGTCTAACAGATGTCTTCACTACATAGATCGAAACGTCGACAACTGCACCCATTTTCTTTGTGATTGCTCTCATTAGCGGAATTGTTTTCTATATAATTAGTTGCAATTTCTTTGTTTATATAGTATATGGAATGGGTGTCCACATAAGTGTCAATGAGATAAGAACTGCTACAAGAAATTGTAAAAATCTCGGTCACTTTGTGTTTATATGTAATGTATTTTATGCACCCTTCAATATATTTTTATTCTTTCAACATAAATTTGTGTTTCAAGAAGTATACACCCGTCTTGTATTGTTTTTTTGAAGTTTTCTATAGATTTCTTCATGTTAAAATAAGGAATCAATTTTGCAAAATAACTCAACGTAAGCTACTGCTGAGAGCTTATTGCAGATGACCTCATAACACATTAGAACAACTATAAGAAAGAATCCCTTGTAGGCACTTTTACCTGATGATATAATAATTACCCAAGCCTCCAAGGGTCTATTGGGTTCCCCACTCTCTCTTTTACTCCTTCTAGGTACAGCAACATGATAAGTGTATGCTAGATCTCTGCTGGAAATGAAAAAATCTGGGTGTGTACACAGTGGTGCCTTCTTCTCGGTAAACATATGCGGCGTACCCAAGGGGGTGTGCAGATTACATGGTGCACTCAGACCAAGGGATATCGTCGTTCAGTCCGTGAATGTGTGTCTTAAGGCGGAACACCCACCGCTGTTATCTAGAGAAAAGGGACCTCGTGTTCCATTTGTTGTTAGCCTCAATAACCGAACATTTTAGATTATTCACAGTATGGTTAAGCTGTAGAAAATGGGAAGACATTGTTGTACTTACCCTCCTGCAGTGTATGGTGCTTCGATGTTCAGTTATTCGTCTTTCACCATTCTAGTAGTCATGCCTACATATCTAAGACCGCAGCGGTATGTGATGAGGTATATGCAATTCTTAGTATTGCAATTGGTATGTTTCCTTTGCTGCCATGGGTGGGGCTGGCCAATGTTAATTTCCTTGGTAGTTTTTGTGAGGGGGCATACTGTACAAGACCCGCAGGGATAGTGTCCCTGAACATGAGGTAAACCCCAGAGTGTAGTTCCGGGGTCCTTCGGCGAAGTGGGTCATGTGTAAACAAGCATGTCTCTGAGGTTGTCTGTGCGTTTATATGCAAAGAGGGGTGGGTTGCCCATTTCCAAAGTCCCTGTATTCAGAATGGACCAATGTTTCCTGATGATTTTCTGAATCTTATTTGACAAAGGGGTGAAGGTAGTGACACATGGAAGCATATCCGTTGATGGTTTAACCTTTCTTTCCAGAAGGCTGTCCCATAGGTTATTCTTTGCTCTATTGTATGCCTGCTTAATGATCTTCGGAGGGTAGTGGCGAGTGATCAAGTTGGATCTCAGACTGGAAGCTTGTAATTCATACTCTTTAATGGTGTTGCAGTTACGACGGAGGAGTAGGAACTGACCCACCAGTAGGATGTTACGTAGGGCTTTCCGGTGATGACTTTCATAAAGTAATAAGCTGTTCCTATCCATCAGCTTTTTGTAGTTGGTGGTGAGTATCCTGCCTCCTTCTCCTGAGGTAAGTAGATCCGAAAAGGGTATGGATTGGTCTGGCATGGTACTGGTGAAATTCAGAAAGGGGTTAAGTGTGTTGATCCAATCACAGAATTCTGTACAGATGCTAGCATCTCCTCGCCAGAAGATAAGTATAACATCTATATATCTTCTCCAGGTAACTATATTCCCTTTTTAGGGGTTGTCATCAGCGAGGATGTGGTTTCCTTCGAAAGCTGGCATGTGAAGGCAGGCCAGACTTGGAGCGAAGATACTACCAATGGAAGTGCCCTGTACCTGATGGTATAGCTGTTCTTTAAATTCAAAGAAATTCTCCTTGAGGGTTAGGGAAGCACAGACTAAGATGAAGCTAGGGGGTGTCTGGGATGTCCATGGTGTCTCTGTCGTGAGGATGGTCTCCAGCACTTCTATTTTGGCGTCCTGTAGGATATTCGTGTACAGGGCTTCAACTAAAGTGACAAGGAGGTCAATGTTCTCCAGCTTCATAATATTCTGTATGAGGTTCAACACCGCAGTTGTATCCTTCAGGTAAGTTGGGGTCTCATCGCTATGGGTCTCAGAAAATGATCACAGAATTTGCTCAGTGATTCGAGGAGGGAGTCGATACTGGAGACAATGGGTCTGCCTGGTTTTGGCGTGATAGCCTTGTGGATCTTCGGAAGGGTGTAAAAGTATGGGATCCTGAGTTGCATGTTAATCAGGAAATCAGCCTTATTTTTAGTGATTTATCCTTCTGTCTAAGCCCCGGATAGTAGCAGCTGGATTCTAGTGGTAAGTCTTGCTGTGGGATCCATGTCAATTTGGCAATAGTATTGGGTGCTCTGTAGCTGTTGTAGACATTCTTCATCATAGGCTGACAGGTCTTGAAGTACAATCGCCCCACCTTTGGCAGCTGGTTTTATGACAATGGAGTGGTCTTCTGTAATCCCTCGTATGAGTTCCTTATCTCTGTTGGATAGATTGTTGTATGGTGGAAGTGTGGTAGTCCTACACACCTCCTTAAGAACTGCTTTTGCAAAGGTAAGTATTTTACTTGGCATCATGGCAGATGGGGGAGTGAATGTTGACTGGTTGCGTAATCCTGTGTCACCAGGCATGGAGGGTGGTTTGTCTTGAAAAAAGGCACGTAGTCTGATCTTGCGGAAGAATTGTTGTAATTCGAGGTTAAGATGGAAAGGGTACTCCTTCGGGGTTGGAACAAAACCTAGTCCTTTCTCTAGTACTTTGGTCTCATTGTTGTTCAATATACATGAGGACAGATTCACTACTAGTGTTTTGTTGTGGTCGTGTGACTCTTCAGCAACATCTGTGTTTCCGGTTCCTGCCAATGCATATTTCTGTTGTGTCCTCTCCTTCTGCCTCTTCCTCTACCCCTCCCTCTGTTTAAAAAGGGGGGTTCGGGAACTGTTGATACTTTGAGAACTGTGGTTGTTGTAGCTCATGTATAGGATGCCACATTGGTGGTGGTCCCATCCAGGGACCCCTATATTGGTTATGCTGAAAGGGGGGGACAGGAAAATTAGAAAAAAGGGGGGTGGATTCCCTTTTTGCCTATTGTAGCTGCCTCTACTGTCATTGCTGGAGGTACTACTGAATGAGCCTGACTTCCTAGATGAGGATAAAGAACCCTCATCAGAGGAGGTGTCACCTATCTGGCCTGGAAATCCTCCCTAATATAGGGGTAGTCCTTTTCTCGGTCAAAACGTTTCACATCTTTTTGGAGTTTCGTAATCTTTTTTTGTGTGAGATATTCTTTGTGTTCGTTCATCTCTTCATTAATTTAGGCTATGCGGGTTTTGAAAGCTGAGATACTAATCCTAGCCTTCAAGGCATTCTCAGCTATGGTGATCGGAATCAAAAGCACCTCAGAGAGGCGTTTCGCTGTGTTATAATTAGGAGTAGCCAATCCTGTGTACATTTCCAGGCTATTTTGGACCATTCCTGCCGGAAAGTGATGTCGTTTAGGAAAATCCGGGGTGTAAAAGTCACATATACACCATCAGGGGCAATATTGGCTCTCAGATACTCTGTCATAATAGATCCATGTAGGGATGTCATAATCTGTTGTTTTCTCAAGGCTGCTAGAGACTTCCAGTCCTCCGTCTTACTCCCTGGGGCAAAAGTGCCCTCTGCTGCCAATAGTGATGGAGCTCTCAGAATCTCTGCCACTATGTCTTCATCGAAACTTAGTCCTAAGTTTTCCGTCATAATGAAAGTCTAGAGGAGGACGTTCTTAATGGGTAATCCTAGCGGGGCGGGCGGTGGGTGGAAAAGAGGAGAATTGGTGTTGAAAAAGAATGAAATGTAAGCAAGAAGAAATGGAGAGACACAAACACAGTGTCCCACAGCTAGCCGCCGTACTAACAACACAAACCACAGAAGTAGGGACGGGGAGCAGAAAAAAAGGTCCAGTACCCTATCTAACAAGAACAAGTATGTAAAGCACTCAGGGGTAGCTGTTCCTGAAAAGATTCAGGCCAAGTTGGCACAGGGAAAAAAAGAGGAAGAAGGTGTATCGGGATGGATGTATAGGTAAGGGGGAATTCCCTTATTTGGAAATGTTGCCCTCACACACCCGTGAAGGTGTCATACTTCATCATTGGGCGTTGTTGCTCCTCGTGGGGTCAGTGCTGCAATATCCACTGGCCCTGCAAGTGGCTCTGTGGCGGAGATCTTTTAAAGTAAAAAACGCTGTAATGGTGAGTGCAAGTGTGTGGCGCTTCCAACCTGAAAGAGAGAGAGGAGAAAAAAAAAATAAAGTAAGAATGTATCAGCCATAGGGAGTATACAGTGGCTAGATAGAAGTGGCACATGATGGAAAAAAAATGTGCTACTTGTGTAGGAGAGTTCATATCATTGCTGTGTGTCACTCAAAGAAAAAATTCAAATGTGAGTGATCAGTGATCACATGCCCAGAGAAATGTATTACATCATTAGCAGGACCACATAGACTCATCCCACATACATATATATATAAAAAAGAAAGTTGAAGAGTGGTATCTCGCTTTCCCTCTCAAAGTGAAGGAAAGTGCATCTGAGGTAAGAGCAGGCATTCGCTACATGAGATCTGTAGGATGAAGTAACAGAAGGGACTTGGGGTTATAAGTTGAAATAGGAAGTTTAAAATAAAGGTATCGGGCGGTCAAGGAAAAATCCTTGCCGTTCACCAAGGCGTACTCACACTATTCTCTGGTAGCATTCGGCATAGTCACCTACCCACATCTGCTTACCCAGAAGGAACCGGTTCCTAGGAGCAGTGGCGTTCAAGTAGTGCCGGCGCTGTCAATTAGTCAGCCGGTTCTACATCAAACGAGACCCGGAGAGCAGGACTTACGCCGGGGGTGGGGAGGGCGTGGTCTGGAAAGGTCGGCTGATGGCTAAGTCCAATGGCAGCCATCTTAGAGAGGTAAAGCATGCCCTAAAAAAACTCAATGTGGATGCCTCCACTGGGAGGGAAGAGATGTATGGCAAATAGGACGAAAAGGTAAAGAAATTTGGTTAAGAGTGTCCAGTTGCAATGCGAGTGGTTAGTAGCAGACAGGTTAAAGAGGGAACAGGACACCAAAATAGAAGTGCTGGAGACCATCCTCATGACAGAGACACCATGGACATCCCAGACACTCCCTAACTTAATCTTGGACTGTGCTTCCCTAGCCCTCAAGGAGAATCTCTTTGAATTTAAAGAACAACTATACCGTCAGGTACAGTGCACTTCCATGGGTAGCACCTTCGCTCCAAACCTGGCCTGCCTTTACATGTCAGCTTTCGAAGGAAACCACATCTTCGCTGATGACAACCCCTAAAAAGGGAATATACTTACCTGGCGAAGATATATAGATGATATACTTATCTTGTGGCAAGGAGATGCTAGCATCTGTAGAGAATTCTGTGATTGGATCAACACACTTAACCCCTTTCTGAATTTCACCAGTATCATGTCAGACCAATCCATACCCTTTTTGCATCTACTTATCTCTAGAGAATGAGGCAGGATACTCACCACCAACTACAAAAAGCCGACGGATAGGAACAGCCTATTACTTTAAGAAAAACATCACCTGAAAGCCCTACGTGACAGCCTAACGGTGGGTCAGTTCCTACGCCTCCGTCGTAACTGCAACACCATTAAAGAGTATGAATTGTAAGCTTCCAGCCTGAGATCCAACTTGATCACTCGCCACTACCCTCAGAAGATCATTAAGCAGGTATACAAAAGAGCAAAGAATAACCATTGGGACAGCCTTCTGGAAAGAAAGGTTAAACCATCAACAGATATGCTTACATGTGTCACTACCTTCACCCCTTCGTCAAATAAGATTCAGAAAATCATCAGGAAACATTGGTCCATTCTGAATACAGGGACTTTGGAAATGGGCAACCCACCCCTCTTTGCATATAAATGCACAGACAACCTCAGAGACATGCTTGTTCACACATGACCCACTTCGCAGAGGGACCCGGGAACTACACTCTGGGGTTTACCTCATGTTCAGGGACACTATCCCTGCGGGTCTTATGCAGTATGCCCCCTCACAAAACCTACCAAGAAAATTAACATTGGCCTGCCCCACCCATGGCAGCAAAGGAAACATACCAATTGCAATACTAAGAATTGCATATACCTCATCACATGCCCCTGCAGTCTTAGATATGTAGGCATGACTAATAGAATGGTCAAAAAACACAAATAATTGAACATCGAAGCACCATATGCTGCAGAAGGGTAAGTACAAAGATGTCTTCCCATTTTCTACAGCTTAACCATACTGTGGATAATCTAAAATGGACTATTATTGAGGCTAACAACAAATGGAACAAAAGGTCCCTTTTCTCTAGAGAACAGCGGTGGGTGTTCCGCCTTAAGACACACATTCATGGACTGAACGATGATATCCCTTGGTCTTAGCGCCATGTAATCTGTATACCCCCTTGGGTACCCCGCATATGTATACCGAGAAGGAGACACCACTGTGTTCACACCCAGATTTTTCAATTTCCAGCTGATATCTAGCATGTGAGCTAGCACAGACATTGAGAACTCCCTGGGAACGCCATCCGCCCCTTCTGTGTCCCCGCATATACTTCAACTTTAGGACTCTTTCTCCCTCTGTACTCTTTTGAGAATTCCCTGGGAACACCAACCGCCCCTCCTGTGTCCCATTATATACATAACCCTCAGGACACCTGTTCGCTCTTTAACCTGTCTGCTACTAACCACTCGCATTACAACTGGACACTCTTAACCAAATTTCTTCACCTTTACATCCTATTTGCCATACATCTCTTCCCTCCCAGTGGAGGCATCCACATTCAATTTTTTAGGGCACGCGTTACCTCTCTAAGATGGGCGCCATAGGACTTAGCCATCACCCTACATTTCCAGTCCACGCCCCCCCACCCCCCACGTCAGGCCTGGCTATCCGGGTCTCGTTTGACGGACAGCCGGCTGACGGATTGACAGCGCCAGCACTACTTGAACGCCACTGCTCCTAGGAACCGGTTCCTTCTGGGTAAGCAGACATGGGTAGGTGACTATGCTGAACGCTACCAGAGAATACTGTGAGTACGCCTTGTCGAGCTGTAAGGATTTTTCCTCGACCGTCCGATTCCTTTATTTTTAACTTTCCTTTTCAACTTTTAACCCCGAGCCCCTTCTGTTACCTCATCCTACAGATCTCACGTAGCGAATGCCTGCTCTTACCTCAGAGGCACTTTCCTTCACTTTGAGAGGGTAAGCGAGATACCACTCTTCAACTTTCTTTTATATATATCTATGTATGTGTGATGTGGGATGAGTCTATGTGGTCCTGCTAATGATATAGTATATTTCTCTGGGCACGTGATCACTGGTCACTCACACTTGAATTTTTTGTTTGAGTGACACACAGCAATGATATGAACTCTCCTACACATGTAGCACGTCTTTTTTCCATTACATGCCACTTCTATCTAGCCACTGTATACTCCCTGTGGCTGATACATTCTTACCCTATATTTTTTTTCTCCTCTCTCTCTTTCAGGTTGGATTTTTTTAAGTGACTGATGATAAAAAAGAAATCCCGCACCTAACTACTTAGTCTCTCCCCGACTAAGATACAGGGGGGGTATCCTTTGACACCACCTTCCTAATTTTTCCCTCTCTGCACTCTGGGCAGGGAAAGATTTTACATTTCACACTATACTCAGTCCTGATGAAACGCCAAGGATCCCTTCTCGACCAATAGGGCGTGAAACATGTCGACCTGATTCACTTCACCGGCACTTTTGACCAATCTGAATTTCCTCATTAGTGAAACGTAGGAGGCTGGCTTCTGTTTTTACTCTATCCTGTGGACCCACGAATAAAAACCTTCTTTTATTGGGCACCATTGCGGTATTTTTAAGCCACTTTCACACTAGCGCCACACACTTGCACTCACCATTATGGCGTTTTTTACTTTAAAAGATCTCCGCCAAAGAGCCCTCTCGCGGGGCCCGTAGGGTATTACAGCGCCGACCCCACGAGGAGCAAAAACGCCCAATGATGAAGCATGACACCTTCATGGGTGTGTGTGGGCAACATTTCCAAATAAGGGAATTCCCCCCTTACCTATACATCCATCCTGAGACACCTTCTTCCCCATTTTTTCCTCGCGCCAGCTTGGCCTGACTCTTTTCAGGAACAGCTACCCCTGTGTGTTTTACACGTTAGATATTTGTCCCCACTGCCAATAAAACATATCCTGTCCTGTGGACACACACAGGCTCTCAGCAGGGGTGCAGCCTATCTCTCTTTACAGCTATTTTATTTGCCCCTGAATTGGATCTAGACTCTGGGTGCATATACCAAAATCTTTACATACCCTAAATGAATTATGCCCACTTTGATTCTGAAAACACTATTTGAGTAAGATTATTACAAATTTATGAGCATGTAAAATGTTCTACTCTGCCAGCAAAAGGAAAGTAATGCAGAAATCCACTCTGTAAGCGTAGAAATACAACTAGCCGATGCAAATAGCTGATGGTTGTGATCTGCTGAGCTGGCGAGATAAAGTGGAATCTTTCACAAAATGTAGGAGATGTGAAGACTCCTTCCTAGGCTCACTTAGAAAGGGCAAATACATAAAGTTTCAACCATGAATAGACTGAATAACCTCCCTACACCACCAGGCTCCAGTTTTCACAAGGAGCAATAGCCAAGTGTTAGTGGCAACCTTTGTTCTCCTGAGGCCTGGCAAGTGAGCCATTGTATGAAATGGACAAAGCTGAGAGACATCTGCTTAAGAGAGGAAGATTTCAACCATCTTAGATATTCTCAGAATGCCCTTATGAGAACTGGCGTACCTTGAACCAAACCTCACAAGATTTGTCAGACACTGCCTTGAAACTCGAGGTAGGGTAAGAGAACCAGCTAGGGATTTGTTTAGGGTGGCATGCCAATCACTGAAGGCCTGATTCCCTTTTTAATCCCAAGTAAAGCCCACTTTTGTTCGGGAGTTGAACCTGCTGGAAACAGGAAGAATAAGAAAGAAATGTCTTCTATGTTGAGGAAGAGTCCTGAATATGTGTGCTGAGGAAAACTGGGAGGCTGTCCAAACTTATAAATGAGTCAATGTCTCGGGAATTGTTCCAAGAAAGGGTGGTCAGAGACTCTTTCGGATCCATGTGGCTAAAGAGGCGCAAAGTCCTGCAAGAGAGGTCTGATCATCATTTTGAAACCTCTCCTGTAACTGGAGGGTGCAGCAGGTTTTGCAACAGGAGAAGCTGTGGACTAGCAGAAGGAATGCCAGTTAATCTCCAGGTACTAGAATTGGTTGTGAGAATGTGGAATGCCTATCTTCCTTACACCTAAGAGACACTAGACTGGAGGCATGGATCCAGACCTGCTGCAAGCAAGTAGACCCTCTTGAGAAAATGTTAGATTTTGCCACATTTTTCAATTTCCCACAAAAATCAAAGCTCTGATAGTACCTAGGCAAACACAGACCAACTTGCTAATTTGTGGTAGTCATATACCCCATGAGGATAGATTCCCACTCGAGGCAAAAATGAGAAGGAAGCAGCCCAAGCATGTAATGGGGATAGAGGGAAAGGGTTTTCTCTGCCGAGAAAATATTTTCCACAAAGTGAAATAACAAAAACGTTAACTATGGAAATGTACATTGTGTATGATTTTCACTTGCAGAATTGTGAACAAGACAGTAATTTTGCATGAGTTTATCTGATCCTGCTTAATCTTAAGTGGGTACATATGTGCTGCTTGCAACGCTGACCCTCACTACCTTTTGGTGCCAAGACGGAGGGCACTTATAGAACACCCGGTGACAATACCTGTTACCAAAGTGCCCTTGCCAGATACAGCCTTGAATTTTTCCCCCCATAGAATTTGACTTTTAGAGCAAAATGATTTGAATGGGCCTAAGGCTAGCGTGGTTTACACTCGCCCAGGTTATTTTTGCAAGTACTTCCTTGTGTTGTTTCACAGTCTATGTTGCAATTGGCAAATAACCAGTGCAAGACTTCGTGGCACTTTAGCAATTGGAAGTGTGTAATAAAATCTATTCCATGGTGGCTTGAGGCGTCAAGATGGAGGTCGCACTCTAAGAGTGCTCCGGACCACTCCGTCATCTGCTTCCACTGCCAGCAGACCCCTGCATCATCCAGATCAGCAAGGGACTGCAGCGGCCTCCCATAGCTGCTCCAGTCTTCCAGAACCCTCTGTCGGTGTGGTCGGCGCAAAAATCCATGCTACACAAGCGGTGGGCGGTCGCAGCCGACATAATGGCGGCCCCAACTGGACATTGAGTGCTCCGGTCGGAGCTGGGAACAGTTGTGGCGGACCACAGGAGAAGCATGCCGCAACGTGAGATCGGGAGTGGAATCCCCCGGAGGAATGGTCTACATAGCAGCGGCACCACGCAGTAGCCACACGTGGGTATTTGCAGTGGTAGTGGGCGAGTGCGCGCAGGCCCGATGCACCATGCTGGCCTGCGTCACCCAGAGCCGCACCTCCCAGACTGTCTTCGCTAGCGGAGGGCAAGTGACCTGCACTGAGTCCTCCTCCCACCCCCTTCTGTAAGAAGCGTGTCCAGGGGTGCTGAACCCGCTGCCCATGGACTTGCGTGACCGCGGATGCAGGTTGAGCAAATGAATGCGCTCGGCCCTGTGAAGGACCTCCTGCTGATTTTCTGGCACTGTGTCTGCATTGATAGTGCTCCTTTCCCTGCCTGGGAGTCTGACAGGCACCATTCCAAGAGCGCTGCGACCTCAGGTCTACTGAGGCATGAGGTGGGTCTTGTCTGATGTGCTTCTCGTCCTGCTGGGCCCAAACCGGTTGCAACTAAGCCGATCCTAGAGGCGGGTGTGTGGATGTCCTTCTTTCCCCCATCTCTGACCATTAATGCTCCTGCCTGGGCATTCTGACCTAAAAGTGCGCAGGGTCTGTTCCCAAGAAACCTGAACTCTCATTGGGAGCCGGGGACCTCCTTAGTTTCTCTCCTCTGAAGGACCCTCGAGTCAGAGCTGGCTGCACTGCTACTGCGATGCCACATCCCAGGTCCAAGGTTTCAGGGCACGACTGGTTGGGGCTCACCTTTGTCAGCCCCCCACAAATCTATTGTGCTGTAACACATTGGGCACATACTTCTCCTGCTCTTGAGGAACTAGTTCCTTCTACGCTGCTGCTCCTCGTTTTGGCCTGGCGTGGACATAGGGGTACTTGCTTGACCGCCTGTGCTGCTGTGCGACCCCACCAAGTGGTTTGAGCACTGGCCTAGATCACAGCCCCGCTCCCTGAGAAAATGGGGAAAGACAGACCCACAAAGCTGTCCCCCTCCCAACCATGTATTGATCAGTACACAACCCCAGCAACCCAAGCTGGAGGGGAGATGACAGACAAAGGCGTCACAATCGAGGATGGCCACAACAAGATTCTCCAGGCCATTCATACCTCTCAGGCTGTTGTCGAAAACAAGATTGGGGAGGTCCAGGTCGATGTGGCAACCCTTCACCAGGATCTACATCGAATTAAAGAAGTGGAAGGCCGTCTATCCACATTGGAAGATGAGGTCGCTGACCTCAATGCCAAAGTGGCCCACCTCCTTAACCGCACAGGGGAGCTCCACCATCACGTCGAAGACAAGGAAAACCGATCCAGACGCAATAACTTGCACTTTGTGGGATTCCCTGAGGATGTTGAGGGTTCTGACCCGGCCACATTTCCGGAGTAATGGATTCAGTCTTAGGTGCCAAAGGAAAAACTCTCACCCTGGTTTGTCATGGAACAGGCACATAGGTCGCTTTCCCCTAAACCTCCTCCAGGTGCATGCAGACGGCCCATGATAGGGAGACTCCTCAACTTTAAGGCCAGGGATTGTATACTGAGGGAGGTCAGGGCCCACAACTACACTTGAGAAGTCCAGGCAAAACGCAGATCGTACGAAACTGTTAAGCGAAAACTCAGAGATCTCCAAATGTCCTACATGCTCTGTTCTCTGCATGTCTCAAGATTATCCATGAAGGTAGATCACATTTTTTGACACCCCTGAAACTGCCTGGGACTGGCTTGCAGAGAAAAAGCAGCTGAGCCGCACACATGGCCCTCATTTCCCCGGCACTCCTTGGCCACTGTGCAGCAAACGGTCCGACGTCAGAAACGGACCCGCACCCACCCACGCCCACGAGGGTGTACTGCTGTCACTCTACCCACAATCGGAGTCTTCAGCAACCCAGCATTCTAGCAGACTGGAGTCCTCTGTCAATTATGGAAGGGCCCCACAAAGAAGAACCGAGCCTGAAGAGCGCTTGAGCTGAACTCCCTCACTGATTACTTGACACTGTCCATGGCTGGGTCTGTAATGCTGACGAGCGGAAGGCTTCTGTACACTGTTGTTAAATGTCCCAACTATGCTCACA
Organism: Calotriton arnoldi; assembly: GCA_963921515.1. Lineage (NCBI taxonomy): Eukaryota > Metazoa > Chordata > Amphibia > Caudata > Salamandridae > Calotriton > Calotriton arnoldi. The sequence continues at coordinate 323,091 of CAWUFW010012415.1, forward strand.
TACCTATGGGTGTCATGCTGTGTTGATCCTAATACCGGGAGGAGTCAAACATACCAGGCCTGATCAAAGTTTTTTGCTTCTTTTCTTTCCTTTGTTGAATCCCAGTTTAGGTACCTGTTATAGGGCAACAGATGCTTCTTGGGGGAAGTATAGGCTGGGGGGAGTTGGGGGTAAAGGGGTTGCATACAATAGGAATGAATGTTACTGTTTTATTATTTGTTTATGCCTTTTTTCTTCCTTAGGTTGTTGCATTGACCTGACAGTATGTATATGGCAACAGGTCCCGTACACTTTAGTATCCTCTCCAGCAAAGCTCTGCCCTCCTTGGCACACACAACCGGTGGTCTCCCTGCTTAAGTCCACATTGACACCCACCCCACCATGACTCCATACAGTGTTATGTCGTGGAATGTAAATGGTCACCTGGGCACGATTTAGCGTTCTGCAGTGTTGCGCTATACTCACTGATTCCTTCGCTCTATTTTAATGCTTTATGAGACCCACCTCCTGGGGACCAAATGTATGTTCCTTGCATGACAGGGATATGACAGGGCCCATCATGCTGGGTTCGGTAGAGGATCCAGGGGGGTGGCAATAGTTTTAAGATGCTCCTTTCCCATGGTGTGACCCGGACCCAATCTGATCCCCAAGGCCAGTGTCTTGCCCTAGCAGGCTCTCCAGAAGGCCGGTCCTTAAATCTTTTATGTATTTACGCTCCTCTGGTGGCACTGGACTCCTTTCTGGACTCATTGACATGGTAGCAGGGCTTCCACCTGGGCTTACCCTCTTAGGTGAGGATTTCAACTCAGTCCTTGATCCCCCAATGGATTCCATGGGCCCCATTTCAGAGAATCGTAGCTCTCGAGCTCAATCGCTGCAAAACTGGGTAACCATCCGAGGTCTGTGCGATATATGGAGGGTCTGGAATCCTCTGCAACTGCAGTACACACATACTTCAGCCACACATCACACGTATGCGTGCATTGACATGATTTTTACGCCAACTCCAGATGCTCTTCTAGTTTCTCACATACAGATAAACCCCCGTGGAATTTCCAACTATGCTCCAATGTTGCTTTAAATCAGGGATCCTGGTGCATGCCGCAGATCAATGTGGTGGCTTAATGCTTGGTATCTGCAAGATAAGGCATATACTCAAGCAGTGGGGGAGGAGGTCAGACACTTTTTTCAGTTTAACACTGGATCAGTGCGATCGCCAGGTTTCCTCTGGACAGCATGTAAGGCCACCGTACGAGGTCATGCCAGAAACATTCTTAGAGAGGCAGAACGTAAGCAACACCGTCAACTGGAAAGGCAACTTGCCAATGGCTCTACTGAAGTTGCCGGTAGACAACTGACGCTGATTTAGGAGGAGATTCACCTCTTCTCTTTAGAATCAGCAAAGCAAATTTGGCGGGCCTCTACAGCACGGGTCTATGGGTGGGGAAACAAAAATGGGAAACTACTGCACTCACTGGCCTCCCGGCCCTCAGCAAGTAGGGTCATCCCGGAAATCATTGATAATGCTGGCCATGCTCACAGTGCATCTCTGGACATTCCCAAGCATTTGCGGATTACTATTTGTCACTTTACGTGGACTCTCCACACCTAGCGGGTGAAATAGAGGCACCTTTCCTGGATGAGACACCGGTACCTCGTCTCTCAGTTGCTGAACGTCATTCACTAGACGATCCCATTGCGTTAAAGGAGATTGGTGAGGCTATCTCATCGATGGCAGAGGGCAAAATGCCCAGCCCTGATGGGTACCCTACTGAATTTTATGCCACATATAAAGACATCCTTGCCCCCCACCTCCTCGTCCTTTATCAAGAGGCATTGGAGGCTGGGTCCTTCCCCAGGGAGCTGGATTGGGCTATGATTGTAGTTATACCCAAGTCGCACCCCCCTTCGTTTTCCTGTGCAGACTACCGTCCCATCTCTCTTATCAATGGGGAGGTGAAAATCTTTGCTGCAATTCTTGCCTCGCACCTCCGGCAGGTCCTTTAGTCCCTCATTCACCCTGATCAATGTGGTTTTTTGCCCGTGCGGAGCACGAGGCATTGCTTGTGGCACCTCCACGTGGTGCTTGCACACCACCACCTCTTACCACCTCCTCTGGCCCTGTTTTTAATAGATTTCAAAAAAGCATTCAATACTGTGGACTGGGGGTATTTGACCAGGGCACTTGAAAAAGCGGGCTTTAGATCCTGGTTCCGGAACCTGGTTAGGATTCTGTATTCTAATCCCACTGCCATAGTCCAAGTCAACGGCACAATGTCTGCTGAATTCCTCATACAGCGAGGAACCCATCAGGGATGTCCTCTATCCCCCTACTCTTTGCGCTTGCAATTGAACCCTTAGAAAGACTCATATGATGCGATATGCAGACTCTTGGGTGGGAGTGGACCCAAGGGCGTGAGGACCGCATTGCCCTATATGCGGACGATGTCTTTTATACCTGGAAGATCTGGCCTACAGTGGCCCCCCATGTCTTCGGATCCTACATTTCTTTGCGGAGGCTTCGGGACTAAATGTCAATCCAGCCAAATCGGTACTGACCCCACTGGCCCCCTCATGAGCATGTATCGACTGGCAGACGACCAATCCCATCCACCACCTCAGCTTCTGATTCCTGGGCATATGCGTGGCCCTACATCCTGAGCTGACGTGGTCCCTCAACATTACCTCACTGGTTCGTAAGAGTAAGGCAGATCTTCTAAGATGGCAAACACTCCCACTGAATGTAATAGGAGAATAGCATTATAAAAAATGATGATACTGCCTCGCTTCCTCTATCTCCTACCAAACTTTCCCCACCTGATTCCTCGCTGCTGGTTTCGTGAGATAGGTTTAGTGACAATAGCATTTCTCTGGCATAAATCACGACCACAACTAGCATTTGGGACCTGTCAACGTTCCCCCTATGATGGTGGATTGGGCGCATCCAGCCTCTACTTATATTACCTGGCGCTACACTTACTGGTCGTTAACGAATGACTGAGCAGCAGTTGGTCTGACCCAGCTGACAAACTGGAGCTGAGTAGGCTGGACTTCTCCCGATATGGGGGCAAGATTCCCTTTACGCTCCCCGAGGTAACCAAGCTGGTGTTTGGAGGTTGGAGGGCAGCACACCGACACAAGGGATGGTGGTCCAGACTTACACAACAAACTCCCTTATGGCAAGGCACGTGGCTGAGAGAGACAGCATCACTAGAAGGGTTTACACGCTGGGAAAGCATCGGTATCACACTCCTAGGGGTGGCTGGAGGGGTTCTCACATGGCCTCCTTTCAAGAACTTCAACAAACCTACTTCCTGTCGGGAACCCAATTCCACAAGTACTTACAATTACGCCATGCGTTACGGTTGCACGTTCCCCCAGATACATCGATCCCAGAATATAGTCCACTGGAAGCAAAAATTATGATGGGAACATTGGGCAAAGGGGGGGCATCCCAAATATATCGGACGCTCATCATTAATGCCCCAAACACTTTAATGACACTCAAAGCTTGCTGGGAGAGTTGGCTTGGCCTGCTGGAGGAGGCAGATTGGAGAGATGTCATGAGGGCCCTGAAAGTGCTGGCCATATCATCGTGGCTGCGCTTGGTACAGACCTACTATCTACATTGTGCATATCTTTTCCCCGACAAGCAATATCGAGCAAAATTACTTCCCAGCCCCTCACGTTTTCGCTGATTTTTTCCATATGACTTGGACATGTGTTCAGATACAGCGATACTGGAGAAGAGTGGTTGCTGAACTCTCACTGATCCTGAATTTAGAGCTCGAGCTCTCCCCACTAACGATATTGCTGGAAGTGATGGAGGGAGTGGGGGAGGGACCGGGCAGACTGGGCAGACTGGGCACTACTGGGGATGGCCTTGTTGGTGGCCAAACACGATATTGCAGCTCAATGGAAGTCCCCCAGACCTCCTATGCTATCACTATGGAGGAGGGGGAGGACTGATGTGCCCAACAAGAGAAGCCGAAATATGAAGCATTGGGTTGTCCGGCTAAGTATGCCAAAATATGGAACAAATGGTTTGAAGAGGGGGATCTGGACTCAATATTAAAATGTTCCCATGAGGATTATGTTCGTATTGTTATGGGGGGCTCCCTGCACTGTCATTGATATGCTTGTGAAGACTTTAACTCCCATCGGGGGCCTTGTATTAGTTTCAATGTGACATGTTTTAAGAAATGCCAAAAACAATAAAAATATGTTTATCAAAAAAACAAATCTATTCCCCATTTGAAGTCCCTTTCCTACATGGGAAACATTGGCTGGGTGTTGGCCATGGTCTCTGACGAAAAAGAAATAGCTGCAAATGGATTCATTAGTGCCTACAAAACTACAATTTTGTGGGTCAGTGCCAACATCTGCAGGTAAGACGTTGCATAAACATGCACAAACATACCATTGTTCTTACATTTGGAAATACTGCAATTAAACTAATTTTGAATCATTTTCATATGTACAAATGCCATTTACGATTAATTGTCTTAATTGGAAATGGTTTTTGCACTGACAAATCTTTTTATTTCGACACCTAATTTCGTAACCTTCTGCCTCTGCATTAGTAGCATTATTCCTCCACATGCATTGATTGTTTGGTGCCTCAACATGCTTACCTCTCTTCCTTTTCATGCATTAATGCATAGCTTTGTTTCTGAATTATGTATAACCAGGGCCACTGGAATTATACGATTCTGTGGATACCGCATTTTGGGCATTATTATGGATTTGCCACATTTGCCACATAGTCCATTACCTGCTGCATAATTTGCAGATTTTAACAGAAAAGAATTCTAGCTCAAACAGAGCAAAAGTTACTATAAACACGAAGACGCATGTTGCAGCACAGTGGAAGGCCCTTTGCAAAGGTTGTCTGGTCATCTTTAAGTTGCTTCCTGCTGCATTTGGGTGTCAAACTGATACTACTGCAGTGAAGCCTTAACCCAGTGTTAACATGTGTTATAATAACAAAATAATGAAATGATACTATCACAAAATTCACCGCGAACCCTGCCACAGCGTCCTGCACCAGGGGGGACTCCAAACCCCGTGATTCCTAGCGCCAGGAGGCACCAATGCAGGCTTTTGCGCCAGGAGGCGCATAAGTGCGGCTGGGGCTCCCGCAGCACGGGAGCCCGTGTAATCTTCGACGCGAACCCTGCCACAGCGTCCTGCACCAGGGGGACTCCAAACCCTGTGATTCCTTGCGCCAGGAGGCGCCAACGTCAGGCTTTCGCGCCAGGAGGCGCATAAGTGCAGCTGGGGCTCCCGCAGCGTGGGAGCCCGTGTAATCTTCGCCGTGAACCCTGCCACAGCGTCCTGCACTGGGGGGACTCTAAACCCCATGATTCCTTGCGCCAGGAGGTGCCAACATCAGGTTTTCGCGCCAGGTGGCGCATAGGTGCGGCTGGGGCTCCCGCAGCACGGGAGCCTGTGTAATCTTCGCCGCGAACCCTGCCACAGCGTTCTGCACCGGGGGGACTCCAAACCCTGTGATTCCTTGTGCCAGGAGGCGCCAATGTCAGGCTTTTGCGCCAGGAGGTGCATAAGTGCGGCCGGGGTTCCCGCAGTGCGGGAGCCCGTGTAATCTTCGCCGCGAACCCTGCCACAGCGTCCTGCACCGGGGGGACTCCAAACCCCGTGATTCCTTGTGCCAGGAGGCGCCAACGTCAGGCTTTCGCGCCAGGAGGCACATAAGTGCGGCTGGGGCTCCCGCAGCGCGGGCGTGCCCGGGCAAAGCCCGGGTCAAGGGCAGGCCCGTCTGCGCCCGTCAGAGGCCGGATGAGGCTGGGCTGGGCCTACACCCTTGGTTTTAATCTTATTATTTCTCATTTTTAACTTATATTGGGATTTGGCTTGCCTGTAAAAGTGACATCTTGTGAAGAAGAACACTGCCAAGTAAATCCACCTGATACTCTGTACTGACATTAGTATTACTTAGTGTGATACTTGGTGTGATTTGGTGTGATTTGATATAACCTGGATTATGGAGAAAGTGAAGCAAATTGGGGGAAGGGAGAGCACCCCTAAACTCTTTCAGAATTCCACCCTTGATTGTTATCTAACACGAGCTACGAAAGCCATAGACAAAGAAATATTAGTAGTTCAACGTCGGCTATCTATAGAGGGGGGCTCTCTGATATGTACGAACCAGGATGTTTCCACAAGTGCACAAACAAAGACTATGGACTTAGAGAGTAAGACTGTTGATCAATCCGTATTGGAACTAATCCCCCTTGTGATGCCTTTGCCTCGACCTCAAGCATCTCCAATACCCTGTCCTCCAGCTAAGAGGAAAAGGAAGCAAAAACATCTGGAGCCCGCACTAGTTGCCAACACTAGATCAAAGAGAAAAGCCAAACAGGCCCCAATTGTGGAATGTAATAGCTCTATTTTAGTATCGCCAACAGTACCACACTCTCATTCTGTGCTACCTCTTCCTGCAGTCTTATCTCCGCAAGATATAAAGCTTTTGATGAACGGGTTTGAAAAAATCATGCAAAATAGTTTGTCACCTATTATGAATAGGCTTGATAACTTAGAAGTTAGTGTGGAAAATATAAAAAAGTCACTTATCACCTTAGCAGCAGAGACAAGAAATTATAGCTCTTTATGTTCAGAGTCTGTAGAACAGCTGGGAGCTAAAAGTAGCACGAAGTCTAACACCATGGTGGAAAATCATCATTGTAATGTAATACAACCCTTAGCTGTGACCAATGTCCAAGAAAATGGTCACGATATACGGGAAGTCCCTCCTGGGCAGATAATCATGCTGTACAATCCTGGTACTTACCCTGGTCTTAACATCACTGGCCCCCCACCAAACGGGAAAGGAATGGAACCACACAGACAGCCTAGACAGTCCAATCTACAATTGGGCAATGCTTCCTCAGGGGTGGGTACCTGTAACGATGTGACACTTCACCTTCCCCCAGAATGTTGCCCATATGTGGTGATTTTAACTAATGTTCCGCCACTTATGAGCAACCAAAAGGAATCTACCACGCAGCTAAAGAATAAAGCATGCCATTGGCTAACACAGAACACTAATTTCTCTAATTCTAGCTTCCATGATACCTTGTGTGTCCGTAGAGTGAGCTGGGTTGGTCCATTATGAAAGGTTGTAAAAGGAGACTGCATAGTGATTAACTGCAGATCTCCGGATCTTGCAGGGCAGTTACTCCAAAGTAGGAAGAAGCCACCTGGGTGGGACCCAGGACAAGGGATTGAGCTAGTGCCACTGGGTTTCTTTTATAGACATCTTAAGCCAATTGGGTTATCTCCCCCACTGAATGCTCGCCCTGTCCAGAACTCATTAAACAGAAAAGTCAATTTCCCCATGGAAGTCAGTAATAGATATGAAGCCCTTACTGACTTGGATAGCCCTGATTGACTAAATCAAGTGAATGGAAATATAATGTCAGCCTATGATGTAGCCACAATCATTTCAGTACAGGGAACAATAATCACCGATAATATTTTCCACAATGAGATAGTAAATAACATCCTCCCCACTCAACTAGCTACCTGTAAAATAGTCCAAGAACCAATGGATGCAAAACCTACAATTAGATGCTGGCAACAGGGAAGTGTGGGTGCTGAACGGTTATTTCAGATTGTTTCTTGGAACATTGCAGGAATAAAATCTAAGCTAAGTGACCCCGAGTGGGGTAGGATGGTGGATAGTAATCATGTATGCCTGTTTCAGGAAACCTGGGCGACAGAGCGGGTGCACAGTGTGGGATTTACCACATTTAGTATTGAGGCTAGGCCATCAACAGCAGGAAGCCCGGCTGGAGGGCTGTTAATATGGGTTAGGACAATATTGGATTGTAAAATTAAACTACTTAAGGTAGAATCCCAGGAGATTCTTGGTATCGATTTGATATGGCCCAAAAGGGATGTCCATATTAGATTGTTTAACATATATAACAGGTTTAGTAACCATCATAAGCACTCTGAAACTATAACAACGGTTGCCAATTCTCTTGAAAACTGTAGTGGAGGGTCTTATCTTATCCTAGCTGGCGATTTTAACACAACCTACGAGCCGTTAGATTTTGTACAAGAGTTAGTGCAGGAAGAAGAGCAGGCTAGGGGTATTAATAAACTGCATACTTCTCCTATTAAAAGACTCACTAAGGTTGGGCAGCAGGTACTGTCTCTCACTCTAGCCCATGGGGTACGAGCCTGTAATGGGCGGACACCCTCTGATGAGGAAGCCAAGTTTACATTCAAGAGGGGGAGTACTAAAAGTAGGATAGACTATATTATGGTGGACCTTGACTTGTGGCCATATGTCAAGGATATGACCGTCCAAAACCGTGAGGATAGTGATCACAACGCCCTCCTACTAGAGTTAACTGACCTCCCTATTTGTGACCACAAATAACAACAGGAGAATAAAATGGCCTCAGGCCATAGCAGATGGGGAATTACTCCCTAAAATCTACAAAGAAGTGGCACAGACTCTTATGGTTCTTAGTGACCTAGACCAAGAAGATGATTCCATTTTGGCCAGCTTTCAGAAATTATCCAATGGCATTAAATCATATTTTAGTAAATCGTCTAATTTTAATATTTCCAAACGAAATATTGCCTCGTGGTACAATGAGGACTGTAGATTAGCTAAGGGTAACTTAACGGCGGCATTTAAGCAGGGAACACGAGACGACATTAAGAACGGAAGAACGATGTATAAGAGGGCTCAGGATAGGGCTAGAAGAAACTGGGAGGCTGACAATTGGCGTATATTGGTTGAGGCCTCTAGACAGAAGGATAGTCAACTCTTTTGGCACCTACTCTCCAAGGGCTCAACTAAGCAGGTCAGTGAAGATGATTATTATATCCAACCACATGTCTGGGAAGAATATTTTAAAAAGCTTTATATTGGCGCGGCCCCCAACTCAGAGAAGGGAATTGCAGTAGTAGTAGGGGAAGGCATTCTAACGCCAACACAGGAATATGCCGAAGGCTTCTCCTTAAAGGAAATTACAACAGCAATTAATTTACTCCAAACTGGGAAAGCGCCTGATTTAGATAGACTCCCAGGAGACCTGTATAAAGCAGAGCCTAATATCTGGGGCCCACTGTTCCAAAAGGTCTTTAACGCCATCCAGCGCGGTGGGGATATCCCCCCAACCTGGAAAGGAGCCAAAATAATTCTCATTTTTAAAAAAGGGGATAAAGGGGACCCTTCAAATTACAGACCAATAAGTCTCATAGATGTCTCCCAAAAAGTATTTTATAAAGTAATTCTGCTGCGCCTCCAAAATTGGATAGAGGAGCATAACATTTTTTCACACTTGCAGGCAGGCTTTAGGTCATCAACAAGCACCCTAGATCAAGTGTTTAGATTCTTGTTGCTCATCTGGAAGGAAGTGAAGATCGGGAAGGGTCACTTATACATCGTATTAGTTGACCTTAAAACGGCCTTTGATTCCATTGATCGCAACAAGCTCTGGGCCACACTTAGAAACCTAGGACTCCCAAGTGACTTACTTCACCTATTGGTTCGTCTACATCATGATAATTACGCCAAAGTTAGGTGGAAGTCAGATGGCAGTCTCTCCAACAGCATAGTAATTTCTAAAGGTGTACGTCAGGGTTGTGTGCTCGCCCCAACTCTTTTTACTTTGTACATTAATGGGTTAATAAAAGAGTTACATGATTGTGGAGGTGATCCACCAAGATTAGCAGGTAGTCCTTTGCCCTCTTTGCTATTTGCAGATGACACATTGCTTATTTCTAAGACCCCAATGGGCATACAGAACGTTTTAAACAAGTTTGCCGAAGCATCTAAAGATCGGGGCCTTGAGATTAACTGCTCTAAAACAAAATATATGGTTTTTAACCCTTATAAATCCGCTAAGGGAAAATTGATGTTGGATACCCAATATTTAGAACAGGTGAAGGTTTTCGACTACCTGGGAGTCAGAATTAGTGATAATTTAGCATGGACTCCCCAAATGCAGAAGAGTGAGCTGGCATTACAACATGTGGACTGTGCAATAGCAAAGAGGGCAAAACGCTCAACTTTTTGCCCAATCTCTCCCACACTCGAAATGCACAGGGCCAAAGGCCTAGGTGCGACCCTTTATGGGGCCGAATTGTGGGGTTTGGAGAATGTGCAACAGCTAGAGGTAGCGGAAAATAAATTCTTAAGGGCAATCCTCAATCTTCCCATTAATACTCCAATACTGCCATTACGCCTTGACTTAGGGCTCAAGTCCATTACACACTTTGTTGTTTTTAAAGCGTTAAAGTTTTGGGTTAGAATTTGGACTAATAATACCGAGATCCATGTAAAAGAAGCAGTGGTGGAATTACTAACCCTTCAAAGACAGACAGGCCAATTGCCCTGGTTTAATAGGGTCAGGGAGTGGCTTTTTAGGCTGGGCCTGGATGTGATGTGGGAGGCCCCACATTCTATTGCAAATAAAATGGCCCCCTTGTTAAAAAAAAGATATTGGGATTTTATAGAGTCCTCTTGTATTGATACTGTAGCTCGCGGCACTTTAACTCTTCAATTTTTAAATGTTAAAAGTTGTTTTAAGTTTGACATGTATATGGATGAAATCGAACCCCCCCAGGCACGAGCACTTTATATACAGTTTAGGTTAGGGACTTTGCCGCTAAATGCATGGAAAAACAGTTGGGCAATTGTTACTATATCTCCCCTGTGTCCATCTTGTCATACTGCCCCAGAGACCATAGAGCATTTTATTTTCTTGTGCCCTGTGTATGAAAGCCTAAGGAAATCATGGATTATTCCAGCCTGTTGACTGCTTTCTTTCTCATGCCCCTCTGAAGTTTTACGCATATTCAGATCAGATACAACAAAGTGGCTTGTTTTTACAATAACTAGATACCTGTTATATGCTTGGTGGCAGAGATCGAAACTTATATCATAATAAGTGCTGGGGTTAGAGCGGTCTTAATATATGTGTTTTTGTACTTATATTTCTATTATATAGAACTGTAAAATTGTACTTGCCTTAATTTCATCCGGCAGTTGACTCAAGCTATGTTTTAAATCATAGTTTTAAGAATTTCTTTAATGTTTTTATGTGTATTTGATATTCTTATGCTGTATATGATCATGCTATTGGTCGATTAATAAACTACTACTATCACAAAATGTGCCACATTACATCGCATGATTTGCCTCTTCTTGCTACATAATTTAGTCAACACTGACACATAATTTAGTCCTTGCATTGCATAATTTCAGTGGCCTATGCATAACTTTGTGCCGCTAGATGCTTAGCTTTGGAAACTACGTAAGCATTTTTGAATTTCTGCATTCTCGAAAAGCTTAGCAGTAGGTTTGTGGAAGATTTCAAGGAGGGCATTCCTGCAAAAGTAGGAGAACACCTACAAACTTGCACATTTATGTGTAGACCTATATTTTGAAGTTGATTTAAACAAGGGAGTGGGGAGCACACAGTCGGCCTTCTAGAACCAGCCCTCCCAATGCATTATAGTAGATGCATTTCTTAACAATGTTTGTACTCACAGTCAATTTAGTGTTCATCACCTAATGTCAATGTAGCTAGTGCTGGACATTCCAGGACACGTGTTTCATGCTGACTTGCATTCTTCAGCAGGGAGCAGTCCTTTGGTTTGGGAGTGCTTGACAAGCTGCATTTACTTTCTCAGTGCCAGTACAACTCCAAGCTATAGTTGCATCCCCACGTTTCTTCAACCCAGATACCACTAAGGAATTTAAACAGTGGGATTTAAGAAGACACTGCTGACCTGGTAGCACCAGTCTCCAAAAGGTGCTATAAAGGAAAAAAGAAAAGGGGAAAAGGTAGCAGAGTACTGACTCTTTGGTGATACCTACTGGTGTAGGTGGGGAGTGTAAAGTGCTTGTCGTGACTGAGAATGAGTAACAAATAAGATAGGATGGGAACCTGTTCAGCACAGTGCCAGGGTTGCCAAGGAGGGGGGAGAGAGGCTCATATGGGGGTAAATTACATAGAGACACTGAGGAAGATGAGGATGAAGGTGAAGCAGGTAGAATGGGAGGGAGGAAAAAAGTTGACACTTTCAAGGGCAGTCTGGATGAAGTTGATTTGGCAACAGCTATAGGGTAGAATCTTGATTAGATTGTTTTAAGAGAAGTTGTGGCAGATAGACAGAACACTGGGTGTTTAAGCTTTTAGAAACTATGGAGAGTTGGAAGTAGGCACTATTTGGACAGGAAAGTGTGATGAATTTGTAAGTTTCTTGTGCAGTGGTATAAAACTGCAAATGTGAAACATAGCAAGTAGCTGCCCAAGAGTACACAATGCTTAAAGAGAGTGGAGAAGCCGGACAGCCTGTAAGTGTTGGATGAAACACAGGAGATGATGGTAAAAAGTAGTAGGCAGATGAGCTTGTTGGGCGAGGTAGTGGGGAAGGATGTACGTTTGTGTAAGAGGCAAGGAGAGGAGGGTTGTTTTATTGGGCAAGAGTAGTGTGAAGGATGCTAAAAATGTTCCTAATGAGGAAGAAGTTATAGGTGCAGTAGGAACCGTGGATGCTGAATTTGAGACTGGACTAAGATGGGGTAATGCAATAGCAGCAATAAGTGATTTGAGTATGCAGAACAGTCAGTGATGATAGGCCTTAAGTGAGTTGATGATGGTCCCGATGCCAGGTTGACTTTTCTGGTTGTGCTGTCATGAGAATGTTGGAAGTCCCCTTAGTGGTGTGTAGGTGCTTGGGGAAGTTGTTGTATTACAGGGTTTTTGGCATGATTCAGGGGGGATGATGGTCAGGAGAGGGAAATAGCAATTGAAGTAGATTGTTGAAGGTGTCATAAAAGTCTAGAAGAGTCAGCTCAGGGTAGGCCTACATGAGACAAGCAGGGAGGGTTAGTGGTTTGAACTTGCTTTTATTTAGAGCTGTCTTTGTGATAAGAGGAAAGGGTGGGAGGAAGATCGAGTTTTGCAGATTAGAGAATGACTAGAATAGAAGGAACTGAACATAAATACAGAATAAGGATGAGGATCTGAGAGTGTGATCAAGGCATTTGCAGAGGGTGGTTTTGTGCTATAGGAGTAGTTAAAAGGGAGTGGTTGGAAAAAGAATACCTTGTAGGTTGATGTTTAGTTGTTGATTGAGGCCACCAAAAGCATTGAGATAAATTACAGGGACCACTGGATAAAATATCACATTTGTTTTTTGTGCTTAAAGGTCATACTGTTGCTGTGGAAGTCAACATGTTTGGTGTTATCTCTAGAGTCAATCCAGGTTTCTGTGTTGGTAAGAGTAAAAACAATTGTTAATGAAGGCAGTCTTTTTTCATATAGAGAAGTGCACCAATTCCTAATTGTAGTGTCTTGTGAGTTAACAATGACGGAACCCTCTTGGCCCCTGATGTAACTAAGTAAGTAAGTCCGTTTTTATATAGCGCAGCTACTCACCCTTACGGGTCTCAAGGTGCTGGGGGCCGTCATGGAAATTAAGTGAGCTATTGCCCAGAGTCACATGGTGCTGAGCTGAGCTGCCGCCAGAGCCGGGGATCGAACCGTGAACCCTGTGCTCCGAAGTCAGCTGCCCTGGCCGCTGCACCACACCTCTCCATAGAGCTAGGATGTAATGGATAGAGTGTAGTGCAGCGAAGGTTGCTATAGAATGTTGGGTTCTCACAACGAGATGAATAAAGACGTGTGGTAGTCTGTGTGTGGCATAGTCATTTATGGGTACCCTGGCTGGGAAGACACTACACTAATCATTTGACTTCTGTCCACCCACCCCCCACTGAATCACTACTGGAATTCCGGGATCCTAGCCTAAGCAACTTCTTTGATGTGAATGTCAAAAGAATACACAAAAATACAGAAACATGTATACATCAAGTACAAAAAGTATGAAATATTTTATTTAATTCACAAACAAAAATAATATATAAACATTGAAATTGTAATTTTATTGGGAAGGTTGAAGCTTTTCAAAATGTAGTTTTATTTCCCCAAAAAATGAAGCAATTTGCTAAATTCTACCATAACACTTTGTCTGTTTTTCTCCTCATGCACTTTCTCTTTTGATGAGCGCAGTGCTTCAGTTGAGGATACCAATCATTTATATGAGATCCGGTTTGCTGTACTTGTGCAGTTTTCACGAGTCAAGATAAGGATATCATCTTAATTTTTGGCCTTGTTGTTGAGCATTTTAAATTTTTTAATTTTACATCTTTTTAATGTATGTATATATTCTTTAATTTCTGCTAAAAGTATTGAGTTTCTAAACAGTCATGGGGTAAGCATCACCGATTTATATGATTCATGAACACAGGTTAAGAACTACTGTACTGGCACGTTCCATAGCTATAATAAGACTGCATGGTTAGAGTTTGTTGATTGCTGATATCAATGCCTGGTTGGAGCTTCTTCAGGGAGGAATGATAAGTTCTGTGGAGTGCTGTAGCACTTTTGGAGGGACTATGCTGGAGAAGATGTGGTGAGGTCAGAGTGAATGTGAGGGATATTGAAGTGAGGCAGAAGGGAATCGAGACATGGTTGATGATACTGATGCCTGGGCAAGTAGAGTCAAAGGAACAGGAGGTGGTGGGGAGGATGGTGGATCCTGAAGTTATGGCATTGAAGTGGATTGATGAAATACTAGGATGGCATGATAAACATAAGCCAGTGATAAGGGTGCAAGTTAGGCTAGTTCATGTATAGGATATTTTGGTTTACCTGGTTTCAGGAATGAACTCATTTTAAAGCAAAAATGGAAGTCAGGAAAAAATGCAATTGACAAAGTGATAGCAATAAAAAGTATTCAGCCCCGCCTAAATGCTCTAGTGTGGACTACTTTTCAAATGTATCCAAATGCATTAGTCTTTGTGGGAGACTCTATAGCAAAGTTCATTGTAAGGTTTCTCATCCAAGTAAATACAGTTTACCAAATGCTTATTCACTAACCACAGGGGATCCAAGTTATGTCTACATCCATGTCAGATTTTCAGGATAACCATTGACTTTACAAGTGAGTTCCACATGCAGAAGGGATCCACCCATACTGGCCCTAGCTTGGAAACCCTTTTACTAGACACTTCTTATGTCATAACATTACATTAAATTACCACACGTCTTATGCTGTTGTAAAACATTTTCCTATTAAAACAGTCATCTGTGTGATTCATGAAATTTCAACTTCTGAATATTGTCTGAGCAGAAATTATAATCCAAAGTCTTTGCAGATTGTTTAAGATGTAAACATTCAGACATTTGCATTTTCGAAAAGGTTCCAGGCATGCCTTTCACACATACTGTTAAGGCTCTTAGAAAGTTTGGGACCTTTTGAAATTAAGAAAAAAAGCTATGAAATGAGATGGACAGTCTGGGAGCGCAGTGTGCAGCTTACATAGCGGTCTAGAAGCAAAAACCTGTATTTAAGCTCTACGGTAAATATCAGTCTTTGTTTATTTTCCAAATCTTCATTCCTGAAACACAACAATTTCAATCTGCCTCTAAGTGTAACTAGTAGTTTATGGCTAAATATATACTACAACATGCTTTGGAACATTTTGATAGAGCATAGTGATTGCAGTGTTTTTCCTAACCTTCAGTTGTAGGACGTCTCTGTAAACCATGGATCATACTCAGGCATCTGGACTCGTGCATCAGTGTGGAGCAGTCTCTTTTTCGCAGACGTGTATGTGCCATTTCATTACATGCAGCCCCCATTCACAAAGGAGACCTGTATGCACAGCAAGGGGATGCTCTGAAAGCACAAGTGATGTGTAGCCATTTCAACCTGACCCTCCTTAAATATTCAACTAGAGTGTATGTTCCTGTTGCTTTAATTGGCAGCTGTGTCAGGGAGAGGGGGGGCCTACTCTGGTCAGCAGGCCGCAGACCTTCACCCACCTACATCTGGGATTACAGGCCCTGAATGACCTTATTGGGTTCATCAAGAGGAAAGTGGAGGATTTCATTTCTGTTCCTAAATGAAAGCATGAGCGTTGGTGTAAAAGGACCTAAAATGGAGGTAAAGAACATATCTGTCTACCCTCTGACCTGCACTTTCTCTTGATGGAGCACAAGGACAGCACTAATGCAGATCACGTGAAGTTGGTGGAGAGCACAGGTCCTTGTGCAGACCCCTGAAAATTAAGGAGGCAGATTGCTCTGCAACTGCCAGACCGTGAGGCTTGACTTATATACAGATTTTGCCCATGCATATCCACATTTGTGCAATTCAAATAGCAGACCTGCAGCCAGTACTTAATTTGAGCCAGTGGTCACTAGTGAAGTCCACTGGCACTTATTTTTGGGGACCGCCCTTATTTTTCCTTATAGATATTTCCCGAGAACAAGAGAGAGAGAAACACACAAAAGGGAAAGAAGGTAGACGAGAAAGATGGAACAATCCTTACAAATAGAGAAAGCAGGTTAACCTGCAAGAGAGAGATAAAGGTGCAGATAGTGTCTGGTAGTAGATAAAAGAGGCATGAGGAGAGTTCAAGACCACACAGCCTTACCACACATTTAATCTTGCAGTAGGCCAATATTCGATAAAGGGGCCACCTTAGACCTAATAATTGGAAAAGAACATACCATCTAAATTGAATCTATCCTACCTTGTGACTGGACAGACTACCACTGCATTATTTTCCACGTAGCTGAAAGGATAGTTACCACTAAAGGCCAACCTGTGAAAGCTAAATGTTGGGCCAGAGACAACAGAAATAACAACCCACTCATGCTAGTTTCTCTCAGTAGCAGCATTCGATCCCAGCCGACTTCCATCTCGGACACACACACAAGATCTCACCGACCACTACATCAATTGCTTGTCCGACATCATGGATGCCATTGCACCCAACCAATTACCGATCAAAAAATCTAACCCCTGTTTCGATCACAGCCTTAACGACGAATGCTGTTCACTAAGAGCAGCTGAAAGATCTTGGAGACTCTCTCCCTCTCCAACTAATCTCAATTTACTGAAACTAAGAAGAAAAGCCTACAATAGACATATCAGAGGCATCATTCTTCAAACAACAACTTCACAAGGCCGAAAACCATCCCCAAAACTTTTTGAGCTGATCAAAAATCAAACTAATAGAACATCTAACCATCTTTCCTCTGAGATCTTAATCCCACCCAGTTGTGCGGTATTTGCCTCCTTTTTCAATGAGAAGACAAGGCAAATTGATACCAAGCTCCAAACCGCTTTAGAGCTCTTCCCTCCACATCACTTACCCTTTTATCAAGGACCACACCCCATTTGCCGCTCCCCCATAGCAAAAAACAATGCTTCTTGGTCCAGGTTTAAGACTTTTGACGAATGTGACATCTCAAATCTATTATCCTCCCTGAAATACTCTAAACACTACAGCGACCCCTTACCTTCAAAACTTCTCAACAAGATCAAGCAATCCCTGCTTCCTTTATGGACCAGGATTATTAATGCTTCTCTAACACAAGGTTACATCTCAGATTGACAAAAAAGTGGTCAGGTTACCCCTATACTAAAAAAACAACACTGACCTGTCAGAACCTAACAACTACCACTCTATGACCAATATCCCAACCCTGGCCAAGCTCCTTAAAAAATGTGCTCACCAACAGTTATGTAATCACACAGAACAATTCCAACTCCTCGATCAATGCCAATCTGATTTCAGGTTGGGTCACAGTACTGAAACTGCCCTAGTCCATATCGTTGATGATGCCCTGAGTATTCATGACCAGAATGAATCCTGCTTACTAATCCTCCTAGATCTGTCAGCTGCATTTGACATTGTTAAACTTAAAGATCTTATGAACCTCCTAGAATGCAGGATGGGCTTATCTGGTTCCATCTTACAATGGTTCTCCACATTCATACATAATAGAACTCAAAGAGTTAAGTTCAATCACACTCTATCCATCCAAACTCCATTTTGGCGTCCCTCAAGGCTTCTCTCTCTCCCCCATCCTCTTCAATTTGCTCATGGAACCTCTGACTGAAATCCTCCAACTCTCTAACATATCATACCATATGTATGCTGATGATACGCAACTCTACCTAAACATCGCCTCTTCA
This sequence comes from Calotriton arnoldi, assembly GCA_963921515.1. Lineage (NCBI taxonomy): Eukaryota > Metazoa > Chordata > Amphibia > Caudata > Salamandridae > Calotriton > Calotriton arnoldi. The sequence goes on from CAWUFW010012415.1 coordinate 341,139, forward strand.
GAGGTCAATCGCATTCTTAACAACACACTCACAAAAACTCAACACTGGCTGGCATGTTAACACATTAAAATGAACACCCTCAAAACTGAATTCCTCCTAATCTTTCCTCTCAATCACACTCCGAACATCAAAGAATGGCTCACCGATCTAACAGCCTTGAACTGTACCCCACACATCATAACCTCAGGCAAATTTCTAGGACTAATCATAGGCATTCACCTCTCAATGCAGGATTACAAGAGGCGCCAACTGCCAACTACCAACTGCAGGTTCTAAGGAAACTAAAACCTTTCATTCTGACTGCTGATCTCAAGACAACAGTTCAAGCTCTAGTGATCTCTAAACTAGACTATTGCAGTGCGACCCTCGTGGATCAGTCTAAAGCAAAATTGGCACCTCTGAAGGCAACTTTTAATGCATCAGCCCGACTTATCACATACTCAAAAAAAAGTGATCATATCACCTCAGATCTCAAAATTCTTAACTGGCATTATGAAGCAAAGATACACCTAAAAATTGCCTGCGTAACTCATTAAGCTCTTTGTCACAACACTCTTCTTACCTTGCAAGAAACCCATCCTATCAGGTGAGAACAGATCTTTAAGAAGCACAGTCTCCCTTCTACTGATACCCCGAAACTTAAAAAAAAAATCCTGCAAGAGCTCCTTTTCCGGAATGGCCCCCAAAATGTAGAACTCACTTCCTCTTGAGACTAGAACCAACTCCTCAACTGCCCTATTTAAACAAAGTCTTAAACATCTACTAATAACAAATTCCTTCCCCATTGAAAATGCGACCTCCCACAGACCTTCTCTCTCTTGCCCATCTACAAGCTATTCGGGCCGCATTATGAACCCTTTGTTATTCTCCATGGTGACATTATTCAAGACTTTACGTACGCCAACCTACGTCCATCATGTTACTCACCATTACTGTAATCTCGCAATTGTATACTCCTGTGTGCTTACTTTTTCCTGATGTATGGCACCTTGGTCCCCGAAAGGACCACTTATGCATGCTTTTCTATTTGCCTCCTCAATGTGCAGCGCTCTGATACCCATAAGGGTCATGTTCGTGCTTTATAAAACGTAATAAATAAAATAAATAATAGTGCCAGCCACGGGCTTCTGAGCAGAGCTTTGGGCACCAGCACTCATTCTGCTGCAAATTAAGCACTGCCTGCAGCACATTGGACACACAAATTAATTCATTGAAATTGGCCATTTAAACTGAGACCTTCTTGGATCCTTTGGGTTTTGTTTTAGTTCGTTACATTAGGATGTTCATTACATGTCTAGACAATAGATTAATAAATATAATAATGCATTGGAATGTAGGCAACAGGGTGCACAAATGGATTGATATATTTTCATTGACTATACAATAGATTATTAGGAATCATATGGGCATATTGAATTGTGGATTGCTAATGAAAGTGTTAATGATTATTGAACTGATGAACAGATTTATATTTTTTGTATAAACAGACATGTGGATTGTGGATGGATGACTGGATGGGTGGATGGATGACTGGATGGATGGATGGGTGGATGGGTGGATGGATGGATGGATGGATAGATGGACGGACGGACGGATGGATGGATGGATGGATGACCAGACATACACAGGATGGATGAGCAGACGGCTGGTCAGATTTATGGACTGATGGACAGATGGAAAGGAACAGATTATAAAATGGACAAGTGGATGGATGATTGATTAATGAATTTTAGATAATGGCTTAATAAAAGGGTGTGTGTGTATATGAAATAATGGTGAAAAGGAGGGCTGGATGATAAAATGAGGGATGGAGGGGAATGTAGGTATATGGACGGATGCATGAATGGCTGAAGGGTGGACTGACAAATGGATGAGTGGGACCCATTTTCCAAGGACAACATCAAACAGAAGGTACAAAAACAAACTCAATGTCCAGAGCAAAACTCATATATTAACGCAAAAATTTTTTTAGTCCACACAGTGTTCTTCTACAGTGTATTTCTTGTTGTTTAATTGTGACTAATCTTTTCAAGTAAACGCTTCCGTTCTTATTTTCCTTTTCTTTTCCAACACACAAAAGCCACCGAGCCAACACGTGTTTCGTCTTATGCGGGCATTCACCCAAGACTTCCTCAGGGCACACACAAAAAACGACCAAAAGTATCAAACTCGTGATGTCTATAATTCAGTAATTATGAAGTCGTCATAAAAACCAGAGAATACCCAAATGGTTTGCAGGTCATACAGCCAAACGGCGCCAAATCATTTCCATAAAACTTGTTTATTGGTCAAGTGCAAAAAGATCCAGCTGCACGTAGAAACAGAATGAGATGAGGAGAGTACTCCGTATCTCAGGAACTGCGTCTATTTTTGCGTTAATATATGAGTTTTGCTCAGGACATTGAGTTTGTTTTTTGTATGTCATATGGGTGTGGATCTGTCTACATCCATTTAGCAATGCTGGGTGGTCGTTGTTCTATGCCCTTGTGAGCAATCTCATTAATGAATGTATTGTATGATTAAGCTATTCAAGTGCGTCAAATTGCGCAATTTGTACCCCACTGCCTGTTAATCTTTTAGCTTCATCAAACAGAAGGTAATCTGGTAAAACCCTCACTCAGAGAATGTCTCGCCTTAAGGTTTACCACGTGCCTGAGTGTATTTATTGTAGCTAAGCAACATTTAAGCTATAAATATTGTAACAACGCTTTGGTTCAATGGTCATGTTATTACTTGATGCTTATTTGTCTTATACAGGTATCGGTAGGGTACCTGCACCTACGAGAACATAGCTGTTCACACATCAATACACTTTTTGTTCATTTACACCTATTATACGCAATAATGGCATGCATGTGTAATCTTTATCCTGAGAATGTTAGATTTTACGCAATTAATAAAATTCTCAGTGCTATACTATAAGAACAGAATAACTGGATTTTGGGCAGAAAATAGCATACTTTTGAGGATTGCTTTTTTAGGCATGTGACCTATTATTCAGCTGTTTAACTTTAGGCAGGGTGTTATGTTTTACTTTAAGTCATGATTATTATTGTAATTATGTTAAAAACTATACAGTTTATTAGGACATTAAATAGTGTTGTTGATCAATTAATTCCCAAAAATTGTATAAAAATAACTGAAAAAATGTATGTGAAAGAAAGATGTTGAACTATTGAAGAATTAAAACAATCTAAATCTGATACATAACATACAATTACATGACAGGGACAAAAGATAAAACTGAAAATCCGGTGAAATACAATGTAGAGAGTGTATGGAAGTAGGGTCTACAGCCTCAAAAACAGAATAGGTTCATGATGGTTTTGACAAACTTGAAGTTGTTAATGTTTTCTTCAGGACGAAATTTGATAGCCAGGTCCTGTTGAAAAAAAAACAATGCAATGGATAAAATCAAAATCACTGTTTATCATAAACTCATTGTTAACAGACGATATGGCTCCTCTTATTGAATATATCGAAAACTTAGTCTGATATAATCTCTAAAGCAATTGCATATGTTGTATATATTGTAGCTGATTGAGTAGGAATAGTTAAAAAATGTTCACTGCTTTGAGTCAATCTAGGAACACTAAATGATGATAAGGACAATCCTGAATGGAAAGACTGAACGTGTATTGTGAAACTTTACCTTACAGATAATATGTGGTGATATATCAGTTCAGTTCATGGTCTTTATTTCGATCACACAGATCATAAAAGACATTTACAGTGTTATATAAAAAAATCACGATAAAAGCATATCGTTTCATTAGAACAATCACTTTAGGCTCATCACTTGTCATTAAACAAATAGCGTAAAAAGTGGAGTTAATATGGGATCATAAAAAGTTTAACAGTTATCAATAAAATGGCAACACATAAAACCACTAAAAAAGGTTGACAAGGTAAAAGAAGCTGGGACACCGACCAATAGAACTGGGGGAAGAGTACACATGCAAATATACATCTTTTTACTATAAGCTACTGCTTCGGGATGCCATCAGCGTCCTTAGCAGTTTGGCGCGTATTCGCCACATCCAGCCTAGATATTTGGCAATGGAAATCACACAGAGCTCATTGGTATTTGACATCATAATTCTTAGCGCTGTAGTACTAGACCTTGTGCCCAAAGTATTGCATAAGGGTTTGAGCCATTTGTCCCGGGGAGCCTTGTATGCGGGACAGGCAAAGAGGATATGTGGGATTGTCTCCTCCTGCTCTGTAGAAAGATGACACATGTTATCTGTGGTATTGTGCCATTTGTGAGTAAAAGATTTTACAGGGAGTGAACCAACACGGAATTGAAAAAATAGTCTCCTGTCACTAGGCTTAGTTATAGCGTCCCAGTAAATCTCATACATTGGACTGTGCTTGAGCTCTATGAAGATTCCAGTTAATGTAGTGTTCTCGATGGTACTTGAACTACTTGTGATGGCCATGGACCAATAAAGCTCCTTTAATTCTCTTTTGGTTGGGAACCGATGGCCTTCTGGATCTTCCCACAAATGGCTCAAGCCCATATTAACCAAAGTACTCTTCACCTTTTGTAGCCAAGTTATCTTGCAGGATGTATCAGCCTCTCTAACATCCTTTAGTGCTTTTGCATAATGCGATAACTCAGGAGTAGACCATAGTCTGCGCCAGAATGCTATCGGTCGGAACCTTGCTGTCTTGTCCAGAAGGTTACATCCTATGTCATAGAAAAGTGGCTTTAGTGGAGTGTTTTGTGGAAGGCCTGTGAGGCCTCTCACAAATTTATTCTGGGCTAGGACTAATGGTGTCAGATTGTCGAAGCCCCAAAGTTCTGCCCCATATAGTGTCGAGGCCATAACTTTGGTGTTGTAAATCTGCAACGCGGGGCCTATGGGTTTTGTTTGTGAGGACTTATGTTCTTTCAGCAATGCTCCAGCTAGTTGGCGGTGTTTTAGGGCCATGATCTCAATCTGGAGTTTCCAATTTAATTTTCTCCCCAGGGTAATCCCTAGGTAGTTAAAAACATCAGTCTGTTTGAGATTTTCCTTATTTAGGTGTATCCTGCCCTTTATTGCTCTCTGTTTGTGGAGGACCATAAATTTAGTTTTGTTTGCGTTTATTGCAAGACCGCGATCCTTACAGAAGACTTCGAAGCGCGTCAGCGCTCTCTGCAGCCCACTTTGTGTTTTTGAGATGACAAGCGTGTCATTCGCAAACATAAGTATCGGTACTTTAATGCCTGCAAGTAAGGGAGCGTCTGTCGGGTGGGAGGAAAAATAGTTAACGACCCCATTTAAAAATAATGAAAATAATGTTGGGGCCATAACACACCCTTGGCGGACCCCTTTAGATACGGGGAACCGGTCAGTAATGTTGCCCTGTGAACCCCAGCGCACTTGGGCATAGTTGGCCTCGTGTAATCTCACAATAATGGATAGTAGGTCAAGTGGCATCCCTAAATCCTTTAGGACCGCCCACAGTTTATTACGGGGAACCATATCGAAAGCGGACTTGAGGTCCACAAAGGCGGCATAAATAGTGCCTCCCGCTAACACCACAACCCGCCAATAGATTAAGATGAAGCGAAAAACCTGATCGATGGTACTCACATGAGCACGAAATCCAGCCTGAAACGGGGTTAATATATCATTTTCTGCAATCCAGTTTGGAATTCTACTCAGCACTAACCTTGCCATTATCTTTTGTATTGAGTCTATAAGACTGATTGGCCTGTAGTTGCTGGGACTGGATCGATCTCCCTTTTTGTGAATGGGTAGGATTTCTGCACCACGCCAGGATTCGGGTATTGAGGCTCCGCTAGCGATTGCATTTGCTAGTTGCTGTATGTACCTTTGCCAGATATCGCTATCGTGCAGAAATAAATCTGCCGGTATACTATCAGGTCCGAGTGCTCTTCCTCGTGGTACTGCTCTTAGTGCCATTGCAACCTCCCCAATGTCAAATGTCAGGACCGTATCGGATTGGGGGACTTGGAATGGTTCATCTGTCCCCCCCCTCTTCTTCTGCAGTAAATTGAGCCTCAAAGAATGTGACCCATAGTTCCGGTGCTACGTGGTTTTGTGGTGTTGGCGCCTGTCCTACACTACCCCATTTGACCAGTTGCCAGAACTTTTGGGAGTTTTTTTCTTTACTAGCCTGATAGAGATCATGCCATCTAAGCTCGTCCCAGTCTTTCTTGGCTTTTAACTGGGTGGCTCTGTAACTCTTTTGTGCTTGTTTAATTTTACCCATGTCCTTTGATTTTATTGCTGGGGCCAGAGACCTATAGACTTCTCTGCACGACTTGTTATACCAATTAGCATGCTTTATGTTGGCCTTGTTTTGCTGTCTATGAGGTTTTAAAAAGTAGGTCGTTATTTTGCCAAATAAATCATCATGGGTTCGAATTATAGTCTCGTTTAATTTGGCCTGTGTGGTAGCAGATTGGAGAACTGCTAAGGTATTAACAACATCTGCCCTTATTGAAGCGAGCAGTTGTTTGTTTTCCAAAATTCTATCCCATTTAACCCGCCTCATATCGTTACTGATCAGGGCCTTTGTTGTCGTACACTGAACTGCCTGTGGCTGAGCCATTACAAAACCAGGGGCTGACATCATAAGTATGAGAGGGTTGTGGTCACTTTCTACTCTCTCTTTTATCTCCATATCGATAAGGAGTGACCAGTGTTCTATATTAATAAGGAAATAGTCGATACGCAGTAGCGGCTCGTGGAGGGAGTGCCGCGGGGCGGTGGGGCGGGGCAAGGGAGTAGCAGGGTGGGGGGTAGTAAACTACGGCATACGGCCGAACAGAGGTAAGTAAACAAATAAAACGAATTTCGTTGCGCGCGCTGCATCGCATTTGGCAATGCAGCGCGCGCAATGAAATTCATTTTATTTATTTATTTGTTCACTTACCTCTGTTCGGCCGTATGCCGTAGTTTACTACCCCCCACCCTGCTCCTCCTCCGCCCCACCGCCCCGCGGCACTCCCTCCACGAGCCGCTACTGTCGATACGACTCTTTCTCTGGCCATTAAAAAATGTATGGAAGCCTGTTCTATCTGAGGGGGCTCTGCCATTGACTGCCCTGATGCCCCGCTCCATATACAGTGCTTTGAGTTGTAGAGCAGCCTCCGTCCATTTCTTAATCGGGTGCAGCTCTAACAAGGGAATGTTCCACTGTGCATCTTCCTCTTCACTGAGGTTACTATCATCTTGGTCAAGGGGCTCAAAGGTGGTGTTAAAGTCACCTGCTATTACAAAGTTACATAATCCGCTACAACTATCCAGGAGGTCATCTAAAAGAGAGACTGTGTTTGACTGTCTACCACCTGTGAGACCCCTGGCACACACATTGAATATCATTATTTTGGAATGCAGATTAGAACGTAGGCGAATAGCCATAATATCAGGATTATCGATGTAAACTTCCTCAATACTATAACAGGGACTCTGTCTAACCCAGATTGTTAGCCCACCTGATGGTCTACCCCTCTGACCGCTGATTGCGGGTTTATAGAAGTTAAGGTAACCTGGGCGATAAATTGGATTAATCGACCATATTTCCTGGAACAAACAGATACCCTGGGACTCAATTAATGCTGACCATTCTAGAGAGGGTGTCTTGGACTGTAAGCCCGCAATGTTCCATGAAACATATGCAAGCTGGGCTGGTTCCTGCAAATGTGTGGAGCAAGTAGCGTCACCAAGGGTATATTCCTTTGTTCCAGTAACCATAGGGCCCGTGTCCTGAACAGGGATACTGCTAATAGGTGGAGATAACGGACAACCTGGGGCTTCACCACCCAACTGTATAACTTCTTTTAGTGATGATGGTTGGGGGGTGTTCCATAACCTTCAATCTATCTGGTGTAAGGTGGAACCCTCTGTACAATGTTGATCAGTGTTGCAAGTTCTCAAATTGGTTGATGGATCCGGGGGGTTGTACTTCATCCTAATTTTTGTTTGGTTCAGATGTGAGGTCCTAATATCAAAGGCCACTAAATAATCTACCAAATCAGTGTTGGCTAGTGTTAAGCAAACATAATCCAGCTCCATACCAGATACTGAAGATCTTTTGGCTGAGAATATATTTTCCCTAATAATTGATCTGCACTTCCTCACGTGCCTTAACCATTGTGTGCATTTATTTATAAGGGAATGTTCATCTTCTTTAATTAAACTAGGAGTTAGTTTAGGGATATTGGTTAAGAAGATTTGACGGTTTAGATTATGCACCATTAACTTCTTGTTACTTAAGTGTGCTCCCTGTGTTATTTGTCCGACCAGACGGTTTGATCTTGGAAGAGTTAAGTTGGCGACTCCAGCCTCTATGCACTGGGACCCCAAACCACGCAACCTGTCCTGATTACAGTGAGAATATGATGAAATGTAGGCCCTTCCTTTTTGTTGGGGGGCACACACTTCCCTATGTTGCTGAGAATCCGCTAAGTTGTTGAATGAGGCCCTACTATTAACAACTAGGTTGCCATTATGTTGTTCTTTGAGTTTGGACTGTTGGGGCGTGAACAATTTATCCTTTACGCAGGGGGGGTCTTGGGTCAGTTGTTTTATGGAGTCTGTTAACATGCCTACTATTGCTTTAAGAGCGCAGACCTCCTCGGTTAGTTTGCTGGTCTGTGCTTTTAGGTCCTCAATTTGTCTAATAAACTGGTTGGAATGCTGATTCGTGCACCCCTGCTGGAGTACTGGTGCAAGTACTGTGTCACCTATCCCATCTGGAAACTCTTGGTCTGAAACATCGTCATTCAGATCGATAAAAGGGGCAAATCTGTTTGTGCACATAGGTGCGGGCTCGTGCTGACTTAGATGGTGTGTAGTGGGGCTTTGGGGTGGCGAATGAACACTCACAATGTGAGTGGTTTCTCCTTGCTTACTCAGTGGAGGCCCCTTCGATGGCAGTCTTCTGAACATTTCCGGAATTGATGGTAGGCCACTAGGGGTGGTAGAACTGGGGGAAGATTGCCTGTCAACAAAACAGGGGTCGATGCCTGAAGGTGCTACTAATATGTCTTCGCATTCACTTATCAGGCTATCAATGCGGCCCATTACACAGTTACTGCCTTTATACTTTGGCCGTTTAGTTGATTTTTTTGCCTTCTTTCCCTTCCCTACTGGACCCCCCCCTGTACCCTCTGTGGCTTTCCTTTTCCCCATTCCTCTCTAGCACAAGAATGTAACCGTCGCTTTACCCTGGGACAGGCCAGATATTGCAAGTGTTATATCTGTGGGGAATGGTTAAAAATGGTTAAGAATGCTTCTACTGCAGTGATTTAAATAGTACCGTAAAGCTAAGCCCCCCTATGTGAGCACAGAACACAGAAATACTACTGGGCACACACGGTCGATAAATAGTGGGCAGGTATACAGAGAACAGACGGGTTTTAAACAGTACAAATCAGTTTGCCAAAAGTCAGAATGTCCAGTAGGGGTAATGAACAAACTTTATGTCCAGCCAAAAAGACCTTTTCAAACGCCGTTAGCGAGTCAAGCTAAATTAGACCAAGAGCCGGCAAGGAGCCAGACAGTGAAATTACAGTACCTTTCTGGATACTACGTGGCTTCTCGCTCAGCTACTCAGGGCCAAATGAAAGAGGGGTGGCCCTGCCCTGCCTCTTCCTGTCGATGACGGGCAAGGACGGGCCCGCCCTTGGCCCTAACTTTGCCCGGGCGCGGCCCGCACGCGTCCTGCATCGCGGGTGCGTTTTGGCGCTTTGTAGCACTTGAGGCCCCTCCTCCAGGGCAGGCAAAGAGACTTCTGGGGCTTGGAGTCCCCCACAGTGCTGGTCACAGTGATTTGCGGCTCGTCCCGCGTCCCGCGTCGCGGGTGTGTGTTGGCGCTTTGTAGCGCTTGAGACCCCTCCTCCAGGGCAGGCAAAGAGACTTCTGGGGCTTGGAGTCCCCCACAGTGCTGGTCACAGTGATTTGCGGCTCGTCCCGTGGTGATATATTGCTAAATGTGTTCTATGCACTTACATTATAGGTGGGCGGAACTCATATAATTTAGTGTAGTGTAACCGCGTGGAATTGCCTAAGAATGCTGCAAGATTAAGCATAGTTATGCAAGAAGAGTAATTCTGCATTTAGCGCTATTTCTTAGTGCATAAATGCCCCCTTGCATTCAAAATGGGCGCAAGAAGTCATATTGTGCTAAGAAATAGCGCTCAATGAAACAGAACATGAGTAGCGAGCACGAGCAGCCACTCACACTCGCTAAATGTGCTCTTGGGGTACAACTTTCTCTCAACTTACTCCTAGTATTTAGTGCTATTTTCTTATCGCAAACTACACCCTTACATCAAAAATGGTTGTGAGGATGCACTTTGTTCTAAGAAATAGTGTTAAATGCAACAGAACATGAATAGCGAGCAGCTGCTTGTGCTCACTAAATGTGCTCTTGTGGTAGGATTTTTTCCCCAAAATTTCTCAGAATTACGTGAGCAGGAGTAATGACATTATTAGCGGTAATTCTGAGTCTGTAAGTAATGTGGTATTAACAAAATTACTCTGATTACTCCTATGTAATTGAAATTCCACCTAGGCCTAGCCTACATGAGCTCATGTGATTTGGACTTTCGTGAAAATTACAGAATCGTAACGTAAAAAAAGAAATCAAAGAATTGTCTAAGGAATCAATCCAAATGTTTAAATGAAGTTTAGTCAGGTGGAATCCTGACGAACAGAAGTGTGGATGATCTTAAAATATTTAATAAATAGCTAATTCTGGCTTGTGTCATAGTAAAATTTTGAAGGTGTGAACTAGATCCTGAAATTTAAACCAAGTGAAAAATCAAGGTTCTGTTATGCATTGGAACCTCTAATGAAAGGCATATAATGGTTTAAACTGTGGGAGCATAGAGTACAGAGATGATTCAAAGCAAGAACTCTCTATTAATTTGGAAACTGATGCAGTCTTGTAACGCAAAAGATTAAAACAAAGGGCCAAAAATATTTTGGAGTTGTTAAAAATTAAAATGAAGAAATGTTGCAATGAAAATCTTCAGTGAAAAACAACTTATTTACTGCAATGGAAATTGGACTAAGTAAATAGTGTTTCAATATTCCAGCACATCAGAATATCCTCAATATTAGAGAAATTCATTCCCTGAGATTGAAAATCTATTATCAGAAAATAACAATAAATGACAATGGTAATATGGTGATAATGCACCTATTAAGATGTTATAATATGTGAATGAGACAATTTTATGGAACTGCTTTAATTATTAAAATCAATATAGAGTATAGTTGAATAGGTGAGCATGATGTTGGATGTGTATACTTTGCCACTATAAAAACATTAGAGCTAACTTAGAAAATGTTTTAGATGGGTAAGTGGGACGTTTGCCTGTATTCATCAGGTGAGTTTATTGGGTGGATTCATAGTTGCATGTGATTGTTTCCTTTATGAATCAATCAATGGATAGATGTGTATGTGCGTATTTTGTTGCAGGACATGTGCGTTTTGTGCTGGGAAGGATGAAACCATGATATTTTGTTCTTTAGGGCCTGAAATACATATATAATATATGAACTTGATAGTGCAAAATAAAAATAATAATTGGCCTTTCATTGAGGCTTGAATCTGTTTGTAATGGAACTGATATTTGAGCAAGCACATGACCATGGAGAGAGGAAGACTTGAACCATTAGCCTTTAGATTGAGAGTCTAAGACAGCAACCACTAAGTCACCGGTGACTCTCTGTTGAACCATATACATGAAAAACATCAAAAATGTTGCCTCGTTCCAAGTATTGATCATCAACTTGGAAGAGGTAGGAGTACAATTAAACTGTCCAATCACAAAAAATAAAGTTAATAAATAAATGGTAAAAAATATGTCAAAAACATTATCCAGAGGGTAAACACAAATCCAAAGGAAACAAAGAGACAAACCTCTAATTCCGATTGTGTTGATCTAGCTGTCATGGGTTTAAGGAAGGAAGTTCACTTACAGAGTGCATTGTGAATAATACACCTCCTAAGGAGGAACACACATTGGTGCATGGACAAGTGTAGCAGAATGGATGGGACTGGCAATGATAGCAGAAGGGGATGTGTGGAGTGTCCAGTAGGACATGGAGGTGGTCACAGTGGAGAGGAGGAAGATCATCTCATTAGTTAGATTGTGCACTCTGCAGGGCATTTAACCCCTTTTCAACTGTTACAAATCCTCCCTCCAGGGTCTGTAGAATGGCATTCTGCTCATCCATAATCTGTTTTAACAGCTCATTGGCAGGCCAGGGGCACATTTTGCCGGAAGGGGAAGTGGGTATGTGTGAGAGATGCATGGAGTCTTAGGCAAAGGAAATGGGCCCGAGGTTACCAGTGCAGAATCAGACAGTATTCTCTGTGCCAGGATGAGGACTGGGAGTTGTGAGCTCAGGCTGTGATGTTTGGGCAGCCAGATTCCCGGACATCAAGAATTGTTCCTGGCCGGAAGGCCAACTTCCTCAATGTCCACCTTGCATGTGGTTGTGTCAATGACCACCACCACCTCCTCTTGTGTAAACTCTTCAAGGGGCAATTTGTGGATGAATATGTAAGTCTCCAGGTTGGCACACAATCTCCTTCATTGTCCTTCTCTTCTGTGGTAGGTGCCATCTCTACAGCTCAGGTTTTTCCTGTCTGCCTCAGGTCCTTATGTCCAGCATCTGTGTTCCTGCTGACCACTGTGTAGATAAAAGGAAGAGATGGCATTGGTCAAGTTGAGCTAAAGCCAGACTATATACAGTAGATACTGGCCTAAGGCCATATCCTAAGACGAAATTCTTAAGGCACTAGGGTCTACTTTGTCTTGCCATACAATGTGTAAAACATCTACTGTGTGCAGGTTATGGACATTTAGACACAATCTGCGATTGTTGTTCATGGCACCAATGCCTTCTGCCCATGACCGTCACTTGTGGCCCATGGTAAACTCATTGTCAGTGTTGCACACCTGCTGTCCTCAGTTGATGATTGCGTAAAGAAGGAGACAATATTCAACACTGACTTTTTGAGATGTTGGTACTAAAGTTTTGTTAAACAGGTGTTCTCAAAAAAATTGATAGAACTTGGGGAAAGTTCACAATGTGATTGTTTCTATGGAAAATGCATCTTTGAACATAGTGAGCAGAAGTCATCACAGACTTACAAGTCTTCATTGTTCTAGCACTTCGCTGCATATAGAACACAATGTAATTGTACAAATGTTTAAATAAATCTAAAAAATACAGGTAATCTGGTTTCTTATCAAATGTATCATTTTTCAAACTGGTTTAGCCATTACACAAACATAAATGCAGTCTCAGAGCAGAGAACGGTAAGAAATGGAATAACAGGCATTACAGTGGAGCTCAAAGGTATAATTTAATTGTCTTGTGTCTGGGATAAGACTAGTCATTGGACTGTGATGCAAGATGCGGAAAAAGTGTAAACTATCTGTAAAGGTGTTTTGGAAAATGGCATCACAGCTTTATTATCTACTGGCGGTCGCCAGTAGATAGTTATAGTTACAACCTATTATCCATAGGAAATCCGCGACATTCTATTTGAAATAACTCTCTTGCCGGTTGACGTATCTTCGCAAAATGTTCAAACTTTGTGGCCCGCTCCGGTCCGCTCCTACCCAGAAAGTCTCGGGGATTCGTCAAGCGGGGGCCGAGAAAAAGGGGGTCCCAAAACGCGTTTTCCCCATGCAATTTTCCATAGGAAACTTTAGACACGGCTACAGCCCGAACTGCTGAACGGAATTACACCAAATTTGGCAAAGAGGTAGTTCTTGGTTCAGAAAGAACCCTTTTGTTAAATGGTGTAAATCCGTTCAGTAGTTGCTGAGAAAATCAAAAGAAAAAAAGATAGGTATATCTAGGGCCGCGGATCCTCCCGAGCACGAGCTTTATGTTAATTGGCTGTCAACACTCCAAATCAGGAAGTGTTGGCAGCCATTTTATCCCTCGGTAGAACCGAGGGACAGAAACAAGTGCGCAAAGCGCACAAAGGGGCAGGGTAGAAACACCCTGACCCCTAGGTCTGCTCAGGGGTCCCACAAGGACCCCTGGGCAAAAATATATATATTTTTTTTTAAATCGGCAGGATGCGCTCAGGGAGCGCGAACCCTGCCGAAAAAAAATCGAAGCGCGGTCTCCGCGCTTCGATGTTAATTGGCCCCCGGGTGGGCCAAGTCCCGAGGGCATGCTGGGGGGTTAATTTTATGTGTGGGGGCCTCTAAGGGCCCCCAAGCCCGGGGACCACCACCCCCGGGGCTTTATGGATAATGGTGCGGGAGGGCTCTGAGCCCTCCGCAGCCCCGAGGACCACCACCTCCCGGGGCTTCTTTTTTATATTTGAAAAACCTGTGTGGGGGCTCCAGCCCCACACGCCCGAGACCACCACCTCCCGGGGCACTAAGAAAAATGAAAATGGGGGTCCGTTTTGAACCCCCAAGCCCCGGGGACCACCACCTCCCCGGGGCTTTCTCGATGTAGGGAGGGGGCCGCGCGGCCCCCTCCTGGAGCCTGTGGTGGCCCTGGGGACCGCCACCCCCAGGGCCGGCTCCTGCAGTGTCCCGGGGTGCCTACCCCCGGGACACTGCTGTTGCTAATGACAGGACGGGAGCCTCGCGGCTCCCGTCCTGTCATTGCAAACTTGCTTTGGATATTGGAAGAGAGAGCAGGAAACCTGCTCTCTCTTCCAATATCCAAAGCCGATTGCTTTCCACATGGGGAGCTGCATCTTAGCAGCTCCCCATGTGTCAAGCAATGCCGGCTCCCGTAGGACACGGGGAGCCGGCGGGACTGTGGGGGATTGGGGACCCCCACAGTCCCCAACGAAGGCCAGGCCCCGGGGGATGGGGTCCCCGGGGCCATAAGTGGCCACAGAGGGGGGCCACGCAGCCCCCCTTCCCAAAGTAACAAAAAGTTAAAAAAAAAAAAAAGTGCAAGGCCGGCCCGGGGATGGGGTCCCCGGGGCCTTAAATGGCCTGAGGAGGGGGCCACGCAGCCCCCTCCAAATAAAAACAAAAAGAGGCCATGCCCGGGGATGGGGTCCCCGTGGCCAATACAGGCCCAGGGAAGGGGGCCACGCGGCACCCTTCCCGTTTTTTTTTAATTTTAATTTTTAAAAAGGGGTAAGGCCCTGGGGGTTGGGGTCCCCAGGGCCTAAAAATAGGAAAAAGGAAGGGGGCCACACGGCCCCCTTCAGGGGAAAAAAAAAAACGATCGGGCCCGCAGGCCCGCCCCTTCCTTCACCACTCTGCAAACGCGCCCCCTGGCGCGTTTGCAGAGGGGAACAATTCCCCTTGAATACTGGGGGTCCCTGGTTGCCAACTAGCCCACCAGGAACCTCCAGTATGCGCCAGGGGCTGCCTTGCAGAGAGGTGTACAGAGGCCACGCCCCTTTTTACACCTCTCTGCAACGCAGCTCTGTGGTGCTTTTGGAGGAACATGGTGGGCTAGTTGGACTCCAGGGACCCTCAGGATTCAAGGGGAGTTAATCCCCCGACTTAAAACGCGCCACGGGGCACGTTTGCACAGTGGTGAAGGGAGGGGCGGGGCTTCAGGTGACATGTGTGCAAACAGGCCCCGTGGCGCGTTTTAAGATGGGGAATTAAATCCTCTTCAATCCTGAGGGTCCCTGGGGGCCAACTAGCCCAACAGGTACGTCCAGAAAGCGCCACAGAGCTGCGTTGCAGAGAGGTGTAAAGGGGTGTGGCCTCTGTACATGTCTCTGCAACGCAGCCCCTGGCGCATACTGGAGGTTCCTGGTGGGCTAGTTGGCCCGTAGGGACCCTCATGATTCAAGGGGACTTAATCCCCCAACTTAAAACGCGCCACGGGGCGCGTTTGCACAGATGTCACCTCAGGCCCCGCCCACTCCCTTCACCATTGTGCAAATATTCCTCTAAAATCAGCCGAAATACGAATTCCGATTTACTCACCTGTTATCAGGAGAGACCTCAGTGCTGCATCTTTCAGCCCAGTACTGGTCCTGAAAAGTAATTTTAACCGTACTTACCGGTAACTTGAATTTCCTTCATAGGCTAACATTGACTGGTTTCACTTGGAAATTCTTCTAAGTGTGGAGTTTTGGAACTTTAAAATATTCCTCTAAAATCAGCCGAAATACGAATTCCGATTTACTCACCTGTTATCAGGAGAGACCTCAGTGCTGCATCTTTCAGCCCAGTACTGGTCCTGAAAAGTAATTTTAACCGTACTTACCAGTAACTTGAATTTCCTTCATAGGCTAACATTGACTGGTTTCACTTGGAAATTCTTCTAAGTGTGGAGTTTTGGAACTTTAAAATATTCCTCTAAAATCAGCCGAAATACGAATTCCGATTTACTCACCTGTTATCAGGAGAGACCTCAGTGCTGCATCTTTCAGCCCAGTACTGATCCTCAAAAGTAATTTTAACCGTACTTACCAGTAACTTGAATTTCCTTCCATAGGATATCATTGCCTGCTTTTTGCTGAAAAAGTTTCTAAGTGTTGATTTTTGAAACATACAAATATTCCTCTAAAATCAGCCGAAATCCGAATTCCGATTTACTCACCTGTTATCAGGAGAGACCTCAGTGCTGCATCTTTCAGCCCAGTACTGATCCTCAAAAGTAATTTTAACCGTACTTACCGGTAACTTGAATTTCCTTCATAGGCTAACATTGACTGGTTTCACTTGGAAATTCTTCTAAGTGTGGAGTTTTGGAACTTTAAAATATTCCTCTAAAATCAGCCGAAATACGAATTCCGATTTACTCACCTGTTATCAGGAGAGACCTCAGTGCTGCATCTTTCAGCCCAGTACTGATCCTCAAAAGTAATTTTAACCGTACTTACCAGTAACTTGAATTTCCTTCCATAGGATATCATTGCCTGCTTTTTGCTGAAAAAGTTTCTAAGTGTTGATTTTTGAAACATACAAATATTCCTCTAAAATCAGCCGAAATCCGAATTCCGATTTACTCACCTGTTATCAGGAGAGACCTCAGTGCTGCATCTTTCAGCCCAGTACTGATCCTCAAAAGTAATTTTAACCGTACTTACCGGTAACTTGAATTTCCTTCATAGGCTAACATTGACTAGTTTCACTTGGAAATTCTTCTAAGTGTGGAGTTTTGGAACTTTAAAATATTCCTCTAAAATCAGCCGAAATACGAATTCCGATTTACTCACCTGTTATCAGGAGAGACCTCAGTGCTGCATCTTTCAGCCCAGTACTGGTCCTGAAAAGTAATTTTAACCGTACTTACCGGTAACTTGAATTTCCTTCATAGGCTAACATTGACTGGTTTCACTTGGAAATTCTTCTAAGTGTGGAGTTTTGGAACTTTAAAATATTCCTCTAAAATCAGCCGAAATACGAATTCCGATTTACTCACCTGTTATCAGGAGAGACCTCAGTGCTGCATCTTTCAGCCCAGTACTGATCCTCAAAAGTAATTTTAACCGTACTTACCGGTAACTTGAATTTCCTCCATAGGCTAACATTGACTGGTTTCACTTGGAAATTCTTCTAAGTGTGGAGTTTTGGAACTTTAAAATATTCCTCTAAAATCAGCCGAACTACGAATTCCGATTTACTCACCTGTTATCAGGAGAGACCTCAGTGCTGCATCTTTCAGCCCAGTACTGATCCTCAAAAGTAATTTTAACCGTACTTACCAGTAACTTGAATTTCCTTCCATAGGATATCATTGCCTGCTTTTTGCTGAAAAAGTTTCTAAGTGTTGATTTTTGAAACATACAAATATTCCTCTAAAATCAGCCGAAATCCGAATTCTGATTTACTCACCTGTTATCAGGAGAGACCTCAGTGCTGCATCTTTCAGCCCAGTACTGGTCCTGAAAAGTAATTTTAACCATACTTACCAGTAACTTGAATTTCCTTCCATAGGCTAACATTGACTGGTTTCACTTGGAAATTCTTCTAAGTGTGGAGTTTTGGAACTTTAAATTAGTCCTCTAAAATCAGCCGAAATACGAATTCCGATTTACTCACCTGTTATCAGGAGAGACCTCAGTGCTGCATCTTTCAGCCCAGTACTGGTCCTGAAAAGTAATTTTAACCGTACTTACCAGTAACTTGAATTTCCTTCCATAGGCTAACATTGACTGGTTTCACTTGGAAATTCTTCTAAGTGTGGAGTTTTGGAACTTTAAAATAGTCCTCTAAAATCAGCCGAAATACGAATTCCGATTTACTCACCTGTTATCAGGAGAGACCTCAGTGCTGCATCTTTCAGCCCAGTACTGATCCTCAAAAGTAATTTTAACCGTACTTACCAGTAACTTGAATTTCCTTCCATAGGAATCCATTGTCTGGTTTTCAGCAGAAAAGTTTCAAAGTGTCGATTTTCACAAACTACAAATATTCCTAAAAAATCGCCTGTATGACTTAAACGCATTCTTTCAACTGTTTACAGGAGATGCACCAGTGCTGGATCCAGGATCCAACACTGAGTAAGAAAAAGTAACGATAACAGTTTTTAACTTCTAAGTGAATTTCCTTCCATAGGATAACATTGGTGATTCTATGAGAAAAAGTTTCTAAGTGTGAACTTTTAAAGTACAATAATATTCCTTAAAAATCACGACTGTAACCAAAACGCTTTTACTCAACTGTTTACAGGAGATGTCCCAGGACTGAATCTAGGATCCAGTAATGTGGTTAGAAAAGTAATCCATAAAGTAACTAATTGCATTTAACTAGAAATTCACATTGAGCTGAATGTTGCATTGTGTTTGAAAATGTGTTGCCCATTGCAACAACTGTAACTACTGTACTTAAAAGTCTATTGCCTATGTGCAAAGTAATTAAACTAAAGTAATTCATTCTGAGAAAGTATTTTTTGTAATGTAATGTATAATGTAATTACAATGTAATTTAAAAAATAAAATATGTAAAAAAAATTGTTTCTAAAAAATTTGGAAATCAGTATGAAAAAAATTTATATAACAATTAATACATTTAAAAATTGTCATTTACAAAACCTTTGAAATTCACTGAAAAAACTGTAGGTTTCAGACATGTTATAGTTACAAATTAGCATTTAAAAAACCTTTGAAATTCACTGAAAAAACCATAGGTTTCAGGGACGTTATAGTTACAAATTAGCATTTAAAAAACCTTTGAAATTCACTGAAAAAACCATAGGTTTTAGGGACAGTTATAGTTAGTTGGACATTGCACTCGTACAAAACCCGTGAAATTCCCCCGTTATAGTTAGTCCAGCTAACTATAACTCGCGCCCCCGCAATGCACTGCTGATGACGTCACATATTACATCACTCATGACATGGTCAGTGACATCACTGATGACATCACTGATGACATCATCCACGTGATAATCTGATGCACCTCCTCACACTCTAATATAACCTTTGATACACCCACTCTAAATTACAGACTGCCATTCGCAAAACCATAGACACTCCAACACCAATAACTACATACCCACTCACTGATTCTTAGGTCTACGCACACATCCACTCACTCACCCGTACAGTCACTCATACTTACGGTCACTCAGTACAGGACTATCATATGCACTCATACTCCTATATAGACACTCAAACACCGCCACTCATCCATAGAGGTACTCACACACCTAGTCAGTCATGCAAATAATTAAACACACTACCATTTACTCACCTATACAGTTATACACACACCAGCTCACTTACTCATACAAATAGTAGCACATTCTTACGCTCTTATACAATCACTGATACAAGCACACACTCATCCATACAGCCACTATCACAATCACTCACTCTCGCTTATAGCTATTTATATACTCCAACACACATATATACTGCCTTTCACATATGTAGTTACTCACACATGTACCACTGGGACATACATTCACTCACTAACACACTCTTACACACACTTACCCACCCATACAGTCTATCACAGTTGCACTCTTGAAACCATCCACCCAGTGAATCACCCACTCACACATCTATGCACAGAGTTGCACACACCCCTCCCACACAAACACTCAGGCACCCATACAGATACTCAGACAAGCATTCAATAACTCATATAGACACTCATGTAGCTATTCACAAACACATGCAGCCACTTACACAGCAACAGACAGACGGATACAGACATTCACCCAGTTTAGTCACTAACCCATGCATTCAGTAAGATACATTAAATCACTCACTTATAGAGTCAGTCACGCACCTACTAAATCATCCATACAGACACTTACACACCCACTCATTCTTCAATACGTCTTTTCCTATATATATTAAAAATATTTAAACTTTACAGAAACACACAGTCACTGGATGATGTCATCAGTGATGTCATCAGTGATGTCATTTGAGATGTCATCAGTGATATCATCAGTGATGTCACTGACCATGTCATGAGTGATGTAATATGTGACGTCATCAGCAGTGCATTGCGGGCGCGAGTTATAGTTAGCTGGACTAACTATAACGGGGGAATTTCACGGGTTTTGTACGAGTGCAATGTCCAACTAACTATAACTGTCCCTAAAACCTATGGTTTTTTTCAGTGAATTTCAAAGGTTTTTTAAATGCTAATTTGTAACTATAACGTCCCTGAAACCTATGGTTTTTTCAGTGAATATGTATATATATATATATATATACCAAAGTCAGTCTGCTATCACAGAGAGTAATCGGACACTCCTGGAAGTTGCAAAATAGAATTTAATGGATGGCTCAAAAACAACGCGTTTCAGCTTTCGCCTTGATCACGTTTCAAGAGGGCATTGTCACAGCAACCATTATAAATAAAGTGTGAACATAAAAGAGGGGTACATGTGAACATAAAACCAGTGCAAAAACGGCGGCCATCTTGGCAAATTGTAATATAATACAAAAACCTATTACTCTGGATGCTATGAAGGTAACAAAACCAATCAAAGGTACAATAAAGCTCCGTGGCCTTGTAGATTATAAAAGTACCTTGCAGACAGGGTCAATAAAGCAAAACTGTGCAGCAACCAAGAATGACAATGTCAATAACAGAACCCAAATAAGGTATAACATATAACATAATTCAACATTGCTCAAACCCTCGCCAATTTTCTAGAGTAACGTATACTGTTCCATTAATACACATGTCAATGAAAGCCACTCAATTCATACGGTAGCTGAAGCATGCAAAACACATACAGATATTCATAGTATCCAAGCGGGCAAAAAATATATACTTGCCAATCCATAAGTATACCAGAAAATACATAATGTATGTCATGAGTGATGTAATATGTGACGTCATCAGCAGTGCATTGTGGAGCGCGAGTTATAGTTAGCTGAACTAACTATAACGGGGGAATTTCTATGGTTTTGTACGAGTGAAATGTACAACTAACTATAACTGTCCCTAAAACCTATGTTTTTTTCAGTGAATTTCAAAGGTTTTTAAATGCTAATTTCTAACTATAACGTGTCTGAAACCTATGGTCTTTTCAGTGAATTTCAAAGGTTTTTTAAATGCTAATTTCTAACTATAACGTGCCTGAAACCTATGATTTTTTAAGTGAATTTCAAAGGTTTTTTTAAATGCTAGTTTCTAACTATGCCTACAGAGGTAGGACATGTGAAGAAAGAAGAAAAAACGCACAGAAAGAAGCAAAAGATGTGCAGAAAGAACCAACAGAGGAGCAGAAAGAGGCCTTGTTGCAAAATCATCCTGTGCCCACAACTTTTTCAGACGGGTACTGGTGGTAACTAACTCTGACTAACCAGAGCCAGTGCTATGCTAAAAGACACTTAGAATACAGTGAAAACACCTACATACACTAGGGAACACTATGCGTTGGGGTACCCCTGTGTTTAGCATGACCTCCTCTGCAAGTCCCTAGTACATAATAGGGCAGGGGATTAAAACTACCTCTTAAAATGCGCTACAGGGCGCGTTTGCACAGTGGTGAAGGGAGGGGGGCCTGAGGTGACATGTGTGCAAACGCACCCCGTGGCGCGTTTTAAGCTGCGGATTAAGTCCCTTGAATTCTGAGGGTCCCTGAGGCCCAACTAGCCCCCAGGTACCTACAGTTAGGACCACAGAGCTGAGTTGCAGAGAGGCGTTCCGAGGCCACGCACCTTTTTTCACCTCTCTGCAACGCAACTCTGTTGTGCTTACTGAAGGTACCTGGTGGGCTAGTTGGCTCCCAGGGTCCCTCAGGATTCAAAGGGAATTAATTCCCCAACTTAAAACGCACCACAGGGCGTGTTTGCGCACATGTCACCTGAGGCCCCGCCCCTCCCTTCACCACTGTGCAAACGCGCCCCGTGGTGCGTTTTAAGTTGGGGGATTAGGTCACCTTGAATCCTGAGGATCCCTGGGGCCCAACTAGCCCACTAGGTACTTCCAGTAAGCACCACAGGCCTGCGTTGCAACGCCTGTAACAAATTGTGCAGTTGTGTTTAGGTAGTGAAGAGGGTCGTGCTGGGGGTAGTGTTTTAGGGTTTAGGGTAGTGCAGTGGTGTTTGTGTAGTGTAGGGGGTCATGCTGGGGGTAGATTTAGGGTTTAGGGTAGTGCAGTGGTGTTTGGGTAGTGTAGGGAGTCGTGCTGGGGGGAGTGGTTTAGGGTTTAGGGTAGTGCAGTGGTGTTTGGGTAGTGTAGGGGGTCGTGCTGGGGGTAGTGTTTTAGGGTTTAGGGTAGTGCAGTGGTGTTTGGGTAGTGTAGGGGGTCGTGCTGGGGGTAGTGTTTTAGGGTAGTGCAGTGGTGTTTGGGTAGTGTAGGGGTACTGCTGGGGGTAGTGTTTTAGGGTTTAGGGTAGTGCAGTGGTGTTTGGGTAGTGTAGGGGTACTGCTGGGGGTAGTTTTTTAGGGTTTAGGGTAGTGCAGTGGTGTTTGGGTAGTGTAGTGGTTTGTGCTGGGGTAGTTTTTTAGGGTTTAGGGTAGTGCAGTGGTGTTTGTGTAGTGTAGGGGGTAGTGTTTTAGGGTTTAGGGTAGTGCAGTGGTGTTTGTGTAGTGTACGAGGTCGTGTTTTAGGGTTTAGGGTAGTGCAGTGGTCTTTGGGTAGTGTAGGGAGTTGTGCGGGGGTAGTGTTTTAGGGTTTAGGGTAGTGTAGGGGGTCATGCGGGGGTAGTGTTTTAGGGATTAGGGTAGTGCATTGGTGTTTGGGTAGTGTAGGGGGTCATGCGGGGGTAGTGTTTTAGGGTTTAGGGTAGTGCAGTGGTGTTTGGGTAGTGTAGGGGGTCGTGCTGGGGGAGTGTTTTAGGGTTTAGGGCAGTGCAGTGGTGTTCGGGTAGTGTAGGGGTCGTGCTGGGGGAGTGTTTTAGGGTTTAGGGCAGTGCAGTGGTGTTCGGGTAGTGTAGGGGGTCGTGCTGGGGGGAGTGTTTGAGGGTTTAGGGCAGTGCAGTCGTGTTCGGGTAGTGTAGGGGTTGTGCTGGGGGTAGTATTTTAGGGTTTATGGTAGTGCAGTGGTGTTCGGGTAGTGTAGGGGGTCATGCTGGGGTAGTGTTCTAGGGTTTAGGGTAGTGCAGTGGTGTTTGGGCAGTGTAGGGGGTAATGCTGGGGGTGGTGTTTTAGGGTTTAGGGCAGTGCAGTGGTGTTCGGGCAGTGTAGGGGGTCGTGCTGGGGGTGGTGTTTCAGGGTTTATGGCAGTGCAGTGGTGTTTGGGCAGTGTAGGGGGTGGTGTTTCAGGGTTTAGGGCAGTGCAGTGGTGTTCGGGCAGTGTAGGGGGTCGTGCAGGGGGTGGTGTTTCAGTGTTTAGGGCAGTGGTGTTCGGGCAGTGTAGGGGGTCGTGCTGGGGGTGGTGTTTCAGGGTTTGGGGCAGTGCAGTGGTGTTTGAGCAGTAAAGGGGGTCGTGCTGGGGGTGGTGTTTCAGGGTTTAGGGCAGTGCAGTGGTGTTCGGGCAGTGTAGGGGGCGGTGCAGGGGTGGTGTTTCAGGGTTTAGGGCAGTGCAGTGGTGTTCGGGCAGTGTAG
The DNA here is from genome assembly GCA_963921515.1 of Calotriton arnoldi. Taxonomy (NCBI): domain Eukaryota; kingdom Metazoa; phylum Chordata; class Amphibia; order Caudata; family Salamandridae; genus Calotriton; species Calotriton arnoldi. The sequence continues at coordinate 365,044 of CAWUFW010012415.1, forward strand.
GGGGTGGTGCAGGGGTGGTGTTTCAGGGTTTAGGGCAGTGCAGTGGTGTTCGGGCAGTGTAGGGGGTCATGCAGGGGTGGTGTTTCAGGGTTTAGGGCAGTGCAGTGGTGTTCGGGCAGTGTAGGGGTCGTGCTGGGGCTGGTGTTTCAGGGTTTAGGGCAGTGCAGTGGTGTTCGGGCAGTGTAGGGGTGGTGCAGGGGTGGTGTTTCAGGGTTTAGGGCAGTGCAGTGGTGTTCGGGCAGTGTAGGGGTCATGCAGGGAGTGGTGTTTCAGGGTTTAGGGCAGTGCAGTGGTGTTCGGGCAGTGTAGGGGGTCGTGCTGGGGCTGGTGTTTCAGGGTTTAGGGCAGTGCAGTGGTGTTCGGGCAGTGTAGGGGGCTGTGCTGGGGCTGGTGTTTCAGGGTTTAGGGCAGTGCAGTGGTGTTCGGGCAGTGTAGGTGGTCGTGCTGGGGCTGGTGTTTCAGGGTTTAGGGCAGTGCAGTGGTGTTTGGGCAGTGTAGGGGGTCATGCTGGGGCTGGTGTTTCAGGGTTTAGGGCAGTGCAGTGGTGTTCGGGCAGTGTAGGGGGTCTTGCTGGGGCTGGTGTTTCAGAGTCTAGGGCAGTGCAGTGGTGTTCGGGCAGTGTAGGGGGTCTTGCTGGGGCTGGTGTTTCAGGGTTTAGGGCAGTGCAGTGGTGTTCGGGCAGTGTAAGGGGTCGTGCTGGGGTGGTGTTTTAGGGTTTAGGGTAGTGTAGGGGGTCATGCGGGGGGTAGTGTTTTAGGGATTAGGGTAGTGCATTGGTGTTTGGGTAGTGTAGGGGGTCATGCGGGGGGTAGTGTTTTAGGGTTTAGGGCAGTGCAGTGGTGTTTGGGTAGTGTAGGGGGTCGTGCTGGGGGAGTGTTTTAGGGTTTAGGGCAGTGCAGTGGTGTTCGGGTAGTGTAGGGGGTCGTGCTGGGGGAAGTGTTTTAGGGTTTAGGGCAGTGCAGTGGTGTTCGGGTAGTGTAGGGGGTCGTGCTGGGGGAGTGTTTGAGGGTTTAGGGCAGTGCAGTCGTGTTCGGGTAGTGTAGGGGGTTGTGCTGGGGGTAGTATTTTAGGGTTTAGGGTAGTGCAGTGGTGTTCGGGTAGTGTAGGGGGTCGTGATGGGGGTAGTGTTCTAGGGTTTAGGGCAGTGCAGTGGTGTTTGGGCAGTGTAGGGGGTCGTGCTGGGGGTGGTGTTTCAGGGTTTAGGGCAGTGCAGTGGTGTTCGGGCAGTGTAGGGGGTGGTGTTTCAGGGTTTAGGGCAGTGCAGTGGTGTTCAGGCAGTGTAGGGGGTCGTGCAGGGGGTGGATTTTCAGTGTTTAGGGCAGTGGTGTTCGGGCAGTGTAGGGGGTCGTGCTGGGGGTGGTGTTTCAGGGTTTGGGGCAGTGCAGTGGTGTTTGAGAAGTAAAGGGGGTCGTGCTGGGGGTGGTGTTTCAGGGTTTAGGGCAGTGCAGTGGTGTTTGGGCAGTGTAGGGGCGGTGCAGGGGGTGGTGTTTCAGGGTTTAGGGCAGTGCAGTGGTGTTCGGGCAGTGTAGGGGGTGGTGCACGGGGTGGTGTTTCAGGGTTTAGGGCAGTGCAGTGGTGTTCGGGCAGTGTAGGGGGTCATGCAGGGGTGGTGTTTCAGGGTTTAGGGCAGTGCAGTGGTGTTCGGGCAGTGTAGGGGTCGTGCTGGGGCTGGTGTTTCAGGGTTTAGGGCAGTGCAGTGGTGTTCGGGCAGTGTAGGGGCTGTGCTGGGGCTGGTGTTTCAGGGTTTAGGGCAGTGCAGTGGTGTTCGGGCAGTGTTGGTGGTCGAGCTGGGGCTGGTGTTTCAGGGTTTAGGGCAGTGCAGTGGTGTTCGGGCAGTGTAGGGGTCATGCTGGGGCAGGTGTTTCAGAGATTAGGGCAGTGCAGTGGTGTTCAGGCAGTGTAGGGGGTCTTGCTGGGGCTGGTGTTTCAGAGTCTAGGGCAGTACAGTGGTGTTCGGGCAGTGTAGGGGGTCTTGCTGGGGCTGGTGTTTCAGGGTTTAGGGCAGTGCAGTGGTGTTCGGGCAGTGTAGGGGGTCGTGCTGGGGGTGGTGTTTCAGGGTTTAGGGCAGTGCAGTGGTGTTCGGGCAGTGTAGGGGGTCGTGCTGGGGCTAGTGTTTCAGGATTTAGGGCAGAGCAATGGTGTTCAGGCAGTGTAGGGGGTTTTGCTGGAGGTGGTGTTTCAGGGTTTAGGGCAGTGCAGTGGTGTTCGTGCAGTGTAGGGGGTGGTGTTTCAGGGTTTAGGGCAGTGGTGTTCAGGCAGTGTAGGGGGTCTTACTGGGGTTGATGTTTCAGGGTTTAGGGCAGTGCAGTGGTGTTCGGGCAGTGTGGGGGGTCGTGCTGGGGGTGGTGGTTCAGGGTTTAGGGCAGTGCAGTGGTGTTCCGGCAGTGTAGGAGGTCGTGCAGGGGTGGTGTTTCAGGGTTTAGGGCAGTGAAGTGGTGTTCGTGCAGTGTAGGGTGTCGTGCTGGGGGTGGTGTTTTAGGGTTTAGGGCAGTGCAGTGGTGTTCGGGCAGTGTAGGGTGTCGTGCTGAGGGGTGGTGTTTCAGGGTTTAGGGCAGTGCAGTGGTGTTCGGGCAGTGTAGGGGGTCGTGCAGGGGTGATGTTTCAGGGTTTAGGGCAGTGCAGTGGTGTTTGGGCAGTGTAGGGGGTCGTGCAGGGGGTGGTGTTTCAGGGTTTAGGGCAGTGCAGTGGTGTTCGGCCAGTGTAGGTGGTCTTGCTGGGGGTGGTGTTTCAGGCTTTAGTGCAGTGGTGTTCGGGCAGTGTAGGGGGTCTTGTTGGGGGTGGTGTTTCAGGGTTTAGGGCAGTGCAGTGGTGTTCGGGCAGTGTAGGGGGTCTTGCTGGGGCTGGTGTTTCAGGGTTTAGGGCAGTGCAGTGGTGTTCGGGCAGTGTAGGGGGTTGTGCTGGGGCTGGTGTTTCAGGGTTTAGGGTAGTGCAGTGGTGTTCGGGCAGTGTAGGGGGTCGTGCTGGGGCTGGTGTTTCAGGGTTTAGGGCAGTGCAGTGGTTTTCGGGCAGTGTAGGCGGTCGTGCTGGGGCTGGTGTTTCAGGGTTTAGGGCAGTGCAGTGGTGTTCGGGCAGTGTACGGGGTTGTGCTGGGTCAGGTGTTTCAGGGTTTAGGGCAGTGCAGTGGTGTTCGGGCAGTGTAGGGGGTCGTGCTGGGGGTGGTGTTTCAGGGTTTAGGGCAGTGCAGTGGTTTTCGGGCAGTGTAGGGGGTTGTGCTGGGGCTGGTGTTTCATGGTTTAGGGCAGTGCAGTGGTGTTCGGGCAGTGTAGGGGTCGTGCTGGGGGTGGTGTTTCAGAGTTTAGGGCAGTGCAGTGGTGTTCAGGCAGTGTAGGGGGTCATGCTGGGGGTGGTGTTTCAGGGTTTAGGGCAGTGCAGTGGTGTTCGGGCAGTGTAGGGGGTCTTGCTGGGTGTGGTGTTTCAGGGTTTAGGGCAGTGGTGTTCGGGCAGTGTAGGGGGTCTTGCTGGGGGTGATGTTTCAGGGTTTAGGGCAGTGCAGTGGTGTTCGGGCAGTGTAGGGGGTCTTGCTGGGGGTAGTGTTTCGGGGTGTAGGGCAGTGTAGTGGTGTTCGTGCAGTGTAGGGGTTCGTGCTGGGGTGGTGTTTCAGGGTTTAGGGCAGTGCAGTAGTGTTCGGGCAGTGTAGGGGATCGTGCAGGGGGTGGTGTTTCAGGGTTTAGGGCAGTGCAGTGGTATTCGGGCAGTGTAGGGGGTCGTGCTGGGGGTGGTGTTTCAGGGTTTAGGGCAGTGCAGTGGTGTTCGGGCAGTGTAGGGGGTCGTGCAGGGGGTGTTTCAGGTTTAGGGCAGTGCAGTGGTGTTCGGGCAGTGTAGGGGTCGTGCTGGGGCTGGTGTTTCAGGGTTTAGGGCAGTGCAGTGGTGTTCGGGCAGTGTAGGGGGTCTTGCTGGGGGTGGTGTTTCAGGGTTTAGGGCAGTGGTGTTTGGGCAGTGTAGGGGTCTTGCTGGGGGTGATGTTTCAGGGTTTAGGGCAGTGCAGTGGTGTTCGGGCAGTGTAGGGGGTCTTGCTGGGGGTAGTGTTTCAGGGTTTAGGGCAGTGCAGTGGTGTTCGTGGCAGTGTAGGGGGTCATGCTGGGGATGGTGTTTCAGGGTTTAGGGCAGTGCAGTGGTGTTCGGGCAGTGTAGGGGTGGTGCAGGGGTGGTGTTTCAGGGTTTAGGGCAGTGCAATGGTGTTCGGGCAGTGTAGGGGGTCGTGCTGGGGGTGGTGTTTCAGGGTTTAGGGCAGTGGTGTTCGGGCAGTGTAGGGGGTTGTGCTGGGGGTGGTGTTTCAGGGTTTAGGGCAGTGGTGTTCGGGCAGTGTAGGGGGTCTTGCTGGGGGTGATGTTTCAGGGTTTAGGGCAGTGCAGTGGTGTTCGGGCAGTGTAGGAGGTCTTGCTGGGGGTAGTGTTTCAGGGTTTAGGGCAGTGCAGTGGTGTTCGGGCAGTGTAGGGGCGTGCTGGGGTGGTGTTTCAGGGTTTAGAGCAGTGCAGTGGTGTTCGGGCAGTGTAGGGGGTCGTGAAGGGGGTGGTGTTTCAGGGTTTAGGGCAGTACAGTGGTGTTCGGGCAGTGTAGGGGGTCGTGCTAGGGTTGGTGTTTCAGGGTTTAGGGCAGTGCAGTGGTGTTCGGGCAGTGTAGGGGGTCGTGCTGGGGGTAGTGTTTTAGGGTTTAGGGTAGTGCAGTGGTGCTTGTGTAGTGTAGGGGGTCGTGCTGGGGGTAGTGTTTTTAGGGTTTAGGGTAGTGCAGTGGTGTTTGTGTAGTGTAGGGGGTCATGTTTTAGGGTAGTGCAGTGGTGTTTGGGTAGTGTAGGGGGTCGTGCTGGGGGTAGTGTTTTAGGATTGAGGTTAGTGCAGTGGTGTTTGGGTAGTGTAGGGGGTCGTGCTGGGGGTAGTGTTTTAGGGTTTAAGGTAGTGCAGTGGTGTTTGTGTAGTGTAGGGGGTCATGCTGGGGGTAGTGTTTTAGGGTTTAGGGTAGTGCAGTGGTGCTTGTGTAGTGTAGGGGTCGTGCTGGGGGTAGTGTTTTAGGGTTTAGGGTAGTGCAGTGGTGTTTGTGTAGTGTAGGGGGTCATGTTTTAGGGTAGTGCAGTGGTGTTTGGGTAGTGTAGGGGGTCGTGCTGGGGGTAGTGTTTTAGGATTTAGGTTAGTGCAGTGGTGTTGGGGTAGTGTTTTAGGGTTTAGGGTAGTGCAGTGGTGTTTGTGAAGTGTAGGGGGTCATGCTGGAGGTAGTGTTTTAGGGTTTAGGATAGTGCAGTGGTGCTTGTGTAGTGTAGGGGGTAGTGTTTTAGGGTTTAGGGTAGTGCAGTGGTGTTTTTGTAGTGTAGGGGGGTCATGTTTTAAGATGCAACGCTCCAATACCTGACCAGTCTGCACTACATAAAACTGCAAAAAAACAAAAAATAAAAAGTGTTTTGCACACTTTTGTCATTGGGCTATATGTGGGCTACATCTGGGTAATATTTGTGCTACATTTGGGCTCTGTTTTCACTGGTGGCCATCTTGGAAGACTTCTTTGTTATGAAGTTTCCGAATTTCCTCATTTACTGCAGTCTCCTCAGTAGGAAATGCTTTCAGTTTTTTACTTTGATTCCATCAAGAAGGCATTCAGATGTGTCACACATTTGCCATAAATTCAGAATGTTAGCACTCTAGTTGTTCATTAGATCACTGTAGCAAAGCTACTGCTCACCAAGGAGTTAACTGGAAGTCTACTGCTGGTATTGAAAGTGATTGTTTCAGTCTGCATGTCAGAATTTTCTAATGAAATAGAAGAGGATTTGAGATCTCACTTAAAACATGCACTAAATTTTCTTTTGCAGCACTAACCATAATTTCTATGGCAAAATGAACCCCCTCATTTTGTTCCTTTTAAATTAAATGTTTTAAGTGTTACCAGTTTATTCCAATCACGATGGCTTCAGGTGTGCCATACTTTTGTCATAAGTAAGGCTGTTAGCACTCTAGTTGTTCTTTAGAACACTCTGGGAAGCTGCAGTAGAACACAAAGGCATCAACTGACAGGCTGCTCCTGTTGAAATATAACAGGAAGATATTTGAGATCACACTTGAAACATGTCCTAATTTTTCTTTCCAGAGCACTAACCATAATTTCTATGACAAGATGAACCCCATCATTTTGTTCCTTTTTAAATTAAATGTTTTAAGTGTTACCAGTTTATTCCAATCAAGATGGCTTCAGGTGTGCCATACTTTTGTCATAAGTAAGGCTGTTAGCACTCTAGTTGTTCTTTAGAACACTCTGGGAAGCTGCAGTAGAACACAAAGGAATCAACTGACAGTCTCTGCCCTTGTTGGATGTACATGTTTTACTGAGAATGTCAGACTTCATTCTCACATGACTGAGAACGATAATGTGAATTTACAGAAAATATGCTCTCATTTTAGCTTCTGGAGCACCTTCCAAAACTGTATGGGACAAGCATGTGAAAATAGTTTTCTCTCAAACATGATTCATGATATCCCAGCAGAAGGTTTTTCACAGGGTAAAATCACCTTAGAACACACCACAATTCCTGAAATTAGTATGGTACCATCAACAAATGAATTCTAATGTAACTAAAGTCTGTTATCACCCTTTATAGTTCTCCTTTTGGTAACCCTCAAAATCTTCGATTCACTACAATGCATTTCAATGGGGTACTATCATTTAAATTGGTCCCAAGATGGCTGCCAGCAATTCCAGGATGAAGTGCTGACAGCCAATCAGATCTCACGATGACATGTGTGGTTAGGCTCCGCCCAGATATATATGTGTTTTTACTTTTGATTTTCTCAACAACTACTGAACGGATTTACACCATTTAACAAAAAGGGTTCTTTCTGAACCAAGAACTACCTCTTTGCCAAATTTGGTGTAATTCCGTTCAGCAGTTCGGGCTGTAGCCTTGCATAAAGTTTCCTATGGGAAATTGATTTTTTTAATCTTATTTTTTTAATTTCTCCGCAACTACTGAACGGATTTACACCATTTAACAAAAAGGGTTCTTTCTGAACCAAGAACTACCTCTTTGACAAATTTTGTGTAATTCCGTTCAGCAGTTCGGGCTGTAGCCGTGGCTAAAGTTTCCTATGGGAAAATGAATGGGGAAAACACGTTTTGGGACCCCCTTTTTCTCGGCCCCCGCCTGACGAATCACCCGAAACTTTCAGGGTAGGAGCGGACCGGAGCGGGCCATAAAGTTTGAAATTTCGCGAAGATTCGTCAACCGACGCAAGAGTTATTTCAAATAGAATGTTGCGGATTTCCTATGGAAAATAGGTCCTAACTATAACTATCTACTGGCGACCGCCAGTAGATAATATATATAAATATATATATATATATATATATTGTACATGGGCAGCAGCGCAAGTGAAGCCCGCACTCCAATGGGGTGTTTAAAAATGTTTATTGCGGCTGACGCTTTCTGATCAAACCAGGCTTTTTCGAAGCCCACAAACAGACAGCCACTGTGTCCTGTTTGCTAAAAAAACAAATCACCTACGTCAGTGAAAACATAGTAGAAAGACTTGCATAACATTTTACACGATTTGAAGTAACCCCTGCATTGGAGAACAACAAACTGTTTGATCTGTGCATGCAGATTACTGATATCAATGGATATTTAAAATGAACTGTGATAATATTATAAAAATGAAATTTACAAGTGTGTACATTTCATGATATTCAGAAATGCTATCAAATAAAATAAATAATGAATAATGAAAATAAACAGTCCCTTTTATGACTTCTCTTACGATATCAAAGTATCAGTATACATAGTAGTCAAGTGACAATATTGCGTACTTTCAGTTCTCCTACAGATACCTTAGGTACAGTGACCTAATGTGATGCATTCCTTGTCTGCTGTTCTGCTAGGGGTAACATACTCCTTGCAAGTCCAATAACTGGTGTCCTTAAATTAAATAATTTATGACCATGGTCGGTTGGATGGCCCAACTGCAGCGGTTCAGGCAGTATACCAATTGCAATGTTCAAAACACTTCCACCAGGAACTGCCAAACTCAGGAAGGGTGCCTCCATAAATCGTGAGGGTGGACTCATGTCAAACACTCCAAAGAACTGCACGGAGCACCCTCTGGGTATTCAATGCAGTATTTATTATAACAGCAGACGCATTTTGGCGAGGTGCCTTCATAAATGCTTGTTAAATAGAAATGAAGTTGACACTGATTTAAAAGTCATGTAAACTGATCTCATTGGAGGATTCCATTGTAGCTAATAAAAGAGGACTGCTGATCCTTCAAGCAAAAGCTGAGAAAAAGGGGGGGATCCAAAATGCATTTTTCCCATGCAATTTCCCAAAGTGATTCTAGACACGACTACAGCCCAAACCGCTGAATGGAATTACACCAAATTTGACAGAAAGCTAGATATTGGTCCAGAAAGAGTGCTTTTTATAATTAGTTTTGGAGTTATTAAAGTTAAAAGATTTATGTATATCAAGAGACGCAGATAGGCTGCAGATCCACTGCGGCAGATCCGCGGAGCCTTGCACCAACAGCAATGCCGTAATTGGCAAGTGGCAACATAAGAGAAAAGTTGAGGCTGCCATTTTGTGCATTGGGACTCAGTTCCCAGGGGGGAAAATAAAATTTTAAAGTGCTAAAAGGGGTCAGGGTAGAGGTACCCTGACCCCACGGGACTGATGGAGGGATTTATGAATGACCCCTCATGGGCAACAAATTGTTCAAAAATGTTTTTTTAGTGCTTGAGGGTCTGCAGATTCACCACTGTGCTCAGTGTGACTCCCTGTGTGCTCTGTGGCGGATCTGTGGATCCAGACCCCAATTAAAAAAACACATACACTCCCTCACAGACCCACACACCTACTCATACACCCATTCACACATACATACACCCACTTACACACCCACACAACCACTCACACACCCACAAAACCACTCGCAAACCCAATCATAGACCCACACAGCTACTTACACAGCCCCTCACACACCCACTCATACACTCATACTATCACTTACACACCCACACAACCACTCACACACCCATACAGCCACTCACACACCCACTTATAGACCCAAAAAAACTCACAGACCCACACAGCCACTCACACATCCACTCATACACCCAATTATATACCCACACAACCACTCACATGCCCACTCACACACCCATGCAGCTACTTCCACACCCACTCACAGGCCTAAGAAACCACTCACACACCCATTCACAGACCAACACATCCACTCACATGCACACTTATACACCAATACAACCACTCTCACACACCCATACACGTCCATTCCATATACCGTAAACTTCTATATATTTGATAAAAGACCTGTTAGACCTGCCGTTCTAGGTGTGGTTTCCCCTGACTTTTTGCTTCTGCCTCCTGTTGTTGTGCCTATGTGCTGGACTTCATTTTGCTGGTTTAGATGCTCTGAGCACTTTGCCTCTGCTAATCAGTGCCAAAGTGCAAGTGCTCCGTGTGTAAATTGTAATTCTGATTGGTTCTCCATGATTGGCATATTTGATCTATTGGTAAGTCGCTAGTAGAACGAACTCTGTGTGCCTAGGGCCTGTGAAGCAAATGCTACTAGTGGACCTGCAGCACTGGTTGTATCACCACAACAAGTAGCTCTTTCAAATGTGACTCAGACCTGCCACTGCAGTGTCTGAGTGCAGTTTTAAACTGCCATGTCGACCTGGCACGTCTACCCACTTTCCAGGTCCTAACCTTCCCTTTTCTTACATGTAAATAAACCCTAAGGTAGGCCCAAGGTACCCCCATGGGTAGGGTGCAGTGTATGTGAAAGTGAGGACATGAACCGGTGCATTTTACATATCCTGATAGTGAAGTACTACCAATTTCTTTTTTCACTATTGCAAGGACCAGTTCTCCCATAGTCTAACATGGGAGCTGCCTTGTAACATTTTTACAAGTGTACCTTTCCATTGGGAACAGCTAAAGTGTTGGAGTTTAGGCTCTCTTAACTTAGAATTACATAACACACCTTTTAGTGAAGGTGATTTTTAAATTGTGTTTTTGAAAATGCCACTTTTAGAAAGTGGGTATTTTTCTGTTTAACCATTCTGTGTGCCTGTTTGTGTATTCACCGTCTGGTTTTGGAGTGACAGGAGCTGGGGATGTGTATTCACCCTACACAGTCATAAGGGGGGTTGTGGTGCGTCCTCTTCTTTCCTTGGTGACTCTTAGCCAGGCTTAATAGACCTTTCTGCATTTAGAGTGGTGGGAAGAGTTTTTACTAGCACCTGAATAGGCTTCGACTGCTCTGCACAATGCTGTAGTGACGCAGGACCAGGAAGGACAGAACTGGTTTTACTGAGCAAGAGAGTCTTTCTTAACAAAGACTTCAAAGGGAAAAAAGGGGTATAAGTAGTAGACCTAAAACCCCAGAACTTTAGATTACTTCTGGAATCAAGAGGAACCTCTTCAAGGAGAATGGCTGAAGAGCTGTGAGGAGGAGTACCAGCCCTTTGCTGTGTGTTGTTTTGCTGGGTTGTGTTGCTTACCTGGGTTGGCCTGCAGTTGCCTGCTTCTGCCTGAAAGAGGACAAAGACTGTAATATGCTGTGAATCCTGCTTGAGAAGATCTCCAAGGGTTTGATGTAGAGCTTGCCTCCAGTTCTGAAGTCTCAGGGACACAAAGACTTCACCTGCAGCATCAATGAACTCCACAGTTTGGAGTTGACCTGCCTTGTGGTGCCAAACTCCATTTCTTGGCCCTTGGAGGTTATTTTGCTGCTCCTGTTGGTGAAAATACATGATTCGCCCTTCCAGCGCCTGTTTTTCTGATGCAGCACTGCCATGCAGGAGACATTTCCATGCACCGCTGCCGAAGAAATCGACGCAGCGCTTGCCCATGACCCAAAGAACCGCCACAAGCCAAATTCGGTGCACCAGTCTCAGAAGTCTGAGATCACTACCCTTACTCTGATGCAGGCCCTGCTGTGCGCCTGGAAAAATCAACATATCACCTGTCTGGGGCTGCAGACATCAATGCAGCACTGTATTTTCTCATGCAATGCACCTGTGTGCCAAATCTGCATCAGTGCTGGGGCTGCAGTAAGAAACCAGTGCATCAATTCCCCGTGCAGTAAGAAACCAATGCATCACCTCCTCTCCAGTAAGGAACCAACGCATCACCTCCCCTGCTTGGCAGTAAGGAACCAACGCATCACCTCCCCTGGAGCAAGGAACTAACCCTGCGCATAAGGAACAAAGCATCATCTTCCCTGTGCCTGTTTTTCATGTGTTTTGACAAATCCCAGGTACTTTGCACCAAAAGTGACACATCCCTAGTTCTCTATGGACAGAACTGTTTTACCTTTTAAAAATCATATTTAGAGTTGTGTATATTGGATTTTTGTCGTTTTGGTCTTGTTTGGTTTAGATAAATATACTCTATTTTTCTAAACTAGTATGGTGTCCATTTGTGTTTTTTCCACTGTGTTATTGTGGGTTATATACAAATGCTTTACACATTGCCTCTGTAGTTTAGCCTGACTGCTCTGTTCCAAGTTGCCACAGGGTGAGCATAGGCAAACTTAGGTGCGTACTTTACTCATCCTGACTAGAAGGAATGGTCCCTACTTGAACAGGGTGTACACCATTGCCAACTTGAGACCCCATTTCTAACATTGTTTGCAAGCGGTGAGGATAGGACTTGCATTTGTACTTGATCTACAGTAATTGGTATACACTATTACTGATTAGTGCAGACCACTACCCAACCACATACTGCTTTTCTTATTTGACTGTTTTGGCATTTTTGGGTATTTTTACCAAGTGTTGGACTTTCAGTTTCATCATGTCTAAGCCAGCTTCAGTTGCATCTTTGGATTTTGATTTTGAAGATGATAGGGTGGATTTCTACACTGTGCCACAGTTGAAATCAATCTGCAAAAAGTTTAAAGTCTCAATGAGATGCCTCACCAGGAAGGAGGAGCTTCAAAAGGCGCTGAGGGCCTGGTTGGAAGCTAGGAATGCAAGTGGGCATTCAGTAGAGCCTGTGGGGGAGGCTAAGGATTTAAACATGCTGCATGATGGGCTGTTGGGCCAGGACCTGCCTGGAGGGAAGGTGCCCTCCAGGGCAGGCACCAGTGTCTCTTCAAAGGGGTTGTCTCCAAAGGAGCTGGAAGGGAAGACAGAGAAAAGAGCAGAGTACATTAGTTGGAGCTTGAGAAGCTCAGGATAGAGTTGGAGAGGCAGAAACTCGTAATGGAGGAAAAGAAAATGCTGTTAGATCATGAGAGAGGGTTGAAAAAGCTGGATATACAGACTAAAAGTGCAGAGTCCAGTTCAAATGGTGGCAGCGTGTCTTCAGTGCACACAGAAAGGAGAGTACACCTAACCAAGGAAGTGATACAAGATTTCTTTAGAGGGGATGACATTGGCCAATGGTTTAAAGCATATGAGATTGCAATGCTGTCTCACAGGGTCCCGGAGAGAGATTGGGCAGCGGGTTGTGGAGCCGCTTCATCGAAGAGGGGAGGTACACTTTGCTAGCTTTGCCTGAGGAGGACAAGATGAGGTATCCCCCCAATGAAAGAAGCCCTGATCAGAAGGTATGGATAGATTCCAGAATTGTGCAGACAACCGTTCAGGGCCTTTAAGAATCTTAAGTCACAGTCATTGGTTGAATATGTTGCTTCATTCTGTAGAGCATTGGATGCTTGGGTGAAGGGCAGCCAGGTAACAATCAAGGGCTTTATGATTTGATTTCTTGGGATCACTTGTCTAATAGTAGTTTTCCAGAGCTGCAGCAGCACTTGATTGACAGTAGGCTTACTGACCCCAGGAAGCTTGCTGTGGAGAAGGACTGCTGGGTCAGCAACAGGGTCTACAAGGGGTATGTGGGAGACTCCGTCAAGTGTGGGCAGGGTCCCCAGCAGAAGAGTAGGGGGGACAAGGGTAAACAGAAGGAGTTCTCAAAAGGGCCCAATCTAGTTCCCGGGTTAACGATTCCCATCCCCCAGGTGATAAGAAGCCATCAAGCTCTGCAGGGAAACCTGCAGAGTTGGGGCACAAGTCTTATGCATGTGGTCAGGAGGAGCACATGAGGGGGAGCCCTAAGTGTCCCAAGTGGGCACTGCCACCCACTGGTGCGCAGTCACGTGGGTTGGTCAGTATAGCGCATGGGGAGAATTTCATGAAGGTAGCTGTGAGTCCAACCATGCCTGTTGACTGTCTGTTAGGGAACGATCTGGAAGATTCCCTTTGGAAGGAGGTGGAATGCAGGCCACACTTGGAGAAGGTGGGTCTGCATGAGTGGGTGTGTGTGACCACTCGGTGAATGGCCATCAATAAGGGTGATCAAGAGGGCCTGGAGCTTGAAAGGGTGGCTCACATGCTTGCAAGAAAGAGAAGTGGCAGGGGGTGTGGGAAAACTCCCCAGAAGTTCCCATAGTCCAGGAAGAGGCAGAACTTGAGGGGGTTGCCCCGAAACCTACAGGGGAACAAGTGGCTGAACTGGGGGACTTACCTGAGCTGTCCCATTGGCAGCGGGAAGGGGTCCTACCAGGGAAGAATTCTGCACGGAGTTGCAGTAATGTCCTCTTGTTGGTTTGCCACAGCAGGCTGCAAATCAAGCAGCTGGTGATCAATCTGGATCACATTGGATCTACTGGGAGAATGGTCTACTGTATAGCGAGCCTAAGGTTGCTGAGCCTGAGTAAGCCCGTGTGCTGGTGGTACCCCAGCGCTTCAGATCCTTCCTATTGGAGCTGGCTCATGTCTGTCTTAGGCAGGACATTTGCGGCAGGACAAAACCTTTGAAAGGATTGTCACCCACTTCTTGTGGCCCCAAATGTGAAGGCACTCTGATGTGCATTGTAGGTCTTGCCAAACTTACCAGGCAAGTGGCAAGAGTGGGAGGCAGTGTAAGCAGCCGCGGCTGCTGCAGGTAAGAGCAGTGGGGCGGTGGGGCCGGGTGAGGGGGGATTTCGAGAGATGACCACGAGGGAAAATTACCTGCAGCGGCCGCAGCTGAGTGTAAGGTCCCTGTCCAACCTTTCCCTGTTGTAAGCATCCCTTTTGAGAGGGTGGGAATTGATATTGTGGGTCCCTGGACCCAAAGACAGCCATGGACAACAGGAATATCCTAGTCTTGATGGATCATGCCACCCGGTACCCAAAGGCCATCTCTCTGAGGATAACGACAACACCTGTGGTAAGCAGGGCATTGGTGGGGATCTTTTCCTGTGTGGGGTTCCCCAAAGAGATGGTGTCCAACGAGGTACCAACTTCATACTCCAGTATATGAAGTCTCTGTGGAAGGAGCGTGGTGTAACCTACAAGTTCACCACTCCTTACCACCCTCAAGTTAATGGTTTGATTGAGGGTTTCAACCAAACCATGAAAGGCATGTTTGGGGGTCTGTCAGATTCCATGAAGCATAAGTGAGACACCTTCTGACCTTGCCTTCTCTTTGCTTACAGAGAGGTACTGCAAAAATCCTTAGGGTTCAGCCCCTTTGAATTGCTCTACGGGCATCCTGTAAGAGGACCTCTTAGTCTGGTGAAAGAGGGCTAGGAGAAATCTCCCAGTAAAACTCCCCAGGATGTATTTAGCTACATGCTGGCCTTCAGAAACCAGACTGCGCACTTCAGGAGACTTGCTCAGGCAAACCTAGAAGCCAGCTAGGAAGAGATGAAATGCTGGTACAACCAGAATGCCCCTCTGGTGGAGCTTCAACCTGGCCAGAAAGTGTGGGTCATGGCCCCAGTAGAGCCTTGCGCTCTTCAGTGAAGTGGACTGGGCCTTTTGAGGCGGTGGAGCGCAAGAGTGATGTCACCTATCTGGTGAATTTGCAGACTCCCAGGAACACTTGCATGTGAACTGCCTCAAACCTCACTTTGAGAGGTCTGAAGTGAACATGCTACTGGCAACAGACACTGGAATGGAGCATGATGGGTCTGTGGAAGGTGTGAACCTTTCCCCAACACTGACCCCAGAGCAACAGAGGGACTCTCGCCAGTTGTTCGCTTCACTGTTCTCCTTGACCCCAGGAGTTACCCATTGGTGCACCCATGATGTGGATACTGGAGATAGTCCACCTGTAAAGCACAAGATTTACAGGTTGACTGACAATGTCAAAGCCAACATTAAGGAAGAGGTTTCCAAGATGCTGGCACTTGGGGTGACACAGCCCTCCAGCAGTCCTTGGACCAGCCCAATGGCCCTGGTCCCAAAGGCTACTGCACCCGGTACCAGCCCTGAACTTCGGTTTTGTGTGGACTACCGCAGGCTCAACGCCATCACCAGGACTGACGTGTACACCACCCCCAGAGCTGATGAGCTCATAGATCGGTTGGGAGCTGCCAAATTCATCAGCACATTTGATTTAACGTCTGGGTACCTGCAGATTGCCTTGATTGATGGGATCAAGGAGAGGTGTGCATTCTCAATGCCAGAGGGGCACTGCCAGTTCCTGGTGATGCCCTTTGGGTTGAATAATGCCCCTCCCACCTTTCAGATGTTGGTCAACCAGGTGTTGGCTGGATTGGAGTTTTTCAGTACCGCCTACCTGGATGACATTGCAGTGTTTAGCCTCAGATGGGAAGGTCACTTGCAACAATTTTGTGAAGTGTTGAAGGCTCTGCAGAAGGCAGGCCTCACGATCAAGGCCAGTAAGTGCCAGATCGGGCACGGGTCTGTGGTGTACTTAGGGCATCAGGTAGGAGACAGCCAGGTGGTACCCTACAGCCTAAGAGTGACACCATTCTGGCTTGGGAGCCCCCCAAGACCCAGACAGAGGTAAGAGCATTTTTAGGTCTCACCGACAATTACAGGTTTGTCAAGGGCTATGGCACCATTGTTGCCCCCTTGTCTGAGCTGACTTCCAGGAACCAGCTAAGTAAAGTGATCAGACCTGATGCCTGCCAGACTGCTTTTGATACAGACAGATGCTTCAGAGCATGGGGCAGGAGTGCTACTCTCCAAGCTGAAAGATGAGGGCCTGGAACAACCTGTAGCCTTCATTAGTAAGAGGTTACGTCCCAGGAAACAGAGGTGGAGTGCAAAATAGTGAGAAGCTTTTGCTGTGGTCTGGGCACTGAAGAGGCTAAGACCCTACTTGTTTGGGACTCACTTCCGGGTTCAGACAGACCACAGGCCCCTCAGATGGTTAATGCAGATATAGGGTGAGAACCCAAAACTATTGAGGTGGTCCATTTCCCTACACGGGATGGACTTTATGGTGGAGCACCGCCCTGGAATAGAACACACCAATGCTGATGGTCTGTCCAGGTTCTTCTGCCTTAGTGATGAGACCTCCAAGGAGGATGGGTAGTTCGCCCCACTTTTAAGCTGTAGGAGACACGTGTTAGACCTGGCATCCTTGGTGTGGTTTCCCCTGGCTTTTTGCCTATGTGCTGGACTTCGTTTTTGCTGGTTTAGGTGTTCTGGGCACTTTGCCAATGCTAATCAGTGACAATGGGCAAGTGTTCCCTGTGAAAATTGTAATTCTGATTGGTTCTCCATGATTGGCATATTTGATTTACTGGTAAGTCCGTAGTAGAGTGCACTGTGTGTGCCGAGGGCCTGTAAATCAAATGCTACTAGTGGACCTGCAGCACTGGTTGTGCAAGTGCAAGTAGCTCTTTCAAATGTGATGCAGACCTGCCACTGCAATGTCTGTGAGTGCAGTCTTAAACTGCCATGTCGACTTGGCAGGAGCACCCACTCACTTGCCAGGACCTAACCTTCCTTTTTCTTACATGTAAGGCACCCCTAAGGTAGGCTCAAGGTACCCTATGGGCAGGGTGCTTTGTATGAGAAAGGTAGGACATGTACTGGTGTGTTTTACATGTCCTGATAGAGAAATACTACCAATTTCATTTTACACTATTGCAAGGACTAGCTCTCCCATAGGCGAACATGGGAGCTGCCTTGTAACATTTTTACAAGTGTACCTTTCCATTGGGAACAGCTAGATGTTTGGAGTTTAGGCTCTCTGAACTCAGAATTTAATAACACACCTTTTAGTGATGGTGGTTTTTAAATTGTGTGTTTGAAAATGCAACTTTTAGAAAGAGGGCATTTTCCTGTTTAACCATCCTATGTGCCTCTGCCTTATTGTGTATTCACCATCTGGTTTTGGAGTGACAAGAGCTGGGGATGTGCATTCACTCTAGACAGTCACAAAGGGGGTTGAGGTGTGTCCTGCCTCTCCTGGTTGACTCATAGCGAGGCTGAATGACCTTTCTGCATCTAGAGTTGTGGGAGGAGTTGTCACTAGCACCTGAATAGGCAATGTCTGCTCTGCACTAAGCTGTCTCCACCTCCTGTAGTGAAGCTGGACCATGGAGGACAGAACTGGTTTTACTGAGCAAGAGAGACTTTCTGAACAAAGGCTTCAAAGGGAAAAATGGGTATAAGTAGTAGACCTAAAACCCCAGAACTTTAGATTACTTCTGGAATCAAGAGGAACCTCTGCCAACGAGAAGGGCTGAAGAGCTGTGAGGAGGAGAACTGTCCTTTAAGCCTGGGCAGAGTTCGTGGCGTTCTGCTATGTGGAACTCCGCGAATTGCAAAAAAAACACTGCAGCGCTACGCAAAGTTCCACAAGCGGCGGAGTGCGTTAGAAAAATGCCGTTCGCGGTGATTTTCAGTGCCAGGTGCTTGTCCAAATGTGCAATCATCGCAAACGGCACTATGCACAGCGCAAGCGGGCGCTGCTTCCTTTCTGCCGCTCGAGTAGATTTTTACTCGAGCAGCAGCTTTCTCAACGCAAACGGACAGTTTCTAAACGCGAGCGGTCGCGAGCATACGCAACCACTCACAATGAGAAATCTGACTGCCCGCGCTGAGAAATCTCACCAGAAGGTTCATTTTCCACGTTCGTGCACGCCAATTTGACGTTTACGATAGCGAACGAGGAAAAATCTCGCTGGGAGGTGGATTTTCCTTGATTTTCCTTGATCGCGCTCACCAAAATGACGTTGACGAACGCAGGCGAGGAAAAAACGTTTCGGAACTCCCCGAGCTCCACGTAACGCGGAGTGTGGAAAACTCTGCAAACTCCGCAAGCAGAGCGAAGTTCACCGCCCAGACTTACTGTCCTTTTGCTGCATGTTGCTTTGCTGGGTTGGCCTGCAGTTGCCTGCTTCTGCCTGAAAGAGGACAAAGACTGTACTTTGCTGTGAATCCTGCTTGAGAAGATCTCCAAGGGCTTGATGTAGAGCTTGCCTCCAGTTCTGAAGTTTGAGGGACACAAAGACTTCACCTGCAGCATCCCTGAACTCCAATGCTGGGAGTTCTGACCTGCCTTCTGGTGCCAAACTCCATTTCTGGGCCCTTGGAGGTCGTTTTGCTGCTCCTGTCGGTGAAAATACAGGCACCGCTCTACCAGTGCCTGTTTTTCTGATGCAGCACTGCCATGCAGGAGAAGTTTTCACGCACCGCCGACGTGTGGGAGATGAAATTGACGCAGTGCCTGCCCGGAGGCCCAAAAAACCGCTGCATGCCGAGTTCAGCACATTTATCTCTGAAGTCTGAGACCACCGCCATTACTCTCACTCAGGCCCTGTTGTGTGCCGGGAAAAATCAATGCATCACTTGTCTGTGGTGGAAGAAATCGACACAGCGCCTGGATTTTCTCATGCACTGCACCTGTGCGCCTAATTTGCATCAACGCTGGGTCTGCAGTAAGAAACTGATGCATCACCTTCCCGTGCAGTAAGAAACCGGCACATTACCTCCTCTCCAGTAAGGAACCGACACATCACCTCCCCTGAAGAAAGGAACCAACATATCACCTTGACTGCGCATAAGAAACCGACGTATCACCTCCTCTGAGCCTGTTTTGCTTGTAAGTTTTGACGCATCGCAGGTACTCTGCACCAAAACTGACACATCCTAGTTCTCTATGGACAGAACTGTTTTACCTTTTAAAAATCATATTTAGAGTGGTGTATGTTAGACTTCTATAATTTTGGACTTGTTTGGTTTAGGTAAAGATACTTTATTTTTCTAAACTGGTGGGGTGTCCATTTGTGATGTTTTCACAGCATTATTGTGGGTTATATAAAAATGTTTTACACGTTGCCTCTGTAGTTTAACCTGACTGCTCTGTGCCAAACTACCAGAGAGTAAGCACAGGCAAACTTAGGTGTGTACTTTACTCATCCTGACTAGAAGGAAGGGTGCCTACTTGAATAGGGTGTTTGCCACTGATAACTGGAGACCCCCATTTCTAACAACACAATTTAAATGTTTTTAAAATAAGAAAAAGATACAGGTGATAGGCGTGCAGCAGATAGCTCACTATAACCTTATCAACTACTACACTCACTTATCACCCACGAAAGAGTTCTCAGCGGATAGTCCTGTCTCTTCTTAACAACTACTCTAAACACTAATGACCAAAGACGTGTTACAGTACAGGTAAGTTTATTGCAAACCACAACACCATTCATCAACCTGGAAACAGGTTTTAGTGCAGAATCAGTTTTACACAAACCACTACAACACACACCCGCTAGAGAAGTCTTAACGGACAGCCTTCGGTATCACAAACCACTAGTAAAATTATTCTACATTATGGAGAAAGGTGCCAGCAGAGAGGCCAGTCTGTTGCAAACCTGAGATCTTACTGAACAGAGGAATTTATTGCAAACTACTACTACACTTATTCATCACAAAAGAGAGAGGTCTAAGCAAAGAAGTCAGTTTTTCATAAAACACAACTGTACTCAGCCATCACTGTGGAGTGAAGTCTCAATGAACAGCTTAGACTGTAGCAAAGCACTACCATACACATACTTCAGCAGGGGACATGTGTCACAGAAGAAGCTAGTTCACACATAAATAGTACACCTGCTTTAAAAACTGGATTATAGTTCAGATGATATATGTTAGGAATACTAACACTCATTAGTAGTACAAAAAAATAGTAATTTAGCTTTTGCAGTAGCTCAGTATATATTTTTCAGTGTCAGAAATTTTACGAAACACACACTGACTGGATGATGTCATCAATGATGTCAACAGAGATGTCATTTGAGATGTCATGAGTGAAGTCATAAGTGATGCCACTGACCATGTCATTAGTGATGTAATATGTAAGGTCCTAAGCAGTGCATTGCAAGGGACGCAACCTATAGTTATCTCAGGTAACTATAACTGCTGAATTTCTATGGTTTTGTGTGTTTAAAATCTGAACCTAACCTTCACGTACCTGTAACCTTTGTTTTTCAATGAATTTCTAAGGTTGTTTTAATACTTTTCCTAACTATAACGTCCCAGTAACGTTTGTTTTTTGTACTGAAAAAAACAAAGGTTAAAGTGATGTTATAGTTAAGTGAACTTTCAGTGACAACATAACATGTTAAACTAAAAAAACACTGAAATTCAGTCAGTTATAGTTATCTCTAGTAACTATCTCATATCCTTATATAACTATAACTTGGCCCGCCATGCAAAGTCTTATCATTAATGATGTAATTTCAAATGTTGCAGAGATGTTATCAATATCATAGACCATGCCATGAGTGATGTAATATGTGGGATAATTAGCTGTGCATGGAGGGGGCACAAGTTACAGTTACCTTAGGGCAACGTTACGCTGTCACTGAAATTTCCACCTAATTATAATGTCACTTTAACTTTTGATTTTTTTTCGGGGAATTTCTAAATGTAAAGTAATATTTTATTACCATACGTAAAGCTAAACCCCCTCCAGGCCCCGTGGCCAATTCCTCACACCAAGCAACTCCATGCCACACCAGATCCTGCATCCAACACCCGCGGTCAGCCAACTCCATGTCATGCACAGATGTCTTTCATGCCCAGTGTGTGGTCGATCTCGCAGGTCCTGGCTGCACCCAGGTAGACTCACTAACTTTACCAAAGAGTCACAACCAAGTCAACACCAAAATATCTAAAGTAGGCCTATTACCATCTTTCTCCAAAAATCACCAATATTTTTAATCTAATGTATATTTCAGTCATTTATGCAATGCAATGTTTAATAATAGTGATTATTATTAAAAGAAATCAAAAAAATTTAATTGAGAAAACATTTCTATGAATCTTTCTTTTAACATAGTGTTTATTATTGCATTTTGTGACCTGAAAAATGTTAAATGAAAGATTCAGTGACATATATTTTTTTTTAAATAAAACCACTCATTTCTTATTCTTTTTTTTAGTTATTATATTGGGTGTTCCGGTACCCACCCAAGACATCCATAACTTATAATTCTGTAAATGGGAGGCGGACATGCAGCCCTCCCCTAGTTTTTGCAGGCCCTGGGGACTCCTTCCCCGGGGCTGTACTTTTCAATTAAGGGGAGGGGCCATGCTGCATCTCTCCTGAGACGCTAGGAGACCCAGGAGAGACCATCCTCCAGGATAAATTTTTTTTAATTAAGGGGAGCAGGGTGCGTTCCCTCCTCCTCAAGCCACTAAGGGCTCCATGGACCCCATCCCTCAGGGCATTTTTTTAATTAAGTGGAGTAGGAGGTATGCGCTTTCCTCCGTGAGCCTTTACCCCACCCCTGGGGCCTTTGGTGGGTACCCCGGTGCCCAACTGGTGCACCCACAAAACACTATGTTCAGGGCCCTGGGGAAGCCCCAAGGCCCCTGTGGCCCAAACAGGCTCCCCATACAGCACCATACTGGGTGCTGGTGGGACCCAGCACCTTTTCTTTGCTCCTGCCTGGATGGGAGCAGCATTTTTTACTGCCCACCCCCCGGGCAGGAGTAATTCGGAGTTCCCTGCCAGGGAGAGTGTGAGTAGGGTATGCCCACCCTCTCCAGGGTGGGCTTCCTGTGACACTGTGTAGTATCATGCCCCGGAGGTTGAGGTCCCCTCCCCTTCTTAAAGTTATTTGGTCCCAGGATGGTTTTCCCTGGACCCAATGATGACTCTTGGAGGGGGGCAAAACCCCTCCCCTTTTTTTAAATAAATTGGCCCTGGGATGGGGTTTTTGGGGCCTAATGGTGGCTCAAGGAGGGGGGGCCACATGCCCCCTCCCCAATATTTACTAATCGTACACAGGGGATGGGGTTCACTGATCCCAATAGAGGCCAGGGACGGGGGGCCATGCCCCTCTCTGCTTTAATTTGAAATCAGCCCCACAGGATGGGGTCCTTGGGGCCAGAAGTGCCTTAGGGAGGGAGACCCACTCCCACCCCTCAAATATTACTAAATAATTATCCCTGGGCATTGGCCATCCTCCGTGGGGGCTAATAATTTAAATTTAAAAGTACGCAGGCCGGCGTTTTTCGTTTTTTTTATGCTGCAATTATGTGGGAGGAACCCCTTACAAGGGGCTAGGGAGGAACGGTATCCCTACCTTGCCTCCTTATATCTTTTTTATTATTTAAACTCAGGACAGGTGACTAAGTCCCTGAGTCCTGTAATGGCTGCCTGCAACATTTTTTCCATGTTGCAGGCCGCCATTTAGAGAGTTCACTCCAGTGGGAGCCTGACACCTGTTGAAGTGAGTTGGTGCAAGGGAAAAGATTGCTCTGTTTTTTATTATTGCGTTCAAGGGACTCTCATGAAAGTCCCTTGAACCCAACTATCCAGAAATACAAATATTTTTTAACCTTGATTTCTCAAAAACTACTTAATGGATTTACACAAAAAGCAAGCTTTCTGGAAGAAGATCTAGCTTCCTGCCAAATTTGGTGTAATTCCATTCAGTAGTTTTTACAATAGCTCAGTTTAAAATAATCTATAGAAAATGCATGGAAAATGTGTGTTTCTGGACCCTCCTTTTTCTTAGCTCTCACTTGATGGATCACCCAGAAACCCTCAATGCCCAAACTAGGAAAAAGAGCACCTTTTTGGAAAGTTTTGTGAAGATTCATCAAACAACACCAAAGTTATTAGCAAACCAAAAAAGATCTGACCTAACTATAACTACTCAGTGGTGACCACATATAATAAACAGCAAGATAGCCTGAGACATATCCTACAAAAACACTGGCATATCATTCGTAACGATACTATTCTAGGCAAATTCGTACAGCGCAGGCCTCAAATCACTTTCAGGCGGGCAAAGTCTTTAAAACAGACACTTGTAAGTAATATGTTACCACGCACCCCAACCTAAAAAGGTAGCTGTTTCTGGTTGAGTAAGAAAGATGGCTTTATTAAATGTACTAAATGTAAAGCCTGTGCCCATGGAAAAAACACCTCTGCTTACACCTCAAGCTTCTCTAAAAAAGCGAAAAAAATAAAAGGCCACTTTTCATGCAAAACGGATTTTGCTGTCTACGTGCTTCAGTGCCCTTGTGGAATGAGGTACGTGGGTAGTACTATCCTACCTGTGCACAAACGTGTTTTGCAACACTTAAGAGCAATAAAGAATGGGGATAAAACTTAACCAGTGGCACGCCACTTTGAACAAATGCATGGCAAAGGCACAAAAGGCTTGGTATATTTTGAAATTGATGCCATCCCACTGAATGTAAGAGATGGGAACCGGGAGAAAAAATTGAGGAAGCTCGAATCGTGCTATATTATAGAATTGAATACTAAGATCCCGGAAGGTCTCAATATGGAAGAGGATATCCATACACATTTGTAAATATCTATTATGCTGCTTCTTTCTATTCCCTGTATTTTAACTGTTTTAGTATTGGTAAATCTGCACAAGCACTTTGTGACAGAGGGTTAATAACAATGTGGATATGTGGCCCACTTGGGCAGGACACAATGAGAATTGTATTGCAGGTTTGAATTTAGAGCCGTAACTATGATGAATTAAGCCCACTGGGGCATGATTTTCAAACTTTTTAGTTCTAACGAGTAATTGCTATGTTACATTTAATTGCCCATTGAGGTGTGAAGTAATAGATGATTGTAAAAATATACTCAAATCAAAGTGTATTTACGGTATATGATTATTGTTAAATCTGCAATCAGTAATGAAACTGGCGAACAAATTGGTTCGGGTAATACTAATGAATTGTATTAGATTCCACAATGAACTACCAGTCTGTCTTCACTGTCATTAAGGTAGTAGTTCTCACGTGACACGAGTGTAACATTGTTTAAAAATGGTTGAAAAACTTTATTAAATTGTTGGTGAGCAAGCCTGCTGGGCAGGCGAAACGCGTCCGACAACAGCCGACAATTAAATTGATTCTTTTTCAAAGACACGGCGTCGACATCCTTACTGGTGTGAGGTTGAGTGGTGAATCAAATTGGACCTTGCTTGTGTGGTCCAGAACGCCGACGCGCCCTCTGGTCTAGTGAAGCGGTGGGAAATACACAAGTATCGTGTGGAGATATATATATATATGTAAAACAAAATGCCCCAGCATCGAAAGAGCTCTCGACAGCGTCCTTGTACCACCAGGTAAGTATAAACCTCGCTGCAGCTCGCTCGTCAACTGCCTCAACTTGCATCATGTTGCCGACGCGTTTCGAGGCTGAAACGCCTCTTCTTCATGGGCTCTGAAAGGAAACCGGCATTGAAACATCACTCCCATAAGCAGATTTTAATTAACAAACACGCCCTCAGTGGGCTAGGCTTGATGTGAATATAGTAATCACGGCATTGTGGGACTCGTGGTTCCATGGAAGTGAAATTAAGTTCCTTAGTAGGCTCAATGTCAGTCCTGAATTAAAAGCATATTTCAACCTTAGTAGGTAGGCAGAGTCAGTGCGGGCTTTAATCTGCAGAGGATGCCGTGCTTACAGAGAGGAAGAATTCCCTCCCCACAGCCTTTCTCCTTGCAGGAAATGGTGCTTCTTTCCGCGGCGGGCCGCCGCGTAGATTCATGTAAAACAAAATGCCCCAGCATCGAAAGAGCACTCAACAGCGTCCTTGTACCACCAGGTAAGTATAAACCTCGCTGCAGCTCGCTCGTCAACTGCCTCAACTTTCATCATGTTGCCGACGCATTTCGAGGCTGGAACGCCTCTTCTTCATGTGCTCTGAAAGGAAACCGGCATTGAAACATCACTCCCATAAGCAGATTTTAATTAACAAACACGCCCTCAGTGGGCTAGGCTTGATGTGAATATAGTAATCACGGCATTGTTGGACTCGTGGTTCCATGGAAGTGAAATTAAGTTCCTTAGTAGGCTCAATGTCAGTCCTGAATTAAAAGCATATTTCAACATTAGTAGGTAGGCAGAGTCAGTGCGGGCTTTAATCTGCAGAGGACGCCGTGCTTACAGAGAGGAAGAATTCCTCCCCACAGCCTTTCTCCTTGCAGAAATGGTGCTTCTTTCATGCGGAGGGCCGCCGCGCATAGATTCATGTAAAACAAAATGCCCCAGCATCGAAAGAGCACTCGACAGCGTCCTTGTACCACCAGGTAAGTATAAACCTCGCTGCAGCTCGCTCGTCAACTGCCTCAACTTTCATCATGTTGCCGACGCGTTTCGAGGCTGGAACGCCTCTTCTTCATGTGCTCTGAAAGGAAACCGGCATTGAAACATCACTCCCATAAGCAGATTTTAATTAACAAACACGCCCTCAGTGGGCTAGGCTTGATGTGACTATAGTAATCACGGCATTGTTGGACTCGTGGTTCCATGGAAGTGAAATTAAGTTCCTTAGTAGGCTCAATGTCAGTCCTGAATTAAAAGCATATTTCAACATTAGTAGGTAGGCAGAGTCAGTGCGGGCTTTAATCTGCAGAGGACGCCGTGCTTACAGAGAGGAAGAATTCCCTCCCCACAGCCTTTCTCCTTGCAGGAAATGGTGCTTCTTTCCGCGGAGGGCCGCCGCGTAGATTCATGTAAAACAAAATGCCCCAGCATCGAAAGAGCACTCGACAGCGTCCTTGTACCACCAGGTAAGTATAAACCTCGCTGCAGCTCGCTCGTCAACTGCCTCAACTTTCATCATGTTGCCGACGCGTTTCGAGGGTGGAACGCCTCTTCTTCATGGGCTCTGAAAGGAACCCGGCATTGAAACATCACTCCCATAAGCAGATTTTAATTAACAAACACGCCCTCAGTGGGCTAGGCTTGATGTGAATATAGTAATCACGGCATTGTGGGACTCGTGGTTCCATGGAAGTGAAATTAAGTTCCTTAGTAGGCTCAATGTCAGTCCTGAATTAAAAGCATATTTCAACCTTAGTAGGTAGGCAGAGTCAGTGCGGGCTTTAATCTGCAGAGGACGCCGTGCTTACAGAGAGAAGAATTCCCTCCCCACAGCCTTTCTCCTTGCAGGAAATGGTGCTTCTTTCCCCGGCGGGCCGCCGCATAGATTCATGTAAAACGAAATGCCCCAGCATCAAAAGAGCACTCGATAGCGTTCGACACTATTGCAGCACAGCGTTTAATATGCAAACTAAGTGAGTCTTCTTGCTCCGATGCCTACTAAGGTAAAAATAATTGCTTTTTAAATAAGGAACGAACATTGAACTTACAAAAGTGAAGCTTTAGCTCACACTACGGACTCTATGTCCCACCATGCAGTAGGATGATTGCACTAAGCAGACGCCCACTGGGGGCCATTAAAGAAATAAATAATGCCGGAAATCAGTTGGTGTGAGCCGTTAATGAATGTTCCAGCAGCCCATGAAGAAGAGGCCTTGCAGCCTTGAAACGCGTTGGCAAGAACAATTACAGTTGGAGCAGGGAGACGAACTGCATTCCAATGCCTGATGGTTAAACGCTGTCGAGTGCCCTCTGAAATGCTTTAGGGCACTTTTGTTTTGAAATACTTACACACGGCGGCCCGGTTGTGCAGAGGAGCACCATCGCCAGTGGCAGAGGCTGAGGTGTTGTACTGTTCGACACTATTGCAGCACAGCGTTTAATATGCAAACTAAGTGAGTCTTCTTGCTCCGATGCCTACTAAGGTAAAAATAATTGCTTTTTAAATAAAGGCACGAACATTGAACTTACAAAAGTGAAACTTTAGCTCACACTACGGACTCTATGTCCCACCATGCAGTAGGATGATTGCACTAAGCAGACACCCACTGGGGGCCATTAAAGAAATAAATAATGCCGGAAATCAGTTGGTGTGAGCCGTTAATGAATGTTCCAGCAGCCCATGAAGAAGAGGCCTTGCAGCCTTGAAACGCGTTGGCAAGAACAATTACAGTTGGAGCAGGGAGACGAACTGCATTCCAATGCCTGATGGTTAAACGCTGTCGAGTGCCCTCTGAAATGCTTTAGGGCACTTTTGTTTTGAAATACTTACACACGGCGGCCCGGTCGTGCAGAGGAGCACCATCGCCAGTGGCAGAGGCTGAGGTGTTGTACTGTTCGACACTATTGCAGCACAGCGTTTAATATGCAAACTAAGTGAGTCTTCTTGCTCCGATGCCTACCAAGGTAAAAATAATTGCTTTTTAAATAAGGAGCAGAACATTGAACTTACATAAGTGAAACTTTAGCTCACACTACGGACTCTATGTCCCACCATGCAGTAGGATGATTGCACTAAGCAGACGCCCACTGGGGGCCATTAAAGAAATAAATAATGCCGGAAATCAGTTGGTGTGAGCCGTTAATGAATGTTCCAGCAGCCCATGAAGAAGAGGCCTTGCAGCCTTGAAACGCGTTGGCAAGAACAATTACAGTTGGAGCAGGGAGACGAACTGCATTCCAATGCCTGATGGTTAAACGCTGTCGAGTGCCCTCTGAAATGCAGGCACTATTGTTTTGAAATACTTACACACGGCGGCCCGGTCGTGCAGAGGAGCACCATTGCCAGTGGCAGAGGCTGAGGTGTTGTACTGTTCGACACTATTGCAGCACAGCGTTTAATATGCAAACTAAGTGAGCCTTCTTGCTCCGATGCCTACTAAGGTAAAAATAATTGCTTTTTAAATAAGGAACGAACATTGAACTTACAAAAGTGAAACTTTAGCTCACACTACGGACTCTATGTCCCACCATGCAGTAGGATGATTGCACTAAGCAGACGCCCACTGGGGGCCATTAAAGAAATAAATAATGCCGTTAATCAGTTGGTGTGAGCCGTTAATGAATGTTCCAGCAGCCCATGAAGAAGAGGCCTTGCAGCCTTGAAACGCGTTGGCAAGAACAATTACAGTTGGAGCAGGGAGACGAACTGCATTCCAATGCCTGATGGTTAAACGCTGTCGAGTGCCCTCTGAAATGCTTTAGGGCACTTTTGTTTTGAAATATATATATATATATATACATTTTTTTAATTTTATTTATTTATTTTGGACAGTGCGGCTGCTGGCATTCTTCCTGAATGTCGGTGGTGCCATCAAGACATGGCTTCCGCTAAGCCTTCAATATTCCAAAGAACGTATCAATGAATTGAGAACTAAAGAGAGAAAAGCAAATAAATTCCTATGTGATCGTTTAAATTACCAAAAAGAACAAATGTATATATGCGCAAGACGCTTTGATAATCTGATAAGACAACACGTACAAGACACTAATAAGTCACAACAAGAACAATCTTGCAGTGAAATCAGCTCCGACATGGGATCGGAATTAGAAATGGAAGATCTAGCCAGTAAGGGAAGGCGCAGCTACCAGATTCACTGTATCGGATGAGCTGCGGTTTTTACAACAGGACCAACGAATAGACCACAGAGCAACGAGAGGACGAGGAAGGCCTTGAGGAGGAGGAAACAAAGGAGGGGCAGCCAAGGACAAAGAAGGAACACGGGAGAAGCAGTAGGGAGGTCTACATGGAACCAGAAGAAAAAAAACAAGTCGAAAATCACATCAAAACGATTGTAAATTTAAGTTTAACATCTCTTACTGAAGAAGACATTACAACTTTAGAATTGGGACTATCGTATTGCCATAAGAACAATTTTAACTACTCTGAAACCATAATTGATTTTTACAAATTCATTAGAAAACTAAAAAAACATGAATTACGAGAGACATCGACTTCCAATGCAGAGAATATTGCAAGAGATAAGATACTGGCACAAACCAATCCATTGAGCAATCTGATGGTAGAAGACTTGGATATCCTGGAAGATCTCATGACCCTACAAGAGGAAGGTAGAACAGAGGTTGATCAATGGACAACACAGGGTCCCTCAGAATCGAATTTGGCTGCTATTACTATGGAGGGAGGGGTGTTACTCCCTTCCGGCCAAAATCTAAATATATCCCACAGATGACAAAGGATAACCTGGACATTTTCTCGGAAAATTTAATTAGAGACTTACGCCTTATCAATAGGACTACCATAAATAATTGGTCAGAGAGATAAAATGTTCTTTAAAACCATAAAGAAACTTAAAGATATGGATAATGTGTTAATTAAGTTATCAGATAAAGGGGGCAACATTGTCCTGTGGGATTGAGAACTGTATCTTAATGAGGCAATGTCCCAATTGAATGATAGCTAATGTTACATCCCAGTAACTATGAATGTGTATAAGTCAGTCCAAGAGGAATTCATTCAGAGATTGACTATTTGGAAGGATCAGGGTCTCATGAGTTGGGATGAGTACTGTTTTATAAACCAGGATCATCCAACAATATCTACCTTTTATATGATACCAAAGGTACATAAGGATTTAGTGAGGCCTCCCAGAAGACCTATAATTGAAGCACAAAATAGCCTATTTGAAAATGTTTCAAAATATATCGACTATTTTTAAATCCTATAGTCGCAACTCTCCCCTCTCATATAAAAGACACATCAGATTTTCTTAAACACATTTATGATGTGAAGTGGGAGTCGGACATGTTACTAATGACCCTAGACATATCCACTGTATATACGCGTATATAGCATCGGGGTGGTCTACGGGCAGTGAAACATTTCCTTCACATGAGATCTATAGGTTTTGCTTTACAGAACACCATGCTCTTCGAAATGATAGAGTGGTGTTTAGCTAGGAACATTTTTGTATTTGATAATCAGCTTTATCAACAGCAAATAGGACTGGCTATGGGCACCTGCTTCTACCCCAGTTAGGCAAATTTGTATATGGGCTGGTGGGAGGACCAGGTGCTTGGAGGTCACACTATGGAACATTGGCTGAAATATACAGTATTATGGCTCAGGTATATAGATGACCTGTTTGTGCTGTGGCAGGGCACAGAGAGGGAAGCTGAACAGTTTGTGAATGAACTCAATAACAACGATCTTAACTTGAGGTTTATGGGAAAAATTAGTCCCACATTTGTAGAATTCCTAGATGTTCTCATTAGGGTAGGAGAAGAAAGGTTAGAAACTTCAATATTTAGGAAACCAACTGCTGGGAATACAACGCTACACGCAACTAGTTTTCATCCAGCCCCTTTGATTAAAAGCATTCCTTTTGGGGAATTCTACAGAGCCAAACGGATTTGCCGTACAGAGTCTGAATATGACAGAACAGAGAAAGAAATGATTTGTTTTGTACAATGAGGGTATTCCGATGCCATATTAAATGCTGCTTCAAAGACAGCCCGCAAGGTAGACACAGGAAAAGCCCTGTTTAACTCTTCAATGACAAGCTCAAAGAAAAAAGACATGACACAACCACATAAATGTATAACTACATATAATAAAGAACATGCAAGGGTGAGACAGGCCATGCAAAAACATTGGCATCTGCTAAAAGAAGATCCCATTATATGTATAATGTTGTCTAGACACCCTCAGATAAGCTACAGAAAATCAAAATCAATGACGGACAATTTGGTCAAAAGTTAATATAATGGAAGTACAAACCACAGGACATAGTTGACACAACAGGATGGATTTAGGAAATGCACTAGGTGGAAAGCCTGTAAAAATGGTGAGAATTTGGCAACACAAGTCACACCATTTAAGAAGAAAATCAAAGTGAGGGGCAATATAACATGTAAATCAAATTTTGTTGTGTATATCCTTAGATGTCCTTGCCAGAAAATGTATGTAGGGAGTACCATCTTGCCCATGTATAAAAGAAGATTACAGCACATAAGAGTGATTACTAATAAAGATTGGAGTTACCCCATTGCACACCACTTTGAACAACACCATAAAGTAACCCTACAGATTTAAGGTATGGCTGTAAGGCACAAGTCCCCAAGAGGAAGAGGGGTGGTGACAAGGAGAAGGAATTACGTAAATTGGAAGCATTGTTTGTTTTAGTGCTAGGCAATAAAGAACCATTTGGTTTTAACATGGATGAAGAATTATATAGATGCCTTCTTTAAATTGTGTCAGGCAGAATGCATTCCCCTTACTTGCTGCAGTATGAATTATACTTTTTAGAAAGCACTCCATTGGGTTAGTAAGGGTACACGGAGAGATATTATGGCACTTAGATTTTTTAGGAATTTGTTAAGCAAAATTTAGATATTATTTCATAACTGATATTTACAGAAGGGTAAGAAGTATTTTTTATTCTATTTAATATAGGGATTTTTAGTATAGCTATATCCATTTTGATAATGAAATGTGCTATTTTTGGCAATAATTTAAGTATTTATGCACATTTTTGCACAAAGCACTTTAATGTGATACATTAAATATAGACACATCCTTTCACTCCCTATTATTTGTAATACGATTAATTAGAGAATCTGTATACACAGGTATTTGTCTAATCAGAGCAATGTAAAGATTATAGTATTTGTTTAAGTGCAATGCACCTTTTTATGGTGACAGCGGACAGTGAAAGAGGACTACAAACAGGCACTGGCCTACAAAATCAATACAATTGAATTCTGAACTGCCACTAAATATGAGTTTCATAACAGGCGACTATTGCAATTGCTTTCAAAGTCGATACGAGGTTTCATAGACATATTTTTTTTTTTAAATATGTATATTTAATGAGAATGTTCTTTGTATATTCGAAATAAGTAAGATAAATGTGTGGAACTATCCATAGTATAATGAACGCAAATTTAGACTTTATGTAATTGCAGACTGTAGAAGGATTTGATTAAGCAGTGGATCAATTTTTGAAATTTTTGGAATGTATTCTGGTAATATGCCTTGAATTTTATTCAGTCAAAGATGGCGATAGCCTAAACATTCCCCTCAACCGGAATCCGTATTTTATGATTATTATCACTGTTGTATTTATTCACACACAAGTTGGAGTACATTGTCGCAAACAAGGTTGCAAGGAGCAATCGAAATGTGTAGACACACATTCCTATGCATATAAATAAATTATAAAGAAACTCACAGAGGAATGCAGTTGTATCTCTTTATGTAAAAAGTTGATAAGTTCTTTGGAATATATATATATGAATATATATATATATGTATATATATATATATCCAACTTGATTGCTTTGCCTTCCTCAACCTCCTTGTGGCAATAAAGAAAGCACAAACTCCTCTGCAATAAGGCGAAATTCTTCTTTATTTCTCACAGGTAACAGTCATAACGCGTTTCGGCCGGTAAAACGGCCTTGATCACATGTAAATATTTATATATATATATATATATTCACTAAAAAAAACATAGGTTTCAGGGACGTTATTGTTAGGCTGACATTTTACTCATACAAAACCAGAGAAATTCAGTCGTTATAGTTAGCTGAGCTAACTATAACTCATGCCCCCGCAATGCACTGCTGATGACGTCACATATTACATCACTCATGACATGGTCAGTGGCATCACTGATGACATCACTGATGAAATCTCAAATGACATCACTGATGACATTATCCAGTGACTGAGTGTTTTTTAAAAGTTTAAGAATGTTAAATATATATATATGGCAACATGTATTGAAGAATGAATGGGTGTATGAGTGTCTGAATGGATGATTTAGTGTGTGCGTGACTGACTGTATAAGTTAGTGATTAAACGTGTCTTAGTGAATGCATGTGTGAATGTCAGTATCAGTCTGTCAGTTGGTGTGTAAGTGGCTGCATGAGTTGGTGAGTAGCTGCATGAGAGTCTATATGGGTTAATGATTGGTTGTCTGAATACCTGTATGGGTGCCTGAGTGTCTGTGTGGGTGGGTGGGGGGGCTGTGACTCCCTGCATGGATGTGCGAGTGGGTGATTCACTGGGTGTATGGGTTCATGAGTGCATCTGTGAGGGACGGTATGGTTGAGTGAGTGTACGTATGGCTGTGTTGGTGAGTGAATGGATGTCTCAGTGGTATATGTGTGAGTCACAAATGTAAGTATCACAAATTAGGAATGACAACATAGATTATGAACATGAATAGTATTTATCAAAACATGCAGACTCTGTAAAGGGTATCAAAAATATTTATTGTTGTATTTTTATTTATAAATTGCCTAGAATATCTGTACATTTAAAAAGAAAGGAAAGAAAGGGGAAAGAACGTAATTCTCTCCAAGTTCAGTTATGTATTAAAAAAAGACAAA
The DNA here is from genome assembly GCA_963921515.1 of Calotriton arnoldi. Classification (NCBI taxonomy): domain Eukaryota; kingdom Metazoa; phylum Chordata; class Amphibia; order Caudata; family Salamandridae; genus Calotriton; species Calotriton arnoldi. Next base: position 398,249 of record CAWUFW010012415.1, read on the forward strand.
TCAATTTTTATATAGACGTTTTATCAATTACAGTATACATCATATCAATGTTCATAAGAAATAGAATTATACATGATCTTTAAATTGTCTTCTGTTAACTGTCTGCCGTGCGGAACCCTATGAGGTCTCCATTTAATACATGGCTTCCTGATGAAGGCGCACAGCCGAAACGCCCGTAGGATACGGAATTTCTAGAGCCATATTTATACTGAATGTATCATGTCTCCTTTGAAGTGATTATTCACCTTATCTACATGTCTTGTTAACAGAAGACAATTTAAAGATCATGTATAATTCTATTTCTTATGAACATTGATATGATGTATACTGTAATTGATAAAAACGTCTATATAAAAATTGATTTGTCTTTTTTTTAATACATAACTGAACTTGGAGAGAATTACGTTCTTTCCCCTTTCTTTCCTTTCTTTTAAATGTACAGATATTCTAGGCAATTTATAAATAAAAAATACAACAATAAATATTTTTGATACCCTTTACAGAGTCTGCATGTTTTGATAAATACTATTCATGTTCATAATCTATGTTGTCATTCCTAATTTGTGATACTTACATTTGAGCTATTTTCCTGATTTAGGAATTTATGTCAGGGTACTCCTTTTGCTTACAATATGTGTGAGTCACTACATATGTGAAAGGCAGTGTATGTGAGTGTTGGAGTATATAAGTGACTAAATATGAGAGTGAGTGATTGTGAGAGTGGCTGTATGGATGAGTGTGTGCCTGTGTCAGTGATTGTAGAAGAGAGTAAGTATATGTTACTATCTGTAGGAAAAAGTGAGGTGGTATGTGTATAACTGTATAGGTGAGTAAATTGCAGTATGATTGATTCTTTGGGTGACTGACTACGTATGTGAGTAACTCTATGGGTGAGTGGCAGTGTGTGAGTGTCTGTATGGGTGTATGAGTGCATGTAGCTGTATTGAGTGACTCCGTGTATGAGTAACTACATGGGTGAGTGAGTGGATGTGTGTGTAGACCTATGAATCAGTGAGTGGGTATATACAAACTGGTATTGGTGTGTCTATGGTTTCAAAAATGGTAGTCTGTATTTTAGAGTGAGTGTAGGAAAGGTTATATTAGGGTGTGAGGAGGTGCATCAGCTATTAAGTGGATGATGTCATCAGTGATGTCATCAGTGATGTCATTTGAGATGTCATCAGTGATGTCACTGACCATGTCATCAGTAATGCAATATGTGACGTCATCAGCAGTGCATTGCGGGGGCGCGAGTTATAGTTAGCTCAGCTAACTATAACGGATGAATTTCTCTGGTTTTGTATGAGTAAAATATCAGCCTAACTATAACGTCCCTGAAACCTATGTTTTTTTTAGTGAATATCTTAGGTTTTTTAAAAGCTAATTCCTAACAATAAAGTCCCCGAAACCTCTGTTTTTTTCAGTGAATTTATAAGGTTTTTTAAATGCTAATTTCTAACTATGCCTACATAGGTAGGACATGTGCAGAAAGAGGAAGAAAGGTGCGGAAAGAAGCAGAAGAAGTGCAGAAAGAGGAAGAAAGGTGCAGAAAGCAGCAAGAGAAATGCAGAAAGAGGCAACAGAAGTCCAGAAAGAGGAGGAAAGGTGCAGAAAGAAGCAAGAGAAGTGCAGAAAGAACAAACAGCGATGCAGAAAGAGGCCTACTTCGACTGTACCTTTCAACAGACTCATACAAAGTAGTCTACTTACTAATCCTTCTCCCAAGATGTCTTAAACCTCACTTTTCTCTTGATGGTTCACTATTCATCAACTGCTCAGAATGTTAGGCCTACCAAATGTAAAACAGCAATCCTAACCATATCACTGTTGTAAGTCTCACCAAGTTTGTGAAGGTATGCATGCGTGTGTCTGTGCTTTTACCTAGTGACATGTTACATAATAATAAACTTACAAATACTTGAATACCCGTGTTTCAAACAGCATACTCTGTAAATTTGTGTACAAGAAGGTGTATGTATTTCTTTCTGCTTATAATACAGGGCACATGGGTATTCAATAGTATATTTGAGGAGCTCTATAACACCTATATATATAAGACATGTCTGCCTGTTCAACCGAATGACAGAGCAGAACTAAGAAGATTTGACCACCTATAGGAGAAGCTACCCACTTTTTAAGCTACCATCTTCAGATGCATAACACATGTGAGAATACATGTACAAGTAGACATATCCCTCAGTCACGTGAGCACACAGACCTTTAAACTTGACAGTTTGCACTTCCCATTTGAGTACAGAAAGAGGCAAGAGAAGTACAGAAAAAGGCAAGAGAAGTGCAGAAAGAGGCAACTGAGGTGCAGAAGGAGGCAAGAGAAGTGCAGAAAGTAGCAAGAGAGGTCCATAAAGAAGCAAGAGAGATGCAGAAAGAAGCAAGAAAGGTGCAGAAAGAAACAAGAGAAGTGCAGAAAGAAGCAACAGAGGTGCAGAAAGATGCAAGAGGGGTGCAGAAAGAGGCAAGAGAAGTGCTGAAAGAAGCAAGAGAGGTGCAGAAAGAGGCAAGAAAAGTACAGAAAGAAGGAACAGAAATGCAGAAAGAGGCAAGAGAAGTGCAGAAACAAGCAACAGAGGTGCAGAAAGACACAAGAGGGGTGCAGAAAGAGGCAAGAGAAGAGCAGAAAGAAGCAACAGAGGTGCAGAAAGAGGCAAGAGAAGTGCAGAAAGAGGCAATAGAGGTGCAGAAACAGGCAAGAGAGGTGTAGAAAGAGGGAAAAGAAGTGCATAAACAGACAAGAGGGGTGCAGAAAGAGGCAAGCGAAGTGCTGAAAGAAGCAACAGAGGTGCAGAAAGAGGCAAGAGAAGTGCAGAAAGAGGCAATAGAGGTGCAGAAACAGACAAGAGAGGTGTAGAAAGAGGGGAAAAAAGTGCAGAAACAGGCAAGAGGGGTGCAGAAAGAGGTAAGAGAAGGTCAGAAAGAAGCAACAGAGGTGCAGAAAGATGCAAAATAAGTGCAGAAAGAGGCAAGAAGGTGCACAAAGAGGCAAGAGAGATGCACAAAGAGACAAGAGAGGTGTACAAAGAGACAAAATAGGTGCAGAAAGAGGGAAGACGAGTGCAGAAAGAGGCAACAGGGGTGCAGAAAGAAGCAAGAGACGTGCAGAAAGAAGAGAGTGAGGTGCAGAAAGAGGCATGAGAGGTGCAGAAAGAGGCAAGAAAGGTGCAGAAAGAGGCAAGAGAGGTGCAGAAAGAGGCAAGAGAAGTGCAGAACGAAGCAACAGAGGTGCAGAGGGAGGCAAGAGAACTGCAGAAAGAGGCAAGAGAATTGCAGAAACAGGCAAGAGAGGTGCAGAAAGAGGGAACAGGGGTGCAGAAAGAGGTGAGAGGGATGCAGAAAGAGGGAAGAGGGTTGCAGAAAGAAGCAAGAGGGGTGCAGGAATAACCAAGAGAGGTGCAGGAAGAACCAAGAGAGATGCAGAAAGAAGCAAGAAAAGTGTAGAAAGAACAAACAGGGTGCAGAAAGAAACCAGAGAATTGCAGAGAGAAGCAACAGAAATATAGGAAGAGGCAAGAGAAGTGCAGAAAGAAGGGACAGAAATGCAGAAAGAGGCCAGAGAAGTGCAGAAAGAAGCAACAGAAATGCAGAAAGAGGCAAGAGAAGTGCAGAAAGAAGCAATAGAGGTGCAGAAAGAGGCAAGAGAAGTGCAGAAAGAGGCAAGAGAGGTGCAGAAACAGGCAACAGAGGTGCAGAAAGAGGGAACAGGGGTGCAGACAGAGGCAAGAGAGGTGCAGAAAGAGGGAAGAGAGGTGCAGAAAGAGGGAAGAAGGGTACAGAAAGAGGCAAGAGGGGTGCAGAAAGAAGCAAGAGAGGTACAGAAAGAAGCAACAGGGGGTAGAGAAAAAGGCATGAGGGGTGCAGAAAGAGGCAAGAGAAGTGCAGAAAGAAGCAACAGAGGTTCAGAAGGAGGCAAGAGAACTGCAGAAAGAGGCAAGAGAGTTGCAGAAACAGGCAAAAGAGGTGCAGAAAGAGGCAAGAGAGGTGCAGAAAGAGGCAAGAGAGGTGCCGAAAGAGGGAACAAGGGTGCAGAAAGTGGCAAGAGGGGTGCAGAAAGAATCAAGAGAGGTGCAGAAAGAAGCAAGAGAAGTGCAGAAAGAAGCAACAGAGGTGCAGAAAGAGGCAAGAAAGGTGCGGAAAGAGGGAAGAGGGGTGCAGAAAGAGGCCAGAGAAGTGCAGAAAGAAGCGACAGAAATGTAGAAAGAGGCTAGAGAAGTGTAGAAAGAAGCAACAGAAATGCAGTGTGTGTGTATATATATGTGTATATATATATACACATATATATAAACACATATATATATATAGAAATATATATATATATATATATATACACACACACACATATACACACACACACACACATATATATATATTCATTTGCTTTGCTTTTTTAGATGAACAGTGGTAGGCAGAAGGGAAATATTTTTTCCACGCATTAGGTAATTATGTGAAAGACAGAACATCTCTGCATGTTTCTACACATCCAAAGCTAGAGGTTTTTTTATATTGATCTTGTATTGAATTGATTTTAATATCTTTTGGAACAAATAGCTTAGTGACTTTTGGTGGGTTTAATTATTTCCTCTGGCCTTGTTGCTCTATATAGGCACCAAACTCTTCAGTGGTTTGCAATATCCTCATAAAGTAAGTGTATACATAAATATATATATATACACACGCACATATATATATAGGTGTGTGTGTGTGAGTTTGGGTGTGCGTGTGTGTGTACTTACCTGTGCTGAAGCAATATCTATTCTTTGTAAGAATCCACAAAGGGGTTTTACCTCTCTTGGTTTGCATTTTTATGACCTCTCCTTAACACTACTAGGGGAATACCAACTACTGTAATCTAAGTGTAAATTATTTTTACTTAGCATATGCAGGTGCTGCACATATAATTACAAGTAGGTTCCTCTTTGTGATTCACATGCCATGTATGCATGCAGACTCTTTGTAGGTACATTCTACAGTGGCTCCTCTCACATTCCACAGTGTGAACACATTATACTTTAATCAAACAGTTAAAATACTTTACATAATATACACACATGTTGTGTGTAATATTCACAGGGAGGTCTCTCTCTGTGATTCATGTGAATTGTATGCATACTTACTATATGGTTTTAGTTTTCAAGCGAAAGTCTCACTTACACCTACAGAAAGTTTTGCAGCTCAGGATCCCTAATGTTCATAACCTGTAGCTACTACACAGGAAAGTTTATGTTAACAAAGTGAGTAAGCCTGCCAACAAGTAATCAAATCTTTGGAGCAGTTTGCTCTGGGAGGACAAATTATTTCTGCATCTTGTATGCTGCTTCAGTGATTTTGAAATAGCCCACTTTAACGAGCACATGTAGTTTACTTTGAGACACAATGTTTGAATTTAATGGGAATACCGTGATTCTATTGTAATCAGGGAAAACATTGGAGTTAGGCCTACATGACCCCTTGCATAATACATGCCGTATAGCCAGGGTCACTGGAATTAAGTGATTCCGCAGCCACTGCTTTTTTTGCATAATTATGAATTTGCCACATTTGTCACACAATTCATCTGCTGCATAATCTGCAGATTTTAATTTAAAAAAATGGTTTCTAGCTCAAGCAGTTTAAAAGCTACTACAAACTTGGTGATGTCGGTTCTCACACAGTGGATGGCCCTTTACAAAGGTTAACTGGTCATATTTTGGTTGCTTTATTCTGTATTTCTTTGTTAAACTGGTACTAAGGAGGTGAATCCTTTGCCCAGAAAGTAGTACCATGTGTAAAAATTACACAACCATGAAGAGATAGTATCAATAAATGTGCTGCATTGTGCCACATTATGCCACATGATTTGGTGTTCCCTGCCGTATAATTCTAGTAGCCCTGCGTGTGGCACAGAGACCCGCCCTGCGTGTGGCACAGAGACCCGCCCTGCGTATGGCACAGAGACCTGACCGGAACAAATTCCTTTCTGCAACTGAAGAAAGCTCCCTTTGCCTCAAACACATACTTCTGGAAAGTGGAACAAAATTATTTCCCCACATCATATTTCCATACTCAGCAAAAATTTCACAAAATATGCTCGTTTGAAGCTTGGCAGACCATTGACGCTGGTGTGGATTGCTTTAAACATTTTACAACTGATCCTAGAAACAATTTCTCTTATCAAACACGCCACAACCTCTGGATCGCCGGATAGACTCTGCGCCAGACATGGACTAACTACCCTCGGGAAAAACAGATTGAAAGGGCTGCCGGTGAGACTAAACAAAGTTTGAAAATCACCGTCAAACAGGAGAAAGCCACTGTCGCAAGGGACGGAAGGTGATCAAGCGCGCGCTGTCTCGAGGCGGCTGTGCGGCTGCATAGAGCACCTGTCTGGCACCGTCCCAGGACAAACTGAGTGCTGACAGACAAATTGGCGGGATTAATGAAAGCCACCGGGGCTGGAGGCGTGGGAAGACATGAGCGTGACGTGACGTGACATGACTTTCATCAGTAGCCGTTTAGAACATCCTCTGAGCTGATTGCACATAGTTATTTTCCATAGCAGGCCATTCTGCTGCAACGGGGGTCATGACTAAATGCGTGTATGTGGTGTTCTTAACACTTTGTGTAAAGGAAAGCGCATCGGCCTAATGACAGGCACTTTGAGATTCACACTATGGTCGACTGAAGCAAGAAGGTGAAAGGGGGTGACCAGGCCGGGCAAGTACTGCCAAAGAAGAGGTGCATTTCAATTCTGGGTATGTTATTTTAAAGTGTTCAAGGACTGTCGCTTCACCAGGCACACACTCTTGTGAGGCGTTAAGACACTCTCCAACAGACAGCCTAGACTTGTCTAGTCTGGTGGCTTAGTGGACTAATCTGTACACTGTAGGGGCATGTGTTCGACCTCATGGACACAAATCCTCTCACTCAGCCTTTCATCCTTCTGAGGTCGATAAAATGTGTACCATTGAGTTGGGTAACAACAAACATCTATTCAGAGCCAAGATACCTTTGGGTGAACGTGCACTTTACAAATACACATTGTGTTATTAGCTACCAAGCAGCAGCGATAAACCAGTTGCCAGCCTGCACTGACACACTGTCAAGTAGTGTGTGATCTTACTGGCCGCAACCTATGCTGCAAACGGTCTTCCAGCTTGCAGTGTGTCCCAATAGCTGCTACCCTGGAGTGTCAACTAGGTGAAGAGCCTACTAATATAACCTGGGTAATAGCTGACGCAAAGATACTGGATACCAGGATGGTATGACACAGTGGTTCAAACAGTAATGTTTTATTTAATGCCACCTTCCAATGACACAATGGCTGCAGAATTGAATTGACATGTTGGCTGCATGACATTTCTGACCAATTAGCTTTCGCCTTGCAGTAACACATAAAGAAAGCCTGCAAGGGACGTACGTTATGTAAGAGCTACCTTGACTATAGTAGTTTATCCACTGTTCACTTACAGTGGGCATCTGCCTGCATGGCTCACGTGACGCATTGCTGGGAACATGAAGTGGCACACTGGTTGACGTCCTACACTGGTGCACTGGCTGCCAGCTTGCAATTATGATCTGGATGCCATCCCACAGTCTTACTCTAGCTGCCAATATGGAGTTACTTGCTTGCTGCCATCAAGAACTGAAAAAAATAGCTGCCAGCCAACAACGACAATCCATCTGCCAGCCAGTTATGACCCATCTTCTTCCAGCCTAAGCTGACACCACAATTACTAGCAACGTGGAATGGCTGCTGCTCAGAACTTACACTCGGGAGTCCTGAGTGCAATAAAGCGATGGCTGCCAGACTGCCGTGGCTCCATTTCAGTTGGAGGCTGGCAATAAACCTCCTCTAAAACTCTACTGACAGCCATGTTTCCAGCCTTCATTGGCACCCGGCTTCCAGCTTGCTGTATCTCACTGCACTAGTTGCTGTATTTACAGTTGCTGGCATGAAAATGGGTGCCAGTTTGCACTGAAAAACAGACTAACAAACCATCTCTAGCTCTGTAGCTTCTAGCCTAAAATGGCACCCTAGATGAAATCCTGCAATGACGTGCTGGCTGGCACCCACCGTGACCCATCTGATGCAAGAGTACTGTGAAACTACCTGTTAACCTGCAGTAATATTGCCTGCTGGCTGACACCGACACACTGGCAAGCAGGCAGCAGAAACTACAGACACTGGATGTAAAAATGAAGTCAAACAATGGTTCTCAGACTGCAGAAATTATTTTGCTGACACCCCTCAAGAAAACATTGATTGCAACCTTGCAGATACTGCCAGCGGGCACATCCATTTCATGCTGGGTGCTGGTCTTCATTGGTGCACTTCCTTGATGGATGCTAACCTTCTTTGGCTGAATTACTGCCAAGATGCACTTACGCCATGCTTGCCTGCAGTTACCCACCAGCTACCACCCTTTAGTGAGATGCTGCCAGTTGTCTACATTTATATAAATTGATACTGACTGGCAGAGATATCACATACCATGCTGCCCTCACAGCGGCTAATCCACCTTTAATGTTTATATGGAATTTCATTTTTATGTAGTAACATGCTGCACATTTGAAACAGCATGTATGGGTCAAGCTACACTTGAAAGTGCTCTCTATGGATACTTCATCAGTCATTCATATTTAAAGTTTATACCTGAATTCTCTTGATCTCTGAAAATGAACAGTCATATGCTGTTCAACTTATCTATCTCCTCACACACATGCACACGTGTGTGCACTCAAGCAGACAGACAGTAAGACACACACAAGCACGCGTATTTCACAAAAAAAAATCAAAGGTTAAAGTGAACGTATTTAAAAGAACCTCAGACGATCACATAAAAATCACACAGTTGAAGTGCAGTAGTGGTTTCTAATTTTTTTTTAAAAACACGCTGAAATGTGCAAGTTATGGTTTTGAGCACAATCCATAACTCACATAATAACCATGCAAACCATAACTTACTCACCAAATGCAGTGTTCATGAATTCCCCCTTAATGAAACTGATGCAAATGTTGTAATTCATCTTCCAGATGACAATTCATTTCACATTACTCTGACAGAGACTACTATGAATGTACTATTGCTAATTGGTTTGATTATGTGTTATTGTTTAATTACATTTTGTTTTTGGTATTGGTATTTATTAGTATAAATATTACAAGGCATAAGCATTACATTTGGTGTCACGATTTACATGAAAAGTGTGATGTTATAGTAGCAAACCCATTTTCATCACTTTTTTACCCGTGAACTCCCATGGCATAAAGCACCTCTCTTACTACTCCCCGTTACTGCTGAAGTTTTTTGCATAGCACTAAAATTGTGATTGTATACCAGTTCATGATTTAGATGACAGAAAAAAATGGCAATATTTTTTATCAGTCGATCACACTTGCTCAAAAGTGATTGACAGAAAGCACAATTTTGTAAATTGTCATTTTAAACAGCCAGGACCTACAAAATTGTCAACCCTTCAGTAGCGGCTCCTGGTGGGAGTGCTGCTAGGCGGTGACGTTGGGCGGGGAGGAGCAGGGTGGGGGTAGTGAACTCTGGAATACAACCCAAAAGAGGTAAGTAAACAAATAAATAAATAAAACGAAATTCGTCGCGCGCTGCATCGCCAAATGCGATGCAGCGCGTGCAACGAATTTCGTTTTATTTATTTATTTGTTTACTTACCTCTTTGGGCCGTATTCCAGAGTTTACTACCCCCATCCTGCCCTCCCCCGCCCCACGTCACCGCCCGGCAGCACTCCCACCAGGAGCCGCTACTGCAACCCTTTCAAGTCCACCTGGTACCTTTTTCAAATGCTACTACCATTCCAAAAACTAGTGAATGTATTTAAAATAAACACAAAAAGCACACCTTCTGAGTAAAGTTCTATTTTCTTGCCTAGATTGGCTTAAAATGTTGAGCAGTTTTTGCTTTACCTGTGACCAAAATTTACTATGAGAGCTGAAATGGCAAAAGATATCTTTTTTGCCCCCCCCCCCTTAACTTTCCCCCCTGCATGGAACTGTACAAAAAATGGTAAAATTGGAATGCTTAGGTCCTTATGCTACGGAAAAAAAAATTCATAGAAAATATGGAAAATTTTATGTGAAGTGTGATTTTATAAAAATAACAGCCACCAAACCATCCTGGAGAGCTTTACCATTGTCAACTTATGATTAAGAGGCATGGAAGACCAAATTATGCTAACAAAGACAAATATTGCAAATTAAGCAAACATTCACTGGCAGTGTTACAATACTGTTGTCATCTATATAAGCTAAAAATTAAATTTTTAAAAATTTGCAAACATCTGTGGCAAATGTGCTTAATCTAGAATCATGTGGTAAATGCAACAGCTAAAGAATCACATAAATTCACTGGCTGTCAGTTTGTCCATTGTTTTATTAATAATATATTCATTAAAGTTAAACAAAACTTAAGCATTCTATTTCCATTCAGGTCCCGTTTATATCAGCACTTTCAGTTTTTTCAAGTTACCCCAAAATAAACAGAGATAGATAGATGGATAAGCAGACAGACAGGTCAACAACAGAAACATAGATCAACAGATGGTTGGATGGATAATTTCCACCCATTTTAGCTAGAAACAATAATTTTGTGAAATCTGCAAAATTTTCAAATTATACAAAATATAATTGGCAAATGCAGCAAATTCCTAATTATATAGTAAACTATGCTGCCAAACAATTGCATAATCCTCTGCCCTCATTATTGTCCATTGTTTTATGAATAATTTGTTCATGAAAGGCAAACTTAAATATTCCAATTGCAATTAGATCTTTTTCAAGATAACTACCCCAAAATAAATATCTACTATAAAAAATACATCACAGGTAATATGTGTAGTATAATTCTAGATTGCAATTATTAGGTTCTGGTGACATTTACAAACCACTCAGCCTTCCGTCTTGTGGTTTAGATGTCACTGGAACTCCTTGGTTGCAATATTAGACCATATTACATGTTTATAAGTTATGTATACTCTATATAATACGTGGGATTCTGCAATCCTGTAATAAATGCCTACCCCTAATTTATTTATAATCAGTAACCTGTAACACACCCAGTCACTGATTAGAAAGAAAAGACATCAGAACTCAACTGTAATAAGTTAATACAGTTGAGTTCTGACATCACAATGCCTACTGCCAGCAGTTGTATATAGCAACGAAAATGAAACGTTGTTTTTCTTTCCTGTCCTCTATTTTTCTAGCTTACACTGACAAGCAGAAAGAGCACATTTATTTTTTGCACATCTTTTTGCACGCCTTAGATAATTATGGAAATTTTAGAATGTTTCTGCCTGTTTCTACACATTCTAAGCTACTGCAGCCTTTTTTTATTAAACTGACTTGTTTTGAACTGTTTCTAATTTCTTTTGCAACAAATATCTAACAGGTTTTTGGTGTGTTTAATTTTGCACTAGAGATTCTATTTTTGTTCTTCACATTTGCAGACATCCTCTCTTTTTCATGTAAAAGAGCTATGCACCAAGGATTTAAGTGGTTTGTGGGAATGGTTATGGTGTGACCATGTATTATATGGGATAAAGCACCACCATGCCATACATGATAAATACATTGCAAGTTACTTCGGAGCTCCATGACCTTATGAAGGAACACAGCCTTCTGCCTCGATCCTCTATATGGTTATGGAACTACTCAGTGACTTGCAATATCATTATAATATATGCAGGGGGAACTTTACCCTTTATATATTAGATATATGCTACATACTGTAATATGCAATTCATTGCCAATGTTGACTGTGAAGATGCACCCTGAGTCAGGATGCCCTGTATATCTACATATATGATTTACACTTTAGCATATTTTCATGTGTAATTCTTTTACCAAATGCATTTGACCAACAGCACGAAGAAAAGGGCTACATTTGTGCAGCAAGGTAAAATCAAAAAATCAAACTCAAGAGATATGGGACAATTATGAGTGTTGTTTTCATTTGTAGAGTAATTGCTACATACAGCCTGTGAGGCAGAAAAGTGTTTTTCTCATGTCACTTTTGCTGTACTGTGATAATAAACTTAAATCTGAACTTTACAATGTAGTAAAAAAAAATTATTAGTAGAATTGCTCAAAATAATATGTAAGTGTGCCATATATATGTATTATATGATACAGATAGATAGATAGATAGATAGATAGATATGGTATATGGCCTCTCTCTCTCTCTCTCTCTCTCTCTCTCTCTATATATATATATATATATATATATATATTACTGCTCCATGGTTGTCCACCTGTAAGTAGCACTCGAGCAACAGCTTGATTCATGTATAGGTAAGGACGGGGGACCGCCCGTAGGAGCTGCTCCATAGTGATATTGCCTGACGCGTTTCGAATCACCATATGATTCTCTTCAGAGGCTTTAATGGAACGGTGTGCGCAACAGCTAACTCACCTCCGACACACCCCCCCAATGGGAGGTTCAAATGAAACTGTGCCTTCTGGGAAGTGTAGTGCGGGTAGCACATAATCAAGTCCTGTATGGACCCCACAGGCTTTATTTAGCATTTATTTCAGAGCGCACTATCGGAAGAGGAAAGAACAGACTGCGTCTCCCATAATGCAACGTACTTCTCATATAGAGCGTCCAATCATTGGCGTACGATATGGCATAATTAGGAGGCGTTGTCTGACCTGCGCTCTGTGACTGCACTGCCACTGAAGAAGGGAACTCCCGAAACGCGTCGGGCAGCAGTCTGATGCCTTTAATGTACTGGAAGTCGTGACTGTTCTGTACCAAGTGGGAAGCTGTTGGGGAAGGGCTGGTTTGTGCCCGAGTGCAGCCCTACTGTTGGACATTCCCCCGAGCTGAATATTTTGGCGGCCGTCCTGCCGCCGGGCTTGCACCACCTCAGAAGAAGGGGGCCACGAAGCCCTGAAGTGAGGGGCTTTTGTTGTGGGGCACGAACCGTGGATGAAGAACAGCACGCTTCCGGGGCTCAATCTGAGCTTTATTTAGCATTTATTTCAGAGCGCACTATCGGAAGAGGAAAGAACAGACTGCGTCTCCCATAATGCAACGTACTTCTCATATAGAGCGTCCAATCATTGGCGTACGATATGGCATAATTAGGAGGCGTTGTCTGACCTGCGCTCTGTGACTGCACTGCCACTGAAGAAGGGAACTCCCGAAACGCGTCGGGCAGCAGTCTGATGCCTTTAATGTACTGGAAGTCGTGACTGTTCTGTACCAAGTGGGAAGCTGTTGGGGAAGGGCTGGTTTGTGCCCGAGTGCAGCCCTACTGTTGGACATTCCCCCCGAGCTGAATATTTTGGCGGCCGTCCTGCCGCCGGGCTTGCACCACCTCAGAAGAAGGGGGCCACGAAGCCCTGAAGTGAGGGGCTTTTGTTGTGGGGCACGAACCGTGGATGAAGAACAGCACGCTTCCGGGGCTCAATCTGAGCTTTATTTAGCATTTATTTCAGAGCGCACTATCGGAAGAGGAAAGAACAGACTGCGTCTCCCATAATGCAACGTACTTCTCATATAGAGCGTCCAATCATTGGCGTACGATATGGCATAATTAGGAGGCGTTGTCTGACCTGCGCTCTGTGACTGCACTGCCACTGAAGAAGGGAACTCCCGAAACGCGTCGGGCAGCAGTCTGATGCCTTTAATGTACTGGAAGTCGTGACTGTTCTGTACCAAGTGGGAAGCTGTTGGGGAAGGGCTGGTTTGTGCCCGAGTGCAGCCCTACTGTTGGACATTCCCCCGAGCTGAATATTTTGGCGGCCGTCCTTCCGCCGGGCTTGCACCACCTCAGAAGAAGGGGGCCACGAAGCCCTGAAGTGAGGGGCTTTTGTTGTGGGGCACGAACCGTGGATGAAGAACAGCACGCTTCCGGGGCTCAATCTGAGCTTTATTTAGCATTTATTTCAGAGCGCACTATCGGAAGAGGAAAGAACAGACTGCGTCTCCCATAATGCAACGTACTTCTCATATAGAGCGTCCAATCATTGGCGTACGATATGGCATAATTAGGAGGCGTTGTCTGACCTGCGCTCTGTGACTGCACTGCCACTGAAGAAGGGAACTCCCGAAACGCGTTGGGCAGCAGTCTGATGCCTTTAATGTACTGGAAGTCGTGACTGTTCTGTACCAAGTGGGAAGCTGTTGGGGAAGGGCTGGTTTGTGCCCGAGTGCAGCCCTACTGTTGGACATTCCCCCCGAGCTGAATATATATATATATATATATATATATATATATATATATATATATATATATATATATATATATATATATATATGAGAGAGAGAGAGAGAGAGAGAGAGAGAGAGGCCATATACCATATCTATCTATCTATCTATCTATCTATATATATAATACATATATATGGCACACTTACATATTATTTAGAGCAATTCTACTACTAATTTTTTTTTTACTACATTGTAAAGTTCAGATTTAAGTTTATTATCACAGTACAGCAAAAGTATATATATATAGAGAGAGAGAGGGAGAGAGAGACCATATATATATATATATATATATATATATATATATATAGAGAGAGAGAGAGAGAGAGAGAGAGAGTGAGAGATAGATAGATAGATAGATAGATAGATAGATAGATAGATAGATAGATAGATAGATAGATAGATAGATAGATAGATAGATAGATAGATATGGTACATATATTACCTACTGGCGGTTGCCAGTAGGTAGTTATAGTTAGGACTTAGTTTCCATAGGAAAAACATTTTTTGACTTGCCTCTAACTTATGTGTCGTTTGACCAATCTTCATGACATTTTCCATAAAAAGTATCAAAGTAGGTTCTGTGTGTCCTGGAAAGTTTGGAGGTGATCCGTGCAGTGGGGACCGAGAATTAGGGGAGCAAACAAAGGGTGCGTTTGTAATGTTAATTCCCATAAGAAAGCGTTGTTGAACCTACAACCCGAACTTCTGGACGGAATTACACCAAATTTGGCAGAAAGGTAGATGTTGTTATGCAGATTGTGCTTTTTGTTATTTGGTGTAAATCCGTTCAGTAGTATCCCCGAAATTCAAAGAAGAAAAAGATAGATATATCTTTGGTTGCGAAGCCTTCGTGAAAAAAGACGAGCTCGTGCAGGGAAATGCACCGCTCCGATTGGCTGCCAACACTTCAACTAGGAAGTGATGGCAGCCATCTTGGAACTCGGAAAAGGGGTAGGAATACTCTGACCCCCAAGCCATGGTATTGGGATCCCCCTGGGACCCCACCACAGCATAAAAGCATTTTTAAAAAAATATTGTTGCAAAATCGCGATATTGACTGCAAAAATGTAAAAAAATCAAGCGTGGGCTCCCACGCTTGCTTTTAAATATCCACCGGGTGGGCCAGGGCCCGGGGGCATATAATAAATATAGGAGGGGGGCACACTCTGGACCCCCTCATTGGGTCTGTGAGTGGGTGTGCGAGTATCTGAGTGGGCCTGTGAGTGTGTGTGTGAGTGTCTGAGTGCACTATGTTTTGCCCTCTTCTGCTCTGTTTTGTCTTTCCTGCTTGTTTTTCTGCCCTGTGTTTTCTTACTTTAAAGCCCTGGGATCCACCACCTCCCCTTGACTTTATTGATATTAAGGGGGGGCGCAGAGAACCCCTCCATTTAGCTCCAAGAGACCTGGGGACCGCCACCTCACCATGGCCTTATTTTTACCAAAGGAGGTGGGGACACAGACCCCCCCTCCTGGGGCTTTCATATTACCCGGGGACCACCACCTCCCAGTGGCAAAATACTTTCTTTAAAGTTGGAGGGGGCCATGCGGCCACCCGGGGATCCCATCCCCTGGGACCTGGCCACAAACCGATGGGGGAGATGGGCTGAGTGGCCCCCCTCCTCAGACCGATTTCCTCCACTGGGGCCCAGCCTCTTCATTGTGGTTCTCCTGGAGCCCACCCAGGGCAGCCAGTCACTGCCGTTGGGGACCGTGGGGAAAGCCTAAAGGCCCTGCGGTCCCTGCCAGCTCCCCACCTCCTGTGGGAGCCGGCATTGATCTCACATACTGGGAGCTCCTAAACATGCAGCTCCCTGTCTGTGAGAGCCATCCTTTCATCTGTTTCCCTGCCTGCTTGACAGTGGGCAGGGAATCAGACGAAAACTCTGCTCTCAGCAAAAAGGAGCAGTTTCACAGCTCTCGCTTGCTGAGAGCGTAGTGTTTGCTCTAACTTGGCGGGAGCTGACAAAGCTCCTGTCAAGTCAGAGCAAACATCTAAGTTGTGGGGGTGGCCACCCTGCGTCATAGCAGAAGCCGGCCTTGGGGGTTGGCTGTCCCGATGGCTGTATATGGCTCCAGGAGGGGGGGGGCATGCAGCCCCCTCCTTTTCTGAGCACGGGCCAGCCCCAGAGAGGTGGTGGTCCCCAGGGCCGTATATGGCCAGAGAGGGGGGCAGTGTGATCCCTCTCCCAGTATTATCGATTATTGATTATTACGCCCCAGGGACATGGTGGTCTCTGGAATCCAGGGGGTCTGTGCGTTCCCCTGACAATTCATTTTATTGCCCTGTAGAGGTGGTGGTCCCCGGGGCTTCTTTGAAGCCCAGGAGGGGGTCAGCATGGCCCCCCTACATTATGAAAATAAAAGCCCTGGAGATGTGGTGGTCCCAGGGGCTCTAAGAGCCTTAGGATAGGGGCCCATGTGCCTCCTCCTTTTAAAAAAAATGCCCCCAGGACCTGGCCCACCCAGTGGCCCTTTTGAAAACAAGTGCTGGATCCCATGTTTGCATTTTTTTCTTTGCTGTGAATTTGTGAATTTCACAAATTCCCGGCAACATTTAAAAAAATGCTTTTTTGGCTTGCCAAGGTCCTTCAAGACTTGGGGGTCAGGGTATTCCTACCATGCCCCCTTTATTTTTTTTCATGTTTTTTTGGTGGGGACCTGGCTGAAGCCGAGTCCAACACTTCCTGGCTGAAGTGTTGGCAGCCAATCAGAGCTCTGCACAAGCTTGTTATTATTCCCCAATAAGCTGCGATCGTAGATATACAAATTTGGATTTCCTTTAATTTCTCACAAATTGCAGACTGGATTTAAACCAAATAATTGAAAGTGTGATTAGAGTAACCAAATCTACCTTTCTGCCAAATTTGTTGTAGTTCCGTACAGCGGTTCAGGCTACAGTCGTGGTCAAAGCTCCTATCAGAATTAACATGGGAAACACACTTTTTTGACACCCCCTTTTTCTCAGCCCTCGCTTGATGTACTGCCCCAAAACTTTCCATGCTCAACATGATTTACCGGGGAACCATATTTAGAAAATTTGTGATGATTCGTCAAACGGCGTCAAAAAAATAGGCAAGTCAAGAAAAGCTTTTTCTATGGAAACATGGTCCTAACTATACCTTCCTACTGGCGACCGCTAGTTGGATATATATATACATATATATATATATTGTTCGGTGATTGCTCCTTCTGCCTTCCCCCGCCCTCTGCAGTGGATCGCAACAAGTTGGCGGAGCGCGCCAAACAGCGAATTTCTTTAGTATTCAAATAAAGCGATCACTCAGAGGTCTGCATGTACCAGAAGTTGATTTTAATTCAGGTTACGCATTTCGCTTGCACAGCAAGCTTGGTCAAGCGAAACGCGTAACCTGGATTAAAATCAACTTCTGGTACATGCAGACCTCTGAGTGATCGCTTTATTTGAGTACTAAAGAAATATATATATATATATATATATATATATATATATATATAATTTGTTTAGGTCGAGCCTAGCGCAGCGCGCATGCACTGCTCTGCGAGGCTTCTTGTAACTACTCAAAACTACTCCGTGTGGGTCTGACTCCCCCCACGCATAGGATTGGCTTTTGCGGGTATCTTTCAAGAATGAAAGCACGCAAATGGGTAAAGGCGGGTGCATGTCCCACCTCTTTTTGTAACGTTGACTCCCACGGCGTTTTGCTCTCTGGAGCGAGCAGCGGCGCAGGGCGGCAGCTGCATTCCTGTGCCCAACCCCACCACTCCTCTTGAGCTGCTTGTTTTCATTTGCAGCCTGCACTCCAGGTTTGCACCCCCTCCCACTTTTCCTTGTTTGTTATTATCTGTAGCGCGGTCCGCTTTCACTTTGGGGACCGCACTTGTTTATTTAATTAATTTTCAGCGCTATTTGCTTTCACTTTTGCAGCCGTTCTTGTTCCTTCTGTTTTTTTACAGCGCATTACAACCGCCACAACTTTCTGGATTGAAAGTTAACTACATAACTTCTAGTTAATTAGATATCCCAGCAGCGCACACATATTCACAGTTCCTTATCATAGTCATACTTTTTCAAAACTAATCAGTGAAACGGCATAGCTGGCTTGTCACGGGCTACACAAAGCTTGAAAATTTATAAAATTAGCAGACTTCCTAGAATAACACAAAAACATAAATCTTTTGCTCGGCTTTACCTCGCCACTGCTTACCGCTACTTTGTGCCACCACTGTGCTTACTCACAAAAAATGCCTGTTTTTGAGAAACCCATGTTAATCATTGGGCAGTTTTGCGAAATTTCTCCCAGCACACGCTGGTAGGCCGCATATTAAAGTGTCCTTCTGTAACGTAACTAGAGCTCATGTCAAGCACTCCAAAACCTTTGGGTCGAGTTCAGGCTATATAAATTTGCAGAAAAAAAAGGAGAAATGACCTGCCCCTGTTCCAATGCAGGGAGAGGCATACTGTAAACAGTGCTACAGGTGGGGCCTGCAGCTTCGTGGCGCTTTGAAGCACAGCCCTGTGACTGCAGTGCACCTAATGCTCCAAGCACAGCCCTGTGACCGATGCGCACCTAATGCTCCGAATTCCGTGCAGCGCGTGCACCAGGTAAGGTTTGTAAAGGTGGGGGTGGGGGGCACGGTGTTGTTTTAAAGTTAACTACATAACTTCCAGTTAATTAGATATCCTAGCAGCGCACACACATTCACAGTTCCATATCATATTCATACTTTTTCAAAACTAATCAGTGAAACGGCATAGCTAGCAAGTCACGGGCTGCACGAAGCTTTCAAATTTATATAATTAGCAGACTTCCTAGATTAACACAAAAACATACATCTTTTGCTCGGCTTTACCTCGCCACTGCTTACCGCTACTTTGTGCGACCACTGTGCTTACTCACAAAAAATGCCTGTTTTTGAGAAACCCATGTCAATCATTGGGCAGTTTTGCGAAATTTATCCCAGCACACGCTGGTAGGCCGCATATTAAAGTGTCCTTGTGTAACGTAACTAGAGCTCATGTAAATCGCTCCAAAACCTTCGGGTCGAGTTTGCGCTATATAAATCTGCAGGAAAAAAAAGAGAAATGACCTGCCCCTGTTCCAATGCAGGGAGAGGCATACTGTAAACAGCGCTACAGGTGGGGCCTGCAGGATCGTGCCACTGCCCTAACGTCACTACACTAAGCACAACTTGCACACAAAATTTACAGTATTGAACACAGCAGCTACATTGCTCTACAACATATCTTAAAAACATTGCCAATATCTCTGGCTAAATACTTATAAGGTCCCAAAGGCGAGACCTATTGGCTATGCCAATGCTTGTTTCGTCTAGGCACTGTAATGAGTGAGGGGCGGATCGTGGAAGCATACCGTTTAGATCAAGCGAGCAGCAGAGAAAGCTTGTGCATTCGGTGGTCTGTTTGTAATCCCATCCCTTTTCATTAACATAAACAGCACTTGAAGAAAAATATACACGGCCACCAACGGAGCGCGGCTGGAGCATCCCGCCGCCTCTCCAGTGATTAACTCTAATTAATACCGAAATTAGACAAAGCATCCTTTCATCTGTAAGCCATGAAACCGGGCTCGAGATTGCCACTTGCTTCAATGCAGAAGGAGCTATAATGTGACCTCCAAGTACTTGAAAGATTAACAATGTCTGAAACACGGTGTTACGTTCACTCTGCTAAGGGCACGACTACATGGAGAAGACGAATATAAATCCTAATCACATAATTGCGATCTATCGCTTTATTAAGGTTTGCATTTGTCACTCTGCTTTAGACATGTATTTACATACATCTTTTTTCCTTTTCTCTTTTCCTTTTATTTCTCAATCCCTTTCTCATTCTATAACTCTCTCATTCTCTGCCTTTCTTTTTTCCGTCCTACAATTTAGTTCTCTTGTACTTATTCTTGATCTTTCTCTCTCTCTCTCTCACTGGCCTATCTCTTTTATTCTCTACCTCTCTCATTCACATCATCTCCTCTCTTTCTCTGTTGTTCTCTGCCTTTCTCTCATTTTTTGCCACAATCTCTTCCTGTTCTCGGCCACTTTCTTATTCCCTGTCTCCTTTCTCTCATTTTCTGTCTGTCTCTTTGCTTCTCTCACTCTCATTCACTCACTGCCCATCTCTAATTCTCTGTTCCCCTCTCTTTCTGTATCATTCCTTCTATCTCTGCTTCTCCCTCTCCGACTTTCCCATTTTTCTTATCTTCCTATTACGCTTTATTTCGTTCACAACCACTCTCTCTATTATTCACTGCCTCTCCCTCTCTCTGACCCTCTTTCTCTGTCTCCCCTTCTGTCTCTCTTTCTCTCGGTCTCATTTTCTGCCCCTTTCTCTCATTCGGCCTCTCCCTCTTCTCTCTTTGCCTCTCTCAATTTGCCCCTCTTTCTTCCCACGTGTGGCTGTGCACGAGCATGTGCGTGCGTTTGAGTGACAGAGAGAATCTAAAAAATAGAGCTTACCATTTAGGCTGTACTTCAAAATAGAACCATAGTATTATACAAAAACATTAGGTAGACTTCTAGTTTTGTGCTGTGGTGTGTTGGTGATTATCAGAGCAAGTCGAGACTTTTTTTAACTTGTGGTGATGTTTCTACTTTTTAAAGTGAAGTTAGAAATTAAGTTCAGTACTTTTGAGGCTTTATATTTTTAGATGCTGTAATGTGCTCTACTATCCATAACACACATTTTTCAATGAATGCTTTCTCTGTTTTCTAAAGTGATTGACCGTGAGTGTGTAAGTAGTGTTCTGCAGCGTGCAGTATGAAGCTGTCCAGTCAGATACATATCACATCCCTGTAGTGGGCTGACTGACCATCTGTAATGTTGCTTAACTTTGGAATGAATCTGGCTTCTCTAATGGGGTGCTCACTTTGCACATTTCTAAGTTCATTTATAGCCCCAGTATACATTTGTTTCTCTTGATGTACATTTGTTAGCCCTAATTGGCAGTAAATTTTTTAAGACAAATATACTTTAAGTGGCGTATTACGGATGCACATGGATACTGATGCAAGCAGGAAAAAAGCCAAATTTGGAGTGCCGGGGGCAATTCTCACTTCACTCCCAAGAACAAATGCAGACATTTGGGGTCAGTTTCATGTGCTTGTGGGTACAGAAGCGTGGATCTTACGTCATCATCTACGGCATGTCACTATTGCAGAATAATATCCAAACATGTCAATGATTTCCAATCATCTCATTTTTTTTAGATTTTCACCGAATTTGACTTTATGCTTCGTGCTCTCCATGCATGTCTCCGTTCATCCCCTAATTGTAGAGAGCTAAGGGCCAGATGTACGACCCGTTTTTGCATGCGCAAACGGGTTTGCGACCCGTTTGCGCATGCAAAAACCTACAGGGCCATGTACAAAGCCTTAATTGCGACTCGCTAAGTAGGATTTGCTACACGCAATTAGGAAGGGGCGTTCCAAGGGCGTCCCTTCCTAATTGCCACTCGCTACCCCATGTATGAATGTTTTGCGACCGCAATTGCGGTTGCAAAACACTCGCAATTTACCGCCCTCTTCAAGAGTGTGGTAATGCACTCGCAAATGGGAAGGGGTGACCCCTTCCCCTTTGCAAATACAGGGGAAAATATTTTTTAGGGGCAGGCAGTGGTCCCAGGGACCACTACCTGCCCTTAAAAAAGAAACGAAAACGTTTCTTTTTTTTTTTTTACATGCAGCCCATTTTCCTTTATGGAAAACGGGCTGCATTTTTTAAAAAAAACACTGCTTTATTTAAAAGCAGCCCCAGACATGGAGGCCTGCTGAGCCCAGCAGGCCACCATACCTGGGAGGGCCAGCCATTCTCAATGGGGTCGCAAATTGCGAGTGCCTCATGAATATTGATGAGGCATGCAATTTGCGACCCCATTGAGAATCGCTAACAGTGTCTCTGACACTGTTGTACATGTCATTTTGCGACTCGCAATTGAGCGCAATTTGCGACTCGCAAAATAACATGGTCGTACATCTGGCTCTAAGTCCTCAATTTCATTCTTTCCTTCTCAGAAATGGCTGGATAATTTTCCACCAATTTTCCAAATGGGGTTCCAGTGGGTTCAAGATACAGGTCCCACTTAGTGAAATATGGGGTAATCTATTTTTTAGGCGTGTCACTTTTTTATGTCTTCTATGAAGGATACTGTGTTTAAAAAAGCGGTCACAAGCTGACTTCAAAAATTGTTTTAAACTTTGTAATCACTAAGCAATGCTTACCAGACTTGACCTGCAAGGACATCTGAGGGCATATTTACAAGGGGATATCGCCACCAGAACGTAACTTTTAGCGAGGCCCTTCTCCATATTTACAAAGCAGTGTTAAGCCACTTTTTGTGGCTTAACACCGCCTTATAAATAAGACCCCTTTACACACATCACTTAGCGTGAAAGGGGCGTGCAATGGGTGTTGCTGTGGGCGTTCCACCGTAACAGCCCCTTGCTTTTGATGCTGCCCCAGATTTACAAGGAGTCAGCGCTAAAAACGAATGCCATGCAAGAGCAGGCGTTAGAATGGCGAAACGAGGAAAAATACTTTTATTTCTCCTTGTTTTTGCTTTTTCTATGTGTGCTGCATTCTGCACACAGGTAGAAAGAGCAAAATGTTATTCATGATTGTTTATGCGCATAGAGTGACTTGGCTATAAGAAATAAAATCTCGCTATAAGGACTTTTGAGGCCGTGACATATTGTTTCTTTGGACTTTGGAATACGATACAGTTTGGGAATATATATATATATATATATATATATATATATATATATATATATATATATATATATATGTGTGAAAAAAAGGAAGTTGCCTCCAGATGAAGAAGCCACAACACGGCAAGTTGAACCCTTTATTTTTGAGGAATGCAGGATCAAACAGGTCAGCTGCTCCATCGCACAAAGTCTTGAGCCAGACGCGTTTAGAGCATTCTACCGCTCTTGTTCACTGGCAGAAAGGGGAGAAAGCAGCAAGTGCACCACCTGCGCATATTAAAATATCCCACCCCAGTGGGCGTATGCGCAAATTGCATGTTGGTCAATGTAGTGCACTTAAAATTAAACCCCAGTGGGTTGCCGCCATGACCCCAAATAATCAAAAATGTTACCCAAGTGGGCTGCTTGAAGCTCACGGGCCTGCCATCCTGCCCATACACCATCCACAAAACGGACTCACCATCCCTGCAGCGTCTTTTGTTTCCGTCGCTGCGGGCCCGCTGTGATAGCAGTGGGGCTCCCTCGTGGCTAAGGCATATATATAGAGAGAGAGCAGGTAGTTATAGTTAGGACCTCGTTTCTATAGGAAAAGTGTTTTTGTTTTGTTAATAACTTTAGAGCGTGTACACCTCACTTCAAATGCTGTCTGGAAAGTGTTGGGTGGTTTGTCAAATTCATCAAGTGGTGGCCGAGAAAAGGGGGGTCCCAAGGCACGTTTTCCCAGTGCAGTTTCCTATAGGGATTTTCGACACCACTACAGTCTGAACCGCTGAACAGAATTACACCAAATTTGACAGAAAGCTAGATCTTGATCCAGAAAGAGTGGTTTGTGTATTTTGGTTTAAATCTGTTCAGTAGTTATGGAGTTATTAAAGAAAAAAGGATTTATGTATATCCAGAGACACAGATCTGCCGTGGATCCACGTGCCAACAGCAATGTTATGATTGGTTGGCTGCAACCTGAGAGAAAAGTTGTGACTGCTATTTTCTGTATTGAGACACAGTTCCTGGGGAGGGAAATAAAAGTATAAATAGGATATGAGGGGTCAGGATAGAGGTATCCTGACCCCATGGGACTGATGAAGGGGTCTGTTGGAGACCCCTCATGGGCAAGAAATTATCCAAAAACATATTCTTTTTGGGGGTGCAGGGATCAGCGGATCCACCTCGAGGCTCAGTGCAGCTCCCATGTGAATCCACGGCAGATCCAGACCCCAATTAAAAAAAACACATACAACCACTCACACACTATTTCACCCACCCATACAACCACTCACAAACCTGCTCACACATCCTTAAGCCACTCACACACCCATACAATCACTCACACACTCACACACCCACTCAAAGACCAAGAAAACCTGTCACACACCCACTCAGATACCCATGCAGCCACTCAGAGCCTAAGCAGAGACCCAGAAACCACTCACACACCCATTTACACACTCATACAGCCAGTCACACACCCATTTACAGACCCAGAGAACCATCATACATATACTCACATATCCACACAGGTACTTACACACCCACTCATGCACTCACACACCCACCTACATACTCATACAGTTAGTGACACACCCACTCACAGACCCAGACAGCCACTTACACACCCACTCACATACCCAGCCCATACTCACACACATTCTTACACACTCACAACCACTCACACACCCATACAGCCAATCACAGGGCCAGAAAACCTTTCCACACCCATTCAGTCAACCATACAGTCACTCACACACCCACTTACAAAACCAGAGAACCACTCACACACCCATTTATAGACCCACACAAGCACTAACACACCCACTTACACACCAACACAACCACTCCCACACCCATTCACACACCCATACAGCCACTTACAGACCCACACAGCCAGTCACACAACCAGTCACAGCCACTCACAGACTCACAGAGCCGTGGATACAGACCCCAATAAAAACACATACACTCACTCACAGATCCACTCACAAATTGTCTCATACAACAACTCACCCACCCAGTCACGCATCAATACAGCCACTCACACACCCATACAGTCACTCACACATCCACTCAGAGACCCAGGGAACCACTCACACACCCACTCACAGAATCACACAAGCACTCACACACCCACTCACACATCCACATATACACCCATACAGTTACTTACACACCCAGTCACAGACCCACACAGCCACTTACATACCCACCCAAACACCCATATAGCAAACCCACTGGCATTCCAACTCCCACACCCATACAGTCACTCACACAGCACTCAGATACCCACATAGCCACTTATACACTCACTCATACACCCACTCACATACCCATTCACACACCCATACAGCCATGCACACACCCACTCACACACCCATACAGATACGCACAGCCACTCAGAGACCCAGAAAACCACTCACACACCCATGCAGACACTCACACACCCAGTCACACATCGATAAAATCACTCACACACCCACACAGCCAATGATGCATCCACTCTGAGACCCAGAGAACCACTCACACACCCACTCACAGACCAACACAGGCACTCATGCACCCAGTCAAAGACCCAGAAAACCATTCACACATCCATTTACACACTTTTACAGCTAGTCTCACATCCAGTCACCCAGTCACACATCCATACACCCACTCACACACACACTCACATACCCATACAGTTTCTGGTACATCCACTCACAGACCCAGAGAACCACTCACACACCCACTCACAGACCCACACAGGCACTCACACACCACTTATATGCCCATACAACCACTCACACACCCACTCAGAGACCCAGAAAACCACTCCCACTCAGACACCCATACAGCCACTCACATACCATTTCAGAGACCCAGAAACCACACACTCACATTTACACACTTATATATCCATTCGCTCACCCAGTTACAGACCCAGAGAACCACTCATATATCTGATACAGACCCACACAGGCACTCACACACCCACTCAGACACTCACACACCCATGTACATATTCATAAATGCAGTGACACACCCACTCACAGACCCAGACAGCCACTTATACACCCACTCACACACCCAGCACTTACTCACACACAGACATTTACATACTCACACTGTCACTCACACACCCATACAGCCAGTCACACTCATTCAGAGACCCAGAAAACCACTTGCACACCCATTCACACACCCACACAGGCACTCACACATCCATTTACAGACCCAGAGAACCAGTCACACACCCATTCACAGACCCACACAACCACATCCACTCATACACCCATACAGCCACTTATACAGCCACTTACAGACCCATACAGCTAGTCACACACCCACTCACAGATGCACAGAACCACTTACACACCCACACAACCACTCACACACCTATGTACACACACATACAGCCATTTGCACACCCACTCACAGAACCAGAAAACCACTCACACACCCACACACCCACACAGGCACTAGACAGCTACTCACATACCTACACAGTCACTCTCACACCAGGTAGCACACCCACACAACCACTAGCACACCCACTCGCAAACCCATATGGCCCCTCACACACCCACACAGTTACTTACACAGCTGCTCACACAGGCAGCGATGCAGTTATAAACATTGTAATAGGATATGTTTGTATTGATAATGTTGTTGTTTTCTATTGAATGTGTGCTTTTTGGTTGGGAGCGGACCTGCAGATCCATCACAGATCCACCTGCAACACAGCCGGCAGACTCCTTATTTGGCTGACAATCCGCCATGGATCTGAGTGAAAAATTAGAAAAAAGGATTTGAAAACAAAAAGAATCAGCATTTGGGAAAAAGATTGGCTCTGAAAATAACTTTTGTGTTTATGGTATGTAGATGACATAGAACAGGATGCAGTATTTTAAGTTTTTGATAAACACCCTGTTGCCTGCGTCTGTGAAATGGACTCCATCTTTTCGATTTATTCCATCCATGTCAAAGAGTTGGTTGTTATGGTATATATAGCCCATGTTGTGTTCTCAGAGAAATGCAGAAATAGCTATATTGACATATTTCCTGGTTTTCTCTACCTGCTGACAAAGTTGGGTTGACCACTGCCACTCCTGGCTTTGGAAAATGTTGGAGAACACCAAGGTAGTATGTGGGAAATGTGACATTAATTTAGCAAAGGTGTCCTTCATTAGGATTTCCAGGCCTACCCCAGTAATTGTGCCTAGGTCATTGCCACAACAGCGCGCAATTATGAGGTCTGGATATTGGCAATCCACAATGTTTTCAACCAAAGGCAGCAATTGACGCCACTTTAACCATCTGGCCAATCCAAGTAATGTCTACATTAGGCAAACCCAAGTCCCTTTCAATGCCACTCTTTCTAGCACTCTCTCTGGCCCAAAATATAAAACTATGACCTACAATCTACATTCTGACCATTTTGGAGGCAAATAGTAGTAGCAACGAGGAGAAGGCTGCAGCTGAATGAGGCAGTTTTGAAGGAAAGGCAGATAAAATGGTGTTTAGCACCTTAAAAATTAAAGAACATATTTGATTGGATGGTGGGGATGTACAGGGAACTGCAATTAGGTAGTGATTTGAAGAAATAAAGTAACTAACTCTGTGATTGGCTTTAGGAAAATAAAATACAAAGTTTGGTTGTTATGGATATGCTTGAAATTGCAAGCAGTCAACCACACCTGCTACAGTTTAATTTGAAGGTAGAATGCTACTTACAGAAACTAATGTGAACATTTGACCTAGTGGTAGCTAGACAGTGTTGCAAACATTGTCACCATAGAAACAGAGCTAAAAGAGGGTGGAGGAAGAGAGCAAAAAAACTGCATTGTGAAACTGAAACCCAGAGTGGTGCACAAACATTGCTTACTAGAGAGTGTTTTCCTTGTATTTGAGTAGTTTTTAACAAAGTGAAATTTAGATGAAAGAAGTAATAGCAAAATGTTAAAAGCTTTTAAAGGTTTCCATGCGTTTCATAGATCTGTCGTGGATTTACACTGGGGGCCGTGCTGAGCACCAAGACGGATTTGCGGATCCACCCAAAAACACTACCAAATTGGGCTTCTTAACAGGAGTAATAGAAAGAGTTAAAAATACTGCTCATTTAAAGTGTTATTACAAAAATAAAAGATGAAATGTAGGTTCTTATTTGCTCAATACAGGACTATCAGTGAAAGAACACTGGGGGGAATGGTAGCCATTATTTTTACTTTTGTGCTGAGAATGGAACACATTTGCTATATTTCTCACTTGAGATTTTCACTGACAAGAGAATCTGAGTGATACTGAAGAGTTGGGAATGCCCTACATCACAGACCAGATAGCTTTTAGCCCGTTGTCACTCTGGTTAAAAATATGGGCCAGGGGGACTCGTTAAACAAGGCAATCCTTTTAGATTGTTTATCCTTGGATCAAGCGCTAAGGATACCTTGGTTGAAATATATAAAAAATCAGCTAGCATGCTTGGGCAGAGGAGACCTCTTTACTAACCCTGAGGGAATTGGCAAAAAAGAGACATCCACCCTGAAGAAGACGTTTGGCATGCGCCGGCTTGTTTTAAGGGAAGAGAGGGAGCTAATGAAGCCAAGTGTCTGCTGCTTCGTTATATTAAGGACCACCAGTGGCGGCTCGCATAGGGTGTGCTGCGGGACGGTGGGGCGGGGAGGGGCAGGGTGGGGGTAGTAAACTCAGACATACGACGGAACAGAGGAACGTAATAATTACTTTCCTCCATTCCGTTGTATGTTTGAGTTACTACCCCCCCACCCTGCCCTCCCCCGCCCCGCCCCACTGCCCCGCAGCACGCCCTATGCGAGCCGCCACTGAGGACCACCGAGTTGGCAGAGCCATACATACTTGGTTTAATGAACCCTCATGATAGATTCCTTTTGACCAGGTTCCGGCTTGACATGTTCCATTTACTTCTCTCATACCCTAGGGGTGTAAGCAGAGGGCAAGTCCTTCCTCCCTGCGGCTGCGATGGTTCATCTCCGCAGGAAATGCTTCATTTCACCATGTTTTGGCCTTTTTGTGATACCCCAAGGAAATCCTATCTAATCCCCATCTTGAAGCAGGCCAACTTTAAACAAGTGCAGGCCTGCATTTACATTTTTACAGATGCTGACGGGCAACACTGTTTTTCACGTTTTAAGCTTTTTAAAATCGGCCATGAAACTTAGAGCGAGCTGTGATTAGACGTGTTACTTCCCACAATTATCCTGGGCCATATGTCCTTGTTCAGCCATCATCGTGTAGATTGGGCCAGTGATTTCAATGATTGCAATGCATTGTTGCTTCTTTTTTTTATTGTTTTTACTAAGCATGTATTTTAGATGCACCCTGTATATAACCAACGAGCCATGAAATTGCTTAGGCCTGTTCTTGAGAGTGCACATTTTGTATCCTACTATCTTACCTTGGTATTTATATTGCGCTTTTATGGTTTGCTGACTATGAAACCGAATAAAGAAAGATGATGATGAGTGATACTGATATTAAAATTGGAGAACAGCAAAGAGATTTTACAGGTAAGTCAATTAGGGTGTACTTTTAAAAAGTATATGCAAATAAAAAGTTATGAGTTTTTATAAGCTGTAAGGAAATGTGTCTATTCTACACAGCTGTAAATGGTAAAATAAAAGGGAGGGTAGATGAGGATATTAAGTAAAAACATAGTGAACAGAAATGGAGAAAGGAAAAGGGCTACAGAGAAACTATAGTTATTTTATTAAGGTAGTACGAATGAGTGTGTTTGGAAGTAGATGTGGGTGATTAATTACAGTAGATATTTTAATTGTATATCATTTATATGTACTCCCACAGTGAGGCACGCACTGATACATCCAGTTAGAGTCCTAGAAAACCGATTATGTACCTACCACTAATATACCCAGAGAGTAACTGACACATTCAGAAAGACCCCAATAAAACTATTCACACACCCATATAATCACTTAAACATCTACATACACAGCCATTCACACACTCATTGAGGCAGTGTCACATCCACTGAGCGACATATACAGCTATTCATGTACCTAGCACCAAGTCAGTTACAGAGAGATGTCGACACCCATGTACTCAGTTATACTCACTCAGTTATACATCCCACCATACAGCGACTCACATACCTATTTACAAAACAATAGAGCTACTCACACACCCAGTGAGATAGTGGTAGAGGAACTTACACATTTACTGAGACACTCACACAGCATTTTTGTATTCAGCACTAACAGAGCCAGTTGTACATACAGTTACCTACCCGAACACTCACTAACACAGCCAGTAAGCAATCCATGCATCCACTTACATACACATTTACAGACCCATAGAGTTACTAAGAGAGCCAGTGATACAGCGATATAGCTACTTACAGATCTAGTGACACACCCACAGAGGCACTGATACACTCACTGAGATATGTACTCAAGTACTGACACTCCTAGTCACCTATCCATACAGTAACTGATATACGTATTTATACATCTCTAATGACAGACTTACACAGCCTGTTACACACTGACATAACCACGTATGTAACTACTTACTTGCTTATAGTATGTAATGTAATATTAAGTAATGTAAAGGTAAATGTATTCTTTATTTGATTTTCAGACATCTACTTGTGTTTACAAAGGAGGATTTATAATGCAGAAAAACACAGAAAGAAGAAAAAAACTGAAGAAAGAATACTATGTGCTTAAAACAACTCAGTGTGAAAAGGGACTTGATGTGGAGAATGTGCTTCAGTAAAAAATAGCTGCTGGTAAGAGAACTAAGGAGTGTATTAAAACAGTATGTGGAAAAATGCAAAATGTGCAACAACTTGCAGATAAAAAGCAAGGTTTGAAATCAACTCAAAAAGGAGAAGTAAGTGACATTGAAAGTAAAATATTTTATCAGCAAACAGCTAGTTCAACAAGGAGACAGTAAAAATTCAAAGAAATACGAGTAAGAATGTTTTGTAGTAGGGTAATACAGCATTTGATATGAAACATGAGGAGAGTAAGAGAAGAACTGCAGCACTGAAGCAAAAGCAACATAGTGAGACTTTAGTTATTAAAGCATTTGCTCTGAAGCACAAACTATTCATCTTGATATTGAAGAGAATGAGAACACTGGATAAAACAGTGTTGTCTATCAAGAAGAAATGTTTAAAAAATGCTTATTAATAAAAGTAATTTCGGCAAACTTTTCAAAGGAAAATGGAAACATACGTCTTTCATGACGAAAGCTACTTAGAGGACAACACATTAGTGCATGCAGTTAACATAACTGCCCATTGCCATGATGTAAAAGATGGCACTCCATTGCAAAAGAGCAGAAGGTTCATAGAAATGAAGGGAAGAAGTAGCTGAAGAGTTACAAGGAAGGCGTAGACATGTCCCCCCTGTTTAATGGGACTGAGTAATATTTGTAGTGTTCACCAAGAATCCTGTATGTAATTTTCCATATAAAAGTGTGAAGCTGAAAATTGTAATGTTGCAAGGATTCGATCCATGCAGAGTGACGAAATACACAAACCTACAAGGACACTCATTGGTTTGTCTATCCAGGAAAGTGTGCAGGAGTACCTTTCATCATTTTCGAATGTTGGCTGTTCATGATTCAAAAATGCGAAATTTAGTTAGAAGACTTTACTTTGTAAAAAGTCCTGTATTGTGTTTAGGAGAAATGAACAAAGGACTTTTGTATGGCACAGTTTCAGAGGTTGAGAAAGATTGTGATGATATTCAATTCTTTTTCTTTGGTCTTGAAGTGCAGTCTGGCCAAAATGAGGAGTTCGAATGTTCAGGTTTTAGGCAAACAGAACACAGATATTAGTACTGATAAGTTAAGATGAGAAATAGCAACGTTTAACGCAGTTTCTACAGAGAAACCAAAGTATGTTTGCATTTGTTGTTGTGGGACATACTACAAACTCCAAATTCAAAATGTTGATGTAGCTTTGAAAACTGAAGAAGAAAGCAGAGAAAGGTGGCTAGAATTTGCAGTGTATTTGTTTGCGGAGGAACGTTTTGATTTGTCGACATGCCAGATCATCCGTAAGTATAGCTATGACAATTTAGAGGACAACAAAATGCCTCCCAGAGCAATACACAATAAGTTAGATATGATTGAAATTCCAGAGGAACTTTGAGATCTGAATGTTTATGAAACAATGCTGATACAATCGATACACCCTTTTCAAGCAGGAGTTCGTATGGAACCAAAGACGGGGAAACTACTACTGACTGAGCTACAGAAGGTATTTAAAGGTAGCATTGTATGCTTACCTTTAGATTTTAAATACAGTTTGGAAACAATGAATGCCAAGAGAGATTTGGAAGAACCACTTGTTATTCTAGTGAATGGTGGTGGAGCGCATCTTGAGCGCTGCACAAGATGGCCGTCGGACTTTGATTCTCCCGGTCAGCTCCGGCGTACACGAGGAATTCAGCACTTCTACCACATGACTCCTCCTCCCAAGCCCAGAATTCATTGTCGGAAGGTGGGTGACAGCCTTCTCTAACTTTTTCATGCTTTTTGCACACAGCATTAGCATAATTTTTCTCATGCTGCATTGTGCGCGTCAGGGGACGCCGCCATTTTGAAAACACATGTGCTCCTGAGAGGATTTGTTTGATGCAACACGGCGGCTGGGAATATTTATTTATTGACTTTGGATGGCATCAAGAATAGGATTTGGCCACAGTAGAGGGCTCTATTCACCTGTTTAAGGTACACTTTGCTTTTCCTATATTTCTTCTGCTGTATTAGTGCAGAATTTCAAGCTGCGCTGCATGCTTCAAGGAGCATTGAAATCTCAGGCCCTCATTTGTCCCTGAAGTATTTGCTGAGACATGGTGGCAGGAGGATTACATCTATTCTGCTCTGGGCTGTCTCATGGAGCCAATTTGATCACAGTAAGGGAAATTAACTGAATTATTCAAGCAGCTTTTGGTTATCCCAGATTTATCCTGCAGTTGCTTGGTTCTTCTATGTGGAGCTATATGCAGTTTCCCAAATGCTGAACTATGTCAAGTTGAGGGTTCTTTATTGCCACTTGGACCACTGCTACTACCCTTTTGATTATTATTAACTCCTATGGTACTGCAGCGCATGTCTTCCAGGTCTCCTGGTCACGCTGTATAACGTGTTTTCAATCTTACACTGGGTCCTCTGAGGAAAGTAAATAATAAAATAGCCTCCACTTTCTCCCACACCTGAAGGGTACATTAACGGTATTGACTATTCCTCCTTCCTATATGGGTAGGTCTGTGAAGCAGAAGTGCAAAGTCACACCTCTCCCATCTTCTACCAAGCTCATCACTCGTCCTAAAATTCACCAGTGGGACCTTGTCCCTAAGACGTTCTTAGCCCTTATGAAGAGCTCCAGTAACCTAGGGATGGGGTGATCTATTTCAGCATCTTGACCTTTGTCAAAAACACTTTGTTGTGGAAATCAATGCCTCCCTGATGCACATTGAGAAGAAATGGTCTACTCATGACCAATGCATCACAGCTATCGAACAGAGGATTAGCGATGTGGAAGACTCGCTCCCAGTGGTATCTCGGCTGACAAAGGAAATAGAGTTTCTCAAACGGACTACTGAAGACTTGGAAAACAGGAATCGGAGAAATAACTTACATGCTTATGGCATTCCGGAGAACTCAGAGGGAACCAACATGATTTCCTTTTTGCAAAAGGTCATCCCTTCTATCGTTCACTTACCTGACGACAGCCTACTCAATATTCAAAGAGCGCATCGCCTTGGTCCCAAATCATCTGCTACATCTTCTCATCATAGACCTAGAGTCATTATTGTCCTTTACTTGCAGCAGAACAATTTAATGCACATCCAGTCAGCGACTAAACAAGCAGGGCCTCTCCTGTGGTCTGGCCACAAGATCTATTTCTCACAGGATGTTTCCAACGCAATGGCCACAAGGAGGAAAAG
Organism: Calotriton arnoldi; assembly: GCA_963921515.1. NCBI lineage: Eukaryota > Metazoa > Chordata > Amphibia > Caudata > Salamandridae > Calotriton > Calotriton arnoldi. The sequence goes on from CAWUFW010012415.1 coordinate 432,121, forward strand.
TTTCCTTGACCTCCATCAACAACTAAAATCCATGAACATCAGCTATGGTCTTGTTCATCCATGCTTTTTCAAAATCACTTATAAAGAGAACTCTAATACCTTTGAGGACCCAGCTAAATTGCAGGACTTTCTTCGACAGCATCGCCTCGAAGATATGGAAATTGGTGCTGCAGCAACAGTGCTTAATTTGTAAAATATTAAGTGCCAGGGCTCTGACCAGGAGGCCACTGCAGCTTGCACCACCCATTGCCCTTGTCATCTCAGCCAAAACAACTACTAACCATCTCTCTTGCATGTAAATGCGACAGTTCAGATTATTCCAGTTCCCCAACCCTAAAGGAATGGCTGGGGAGGCAGGTATTAGCACTATTTTAAAGTATATTGTATTCCTACACAACTGTTGTTCTGCTCATCTCTAAATTAGATGAGCATCGCCACCATGTGGTAGACTGTTCTAAGTATGGTGGTGACAATTAGGTGCCGGTGCCCAGCACCGGAAACTAATTAAGTGCCGGTGCTGAGCACCGGAAAGCACCGGCTCAAATTAAGCACTGCGCAGCAAAGACATGATTGTTATTTTTACCTTGTTGTTTTATCTTCTTGATTCACAAAATGTTCTCTTTCATTTAGGTACTGTTTTTTTGGGATTATGTACTTTGTATAACCCGCTTCTGTCCCATTGTTTTTCAGGCCCAGCGTATTATATGGCATCTGTCTCCTGTCTTAATGCATTCTGCCCTTTCATTGTGTGTGCTGTCCCTACAGCATCCCACCTCTTGTAGTCCATGGTAAGTTTATTAGTACACTATTTATCCTATTGTATTCTGCCTTCTTAAAAATTGTTTAGCGTCATACTGTCCCCTCATGCCTATGTTTCTCTCTCTAATGGCTATTGTTGAAACTTTTGCTTTTAATGTTCGCTATTTTCCTTTTCTTGTTCACCAGAGCCAAGTCTGGTCTCATCTTTTTTAGGTGCACCGTACCCTCCTCATCTCCCAGGATGCACTATTTTTCATATAATGATATTTTTGCAACTAAGGTTCTTTCTTCCTCTGTTGCCTTTATGTTTTCCTTGTTTTACGGGGGTTATTCACCCCCTTTTCATCTTCCTTTTTTATCTCTTCTCATTCTGTCCTCTTTTTCTCTCTTTGATTTCACAGTTGAAACTTCCTACATACATTATTATTAAGCTTATATATCTCCTTAATGTTCAAGTATGACTTCTTAACACATGCCGCTTAGCATAACAATGTGGAATGTAAAAGGTTTGAAAAATCACTTTAAATGCCAGTGCGTTCTGTCACACTTATTTAGATTACATTGCCATCTCACTTTACTTCAGGAAACTCACCTTACCGAAGCGGATATTAACAAGTTTAAAAAACAATGGATGGGCAAACTCTACATTTCCCCCTCTGTACAACATAAGAATAGGGTAGCCATTCTATGTCATCTAGATCTAAATTTTTCATTAGCTACCTAGGAAAATGACGAAGCGTGCAGAAGGGTTTTGGTACAACTTAAAATCGATAGTATAATTTTCACGATTCTTAATGTTTATGGCCCTACTAATCCCAATCCCACTTTTTGGAAGACTATTTCTCAATGGGTCATTCAAAACTTAACTGAAAACTTTACCTTGGGGGTGATTGTAATCAAATTATTGACCCCTTTCTTGACCATTACTCATCTATGAGATTTCTCCCTCATAAAGCCTACAAAGCATTTAAGCATGCTCTCACACATAATGCTCTTTCGTATTCATGGAGACTAGCACACCCCTCTGTCCACGAATTCTCCTTCTATTCTGCCTCTCCTAAATCACAGACTACAATAGACTATGTTTTCCTGAACAAACATGTCACCCAACACCTAGTACATTCGGAGATAGGCTCAATTTTGATCTCGAACCATGCCTCTGTTTGTACCATTCTAGACGTTCTTCACAATACCCTGCCTAGATCCAGTTGGAGGTTTAATAACCATCTACTTTCTGATAAAGCTTTTATCACTTCTTATGAGGCGTTTGTTCATGAATATTTTGAGATTAATGATATAGGAGAGACCTCTTTTCACTTTGTTTAGGAAACGTTTAAAGCTGCATCCACAGGTTTCATTATTGGTTACATTTCTATCAAACGAAAAGCTATGGAGAAAGAATCTGCTTCCATTCTAAGTGAAATCAGGAGATTAGAACACAAATACTTTACATCTAAGAATAACTAAACTGACCTAAATGTGCTAGTGGTAGCTAAGATTCAATTCAATAAACCAACTACGGCGAATGCATGTGGTACTCTCCTTAAGTTCAACACTAGATATTATGGAGGAAGAAATAAAACTGGTATCTTGTTAGCAAATTACCTAAGATGCAGGAAAGAATTGAAAATATGTCCTGGAGTACCGGTATGCCGAGGCGCGCTACGCTAATGTTACAGAAATTGTGATTAAGGCGAGAAGGTGTTAAAGTAAGTTATCTCACCACGCAAATAGAAGATCCATTCTAACATTAGTTGAATAAGAAATTGAAAAAGAACACTCCGGGGACGCAACCAAAAATTATTATATGGTTTTAATAAAAGTAACCATAGAGGAATTGATTAACCTCCAGGGCAACACATACTTTGAGAGTTAGAAAGTGGATAAGGATATACCACCACCCGGGGACACAACCAGAAGTGATTAAGTTTTATATAAATAAGTCAGCAGTGAGGAATTGATTAACCTCACCGAAAACATATAGTTGGTCCCCCAAAAAGACAGTCGGAGATGCATCTTAGATGCTAATAAAGTTATTGACACATCAAACCAAGATGGTGTTACAACAAGACTACGAATAAACATATTCTGCAATACTACTTTTTCTGTCCTGAAGAAGGTGGTGCTAACCAGTCTTTCCCACCGAAACGCTGCATCGACACGTTTAGAGTATTGTTGTTTTAAATCATTTTTGTTTTAAGTGTGATTTTAATGAAATTTGTGTACATGATATAGTAGTGGACATATGCTAAAAGAACTGGCATTTTAAGAAATGTGGTGTACAATTTAAGATCTATGATTTACGACACATAAAAGATATAAAATCTTTGTGTTCATGAAACAATCATGTTTTTAATTTAATTGTATTATGCATTAAAGTGTGAAGAACTGTAATTCTGAATTATATTAGATATTTTTAATAAACAAGAGTTATTTTTATAGTACTGGCAAGGCAATTCATTCTTATTTCCTGATTTTATTATTATCTTCTTATCTCTATGTTGGTATGACTGCATAAAAATAGGGACATGTCTAAAATACATCAAAGGGAATAGTTTATTATTATTGGAAAGAAAAATCCTCCATTAAATCTATTACCAATTAATTTGGCACCAACCTATTTTGTGATTTGGACATTGCTCGATGTTTTGTTGACTATTATCAAACCTTAAATACCCCTGAATTCATGCCTTCTGAGGATTCTCTCATCTTTTTTTTCACTCTTCAATACACAAGTCCTCACAAATTGATCTAGCTCCTCTCGAGAACCCATTATGATTGGAAGAATTGTTTTCAGCAGTCAAACAACTTCCAATAATTAAAGTGCCCGGACCAGATGGGTTCACGGTTGAATTTTACTTTCAGTTTTCTAAATAATTTTTCCCTAAATTATTTAAACAAATTACTAATTTTGTCTCACTGAATAAATCTTCCAGCTCTTTTACAGAATCTATGAACTGTCTTATTCCAGAAAAGACAGATATACCTCTCAATGCAAAAATTGTCATCCCATATCACTGATAAATACAGACTGCAAAATATTTGCTAAAGCACTGGCTCTCAGACTCAATGACTTCATGCCTGATCTAATTGAAGTTGAGTAGTTAGGTTTTGTTAAAAATAGGAATATTGTGGATAATTTGTGGGTCTTTTTAAATATTCTGAGTAAAGCAGCTAAACTTAAACACTCCCTGGCCGCGGTAGCTTTGGATACTGAAAAGGCATTCAATCAGGTTGACTGGGAACTAATGTATGCTCTTTATTGGCACAGGTTTGGCCCTCGCTTTCTTCAAATAATTTCTTTACTATATTCCTCACCTTGTTCTTCTGTCCTGGTCAATGGCATACAATATTCCTACTTCCCTCTACATAGAGGTACAAGGCAGGTATGCCCTTTATCGCCCCTGCTGCTTATTCTTGCCCTTGAACCTATTTTATATAGGCTGAAGCATTCTGATGCCTTTTCTGGTTTTCAGCTAAATAACTTACATATTAAAATTACAGCATATGCAGATGACATCCTTCTCTATATCTCTATAACAGAATCATCTCTTCCTCACTTCTTTGAAGAGCCACATGCACACTCGAAGGTGTCTGATTACAAACTTAATATAGAAAAGTCCAAAGTGATGCCATTGAATAAATTCTGTTTTAAAATACCTTTTGCTGGTATGAGTCTCTCCTGGAACCCTGAGAAGATCAAATGCCTAGGAATCCTGTATCGCACAAATCTCAGAGACACACTTCATTCCAATATGGATGTTCTTCTTGCAAAAATCGTGAAACTGACGTAAGGCTGGTCTCTATTTTTGTCATAGAGAGGCCACCTTGACACTATCAAAATGATGGTACTTCCTATTATTAATTTCTATCTTATGATGCTACCTATTAAAATACCTGGTAAATACTTCATAGCTATTGATAGACTCTATATTAATTTCTATGGAACGGGAAACCATCTTGTATTTCTTTACACGCCTACATTTACCCAAATCATCAGGGGGGGGGCAATTCCCCCAACTTCTTTAGTTATCACAAAGCCTTTGGTATTATAAAATGCCAAAGTTGTTTTATTGAATCTCAAGACTCTCAGTCCAAATTGTGGCACCAGCTGGAACTTATCTCTCCATTCTTTCATACTCATATTATACATATGTTTCATCCTCCTAAATAGTGGATACCCACAGTTATATCACACTCTTGTTCTCTTTTCAAGCCTTATTTAGTAACCCATCTCTCCTTATATGAGCTATTTGTCCAAAGTCCTATTTGGTATAATAAAAGGCTTGTAGCAAATGGTAAACTGATCTTGTGGCAGGATTGGTTAAATAAGGGTATATTTACTGTTTCTCAATTTCTTCTCCACAACAGTACAATTATTCCATTTGCAACTCTCTCCTCTTCCTTCAACCTTTCCCCAAACTATCTCAAACAATATCAGCTTTTGAAATCTTTGCTTGTTCCTATACTGGTATCTCTTCCTACTTCTTCCATTCCCGGGCATGGTCCGCAGTCCTCCCATAGTCATTTCATTTAAACTTCCAAGGCGACACTAATATATAAAATACTGAAAACACTCCCGTTAGATGGACCTAAATCCAAACTGGAACTTTTATGGGAATCTGATTTATTCTCCAGTTGGCCTACACCAATTTGGCAGAAGTTCTGTCAACCTCACTCAAATGCTATATTATTTCTACAACAGATTCTATTATACACCAGAACACTTGTTTAAACTCAGATTGTTCAAAAGGATACTTGCTGGCATTGCAATACCAATCCTGGTACCTATCTTCACATGTTTTTCCTCTGTCCTAAGCTGTCTCTTTTTCTGGGAGCAGTTATGGACAAGAATAGGGGACTTCATTGAAGTTCACACTCCATTCTCCATTGTCATTTTGTTTCTAGGTGAGTTAAGTAATATATGGCCTCAGAATAAATTGATTCGCACACTTGTTGATCTGTTGATTGCGATTGGCTTCCAGGTAAGGTAATTACCTCAAATTGGAAATCTACAAACAATATAACCCTACAACAGTGGTGAAACTTGGTTTGTCACAACCATTGTCTGGACTGCTATAGTTTACATTCTGCATCTTTGTCGGCAAAAAGTTGAACAACTTAGGGAATCATTGACTCAATATCTGACTTTACATGCAACCAATCCAACTTAATTACATAATACATTTCAATGCATTGATTATAGGTCATTGTTTGTATATTTCCCCATTGATTATATTGTTCTTTTTAGCATATAATATGTTTATGCATGGCTTTTTTCAAGTTCCTTTTTATATTACAAAGTTTACAGTTTTCTCCTCTTCTTCTCTCTTTCTTCTCTATTTCCTCTCTTTCCCTTTACTTTACTTTCCCTTTAACTCTTTCCTTACAATTTTTTCTTGGATTACACTCCGTTCAGTCCAGTTATTAGTTAAATAGTATTAACTTTACTCTTGATGTTAGCATGAGTTTCATTACTTATTTTCTTTATTGTATCTCATCTTGTTAGTTAACTGATTTGCTGGAATTTATGTATATCTTCTATTACTTCAATAAAAATACTAAACTAAAAACAATTCTAGTGAATGGTGTGCCCACAAAAAACAAACAAATCTGGTAGAAACCAGTGGATGTAAATAAGATGAAGAAAGCTTCTTTCTACCTAAAACAGAATAGAGTGTACTATAAAGATGTAGATGTTGTTGCAAATGGATGTTGCAGGGAAGAAGAAATGTTGCCTTCAAATGGACAGTTTGAAAAAGTGTATAGAAGTAGATCTGAAGAAATACATGAGCAATACAGTATCCATCCACTGCATTCAAAAGAGGTTAAGGGAGGTGCTATTGAACTGTGTCAGATGATACAAGCCAAAGCAGTTCCAATGAGTGTGTAGGAGAAAACTTTACAAGCTCAATGTTTTCCTCAACTATTTCCAACTGGAGTAGGCAGACAGTATTAGGATCACCCTGCGCAAATATCTGCAGATAAGGATAGGTCAACAAGATTATAATCAGAGGACCCTAGCTTTTGACAAAGTATTCTATATGTATTCCATCTCTTATTTGAAAGTGATTTGTCTGGACTATCATATGCAGTTAACCATATTCTTAAGGCAGGAGTTAACCTACAAAATACATCTGCAAAAGACTTTGTTGACAAAATTCATGGAAAAGATGAGAAGCTGGAGTACAATTTGATGAATTTGATGGCATGCCAACGTGGGACCAATGAGAATTTTTATCATTGTCATGGTGAGCTAAAGTGCAAGTTGTGAAATGTAGGTGCATCAACTTGGTTTCTAACCCTGCGTTGTGCAGAGTATTCATGGGATGACTTGCATGATTTTTCAAGAGATGTAAACTCTAGCATTAAGGGTATCAAGTTCAAGACACAAGGAGAACTTTGCTCTTTGGATCCTGAAAATGTTTGCAGGTATTTTAACCACAGAGTTCAAGCCATGCTGTCCTTCATCTGCAATAACAGAAAATCCACCTCTTGGAGACGTTACTGATTTCTTTCGGCAAAAAGAGTACCAAGCAAATGGTGCTCCTCATATTCACATGCTGTTGTGAGTGAAATATGCAACTAAATTTGGAATAGACGCAGATGAGTCTGTACTTTCTTTCATAGAGGAGTATGTTATCTGTATGTTACATGTAGCATTCCAAAAGAAACTGAGGAAAAGGCCTAAAGCAGCAAGTACTGTGTTTCCAGTCACATAGATGTGGAAAGTACTGTCGGCAAAAGTACAGAGCAAAAATAAAATATTATACATAATGTGGTTTTGGATTTCCAAGACAGGTTATCTCAAAAGGCAGAGTGAACAGTCAGACATATACTTACTCAAACAGCACCAAAATCACGTAAACCTCAGGAGAACAGAGGCTTCAAAATATATTAATGACTACAATCCTGTGATTTTGAAAATGTGGTATGCAAATATAGATATTCAATTTGTGGCAGACAACTCTATAGCTTTTGCTCGTTATGTTACTTCACACATAACAAAATCTGAGAAGACGGATATGAAAGATGTGTAGGAAGAGTGCCAAGACGCCCTCGGGCATGAGCTGCGCTTTATAAATTACATTTACATTACTTTACATTACATTACAAGATGTTTTGAGACGGATTATGATGTTCTATTTGAAGGAAAACATTTGATTGTTTTTGGATATCCACTGAAACTTACACCTTTCAAGGGTCAGCCTGTATTTAAACCACCACTCCATGATGTAACTAGGAATTCTTTGGGAAGCATTGGAAATGTGAATATTTGGTTAACTTTTTAATACAACGAATTCATCAGGAAAATGAGACAAGTGTCTGACATGGAATATGGAAATATTCTGAAGGAAATTAGAGTAGGTGTTCTTTCAAAAGAGGGAAGGCATGTTCTAGAAAGTCGCCTTCTCAAAAAACTTCCTCCAACAATGAAGACCACAGCAGAACTAATGTTCAGTTTTATACAAGGAGGTAAACATAATGTGTGTCTAATGCCTACTCTAGAGGAGTGGGCAACTTTTAACAATGAATTGCTGGAATTGGAAAAACAAGAAATGTTGCAACTGAAGGCAATAGATAAAATGAAACACCACTGTGTTATTATATTTTTGAGTGATAATTTACAAACAATTAATTTATTAGAGAAATCTGTTTCACGAACTGCAAGATTGGTGAAATGTTTAAGTGTATGTAAACAAAACGTAGAGTGATTTTGCACCAAAATTTAAATGTTGAAGAAGGTTTAGTTAATGGTGCCATGGGTAAAGTTGTTAACTTTGTTCATTTTGCAAATAGGAATGAAGTAGAATACTTTGAGAATAAATTTGATCAGATTCACAGCGCAAAGCAAATTGTATGATCTACTGCACATTTTTTGCTTGTGAAAGATATATATGTTTGACGGAAACAATTTCCAGTTTCCCTAGCATATGCAGTTACTATTCATAGGTCACAAGGTTCAAGTGTAGATGCAGCATTTATTAGTATTAGTACTACAGTGTTTAAGGAAGACACGTCATTTGTAGCTTTGTCTCAAGTTAGGATATTATCTGGTTGCATTTGATGACAGCAGAGGAAATGCAGATACAAGTTGTGTAAAAGAATACAACCAATTAAGAAGTCTTTATGCTCCTCACTTAGGACAGTATCCAAGTTATGAGAAAATGCCAATTTGTCCAAAGCGGAAACTTTCAAAGCCGTCTAGTGATGCTCTCCCAAAGAAGGAAATCAAAGAGAAGAAGGAAGGTGTTAAGAAACAAAAAATTTTAAATGATGGAGATATTGTTGGTTATCAGTTGTCAAACCCCTCTGGTGTGAACTGTTATGCTAATGTTGTGGTAAATATGTTGTTTGTATTACCTCGTGTTGTAGATGCAATCAAAAACAAATAACTGAACATGTTGTGTTCTGCACTGTCTGTTTTGTTGAAGCGTCTGGGTAGTGACAGAACTAAAACACAGTGTGCGTCGAGACCTTGTAGATATATGTAGTAGATCTTCACAGTTTACTCCAAATACTCAACAGGAGTTTCTAATGGTGATGCTTGATGTTTTAGAAGAGAAAATACCTATTGATGTGTTGTTTGGACTTAGTTACTCATGGAATCATGAATGTGAAGATTGCTTATATACATCAACTACAGAAATAGATTAGGAGCGTTTTATTAATTTAACATTACCAGATTGCAAAAGTGCGTCTTTTGACAAATTGCTCAGAGAAACTGCACAAACAATATATGCACAAATTGTTGAAGAGATCTTTTGTCAGCTTAATGTGTAGGAAGAAGTGGCAAATATGGTATTTTAATGCTACAACAATGCAGACCAAATGGTAGTAAATTAGAAACAGATTACAAACTTTAGAGCAGGACAAATATCTATTTCTGGAAAAACATATACTTCCATTGCTATTATCTTTCATGAAGGACTTAGCATGACATCTGGTCATTACATTGTGTATCTAAAAAGTAGAAGTGGATGGACAGAATGCAATGATAGCAACCTAAAATTCAAGCAAATATTGCCTTGGAAACTACCTAATTCCTATCTATTATTTCTGGAAACCAAAGTTCTAAGGATGATTACAGTTCAAAAAGTTGAACAGTCTAGTTGTAGTAGATGTATTATCAGAATTTATGACATCATTCAGCCTACCAGGGGTGATGTTTTTATAAGGGTTTCCATATGCTAGTGAGCCTTATATATCTAGAAGTAGTTTTAATGATGGAAATGCCATTTTCAGGATATGTTTCTTTATATAAGTAGAGCAAGTATAGTTAAAGTGATTTTTTGTACGGAGTACAATTGACACTGTTGCTTATTTAGAGTGACGTAGTGTGCAATTCTGGATTTTTCTACAATCTGTCTGATTGTTTTTCCCCACTGTTCCAGGATAATTCTTTATAGAGTACAAAATGTATGGTGTATAAGTATAAAAGCTGAGAAATGGGAAAATTAAATGCTTATTATAACATAGCATTACAGCATGAATATGTGTAGTGATTTATTACAATTATCAGCTTGTGTATTGTTCAAATCTTTAAGTTGAATTTGCGACTTTATAAATTGTAATACTATTATTGGCATTGGGTGGCTCAGTCCTCTTTTTCATATCCGTCCTGGGGTTGCTTAACCATGAAGTTCATAGAGTTTAAACTGTCCACCTCATACGAACAATATTTATTTATTTATGTATTTATAAAGTTTTATATAGCGCGAACGTGACCCAAGGGTATCAGAGCGCTTTACAGTTACATGAGGTAAATACAGTATAGAATACAGTAGGTATAGCAGCATTAGTATACATATGAATTCCTGTACACGTCTTTCTTAAACATTATCAACAGACCACGTTTAAGATCTACTTAATAAATCAAAGGTATACCAGTGGTTCCGATGTGTAACTTCCGTATGATTAACATCACTATTACAAAGATCCATTAAATGTAGAACTGTACAGTCTAAGAAGCCTTTGCAGTTAATTGATGGGTTTATCTTTACATTTGTTTTTGGATAGTTTTGGTGTCTTTTGTGGTCTTTATGTGCATGATGCATCCCTATATGTCAGGACTGTGTTATGTCTGTCTATTTGCAACGATGCAGATGATGATCCGTCCTTTCTAGGGAAGGAACTTGCTCATTAGGAAGATCTTCGTTTCCCTCTTGAACGTTGCCGTGTTCGGAATTTTTCTAATGTTTGGAGGGAGTGAATTCCAGATTCTGGGGGCCTCTCCGGAGAATGCTCTGTCATACGTTTTCTTCTTCTGAAAGATGGGCGGTATCAGCAGCAGGTCTCCGGCACTCCTGGAAGGTCTGCTACCCCCTGATATTTCAATTTTCTGGGCTAGGTACATTGGTGTTTTGTAGTGGAGTGCTTTGTGGGTAATACATGCCAGTTTAAGTTGAATTCTGGATTTGTATGGTAGCCAGTTTAGTGCTTTCAGGTGTGGGGAAATGTGGTCGTATTTTCTAGAACCAGTAATGAGTCTTGCGGCCGCATAGAGACAGGCTTTTAGTGGTGCTGTGGAGATTTTTGGTAGACCTGTTAGTGTTGTACATCCATATTCAATCCTTGATATCACTAAGGACTGAATATCTGGAGGCTATTACGATTCCCCAGGATAGGAAGCTGTAAATGCAATTTAGATTTGGTTCACTTCCTGTGAATTCCCTTACAGCTTCCTGGCGTCAGCCATCCATTTTTTCACAATTTTGTCCAGGCTGTCCCCTTGCTGTTGAGTCAATTGGTCACATATTTTTTGCCTGCCCACTGTACCAGCGGCCGAGAGCCAAATGGCTTGTTCCCATCTGTAAACGTTTTGGTATTCAATGCCATCTCGAGGCACTGTGCATTCTAAAATCTGACTCTAGCTTACTGGTAGTCTGCGCTGTAGCAACGTTTCTTGGTATTATGTGGGCAATTCGAAGGTCAGTCTTGAAATTGTTTTAACATTATATTTGTCAATGTACAACACTTTTATGTACTTTTTATGGTGTCTCAATTGTTTATTTAATCTCTGTGTAACTGTGAAAATAGTGATTTTAACTGGTCCAGTCTTTTAGCGCTATTCTCATTAACACACCCACTCACACAACAATGCAGTCACTCACACATCCAGACATACCAATAAAGGCACTCTCACACCCAAACAAACAGTAATAGAGCTACTCACACACCAACTACACACTGATACAGCCACTCACACATCCACTTACACACCGTTACAGCCACTGGCATACCCAGATACACACTGATACAGCCACTCACACACCCACTCACACATTGATATAGCCACTCACACACTGATACAGCCACTCATACATCCACTCACACACCAATACAGCCACTGTCACACCCAACCAAACACTATTAGAGCCTTTTACACACCAACCACAAACTACTAAAGCCACTCAGACACCCAGCCACATACTGAGGCAGCTACTCACACAGCCACTCATAGACAGCTACATGCACTTACATACCCACTCACACACCCATACACCCACTCACACATCCAGCCATACACCGATACAGCCACTCACACACCCAGGCACATGCCAATACATCCACTCAGGCACCCAATCACACACCCATACAGCTACTCAAACAGTTACTCACAGATGCATACAGCCACTCACACACTGATACAGCCACTCACACACCCAGCCACACACTGCTACAGGCACTGACACACCCACTGTGGGAAATTGCCTCTTTTGACATGGTTAGCCGCCCACTTTTTGTCTGGAACATGATGTTGTTTTGATTGAAAGTAGACAGGGTCCCTGCAAACCAGGTCCCCTGTGCCAGAGCTCCTTCCCTAAAATGGTACCATGACCGCAAACTGCTGGGTTAACATTGCTGAACTGAAAAATTGCACTGTGTACACTTTTTAAAGTGAAAAGTATTTTTATTTAAAAACATACTTACCATTTAACGTACATCTTGGTCTTAAAATAAATCTTGAAAGAAGCTTATTTTTTTTATAAAATTGGTGTGGATCTCCTTTTTGAGTGGTGTCTCATTTTTTAGTCACTGTGTGTATAACAGATGTCTTACACTCCTCTGTATAAGGCCTAAGGCTGCTAGACCACACTACTACAAGTAGAGCACTTTGTGTTTACATTGAGCCCTGTACACTTCTGGGGGAATCACTGGACTCTTTACACAATATAATCACTTAGTGGTATATCACATAAAGTGCCAGCTTCCTACACCCAGTCACAAAATGATACAGCCACTCACACATCGATACAGCCACTGAAACACTCACTTACACATGGATACAGCCACTCTCACACCCACCCACACACTTACACAGCCACTCACTCACACACCCATCCAAACACTGATAAAGCCCCTTACACACCCAGCCAACACTGATACACCCAATCTCACACTCACTCACTCACTGATACAGCCTTATTGATGTCACTGACCATGTCATGAGTGATGTAATATGTGAGGTCATAAGCAGTGCATTGCTGGGGCGTAAGTTATAGTTAGCTCAGGTAACTATAACTGCTGAATTTCTAAGGTTTTGCGATGTAAAATCTGAGCCTAACTATAATGTCCCTGTAACCTTTATTTTTTTTAGTGAATTTGTAAGGTTTTTAATGCTATTTCCTAACTAAAATGTCCCTGTAACCTTTGTTTTTTGGGGGGGAGAATTTCTAAGGTTTTTTTAGTTGTATTTCCTAACTATAAAGTCCCTGTAACCTTTATTTTTTGGGGGGAGAATTTCTAACGTTTTTTTAATTTTAATTCCAAACTATAATATCCTGGAAACCTTTGGTTTTTATAGTGAATATATATATATATATATATATATATATATATATATATCAGGATTTCTCTCACCCCTGGTTCCGCGGTGAAGGATTACGAGCCACGCCGGTAGCAGTTTTTCAATTTGCACTTATTCAGTGGGCACAAAAAGGACGCGTTTCGACTCCAACCGGAGTCTTGGTCACATGACCTTGCCTGTGGTCTCGCTTTTTTTTTATATATTTACAAGTTTACGTCCACCATGACGTTTCAGAAAGATGCATAGAAATAAACAACAGACTTATCACTACGGTGAGTAATGTATGTGTTGGAAAAGAAATTTCATGTGAGAACATTTAGGCATTCATTTGATTTTACAAAGTCAATTTAAACATGGTTTACAAAAACAAATAGTTATCCTTTGTTATTTAGTACAAATAAGGACAGGTCACATTATTTTTATATTACTCAGTCAGTGGCTCATGGTTAACTTCGTCATCGGTGTGAAACAATAAAAGTACAGTACATAATTGGAATGCCTATAGTAGGCTTGTTCAACAACCGAGCAAGGAGGAAGATTCATTAACATAGTAATTATAACTATTTACAGTGTGTTCGGCCAGTGTGTCCTTCTGTATCTTGTGTGTGCAGGGGTTCTAATGTGACATTGTCGTTACTGGGTTCAGTACCCTATATTTATATCTGTCTATCTATGTATCCTTCCATCAATCTATCTAAAACTGGCAAAGATAGCAAGCACTTACTTGGTGGGGTCATAGAGGTGCAGCCAGTCCCTACATTAATCCTCCAACTCTGATACAATTCTTCAAGCAGCAGCAAAAAAAATCTGATCAAGCCATGGGGCAAAACGTGTCAATTTTTCCAGATTTATTTGAACGGCACCAACAAGAGTTGACCCATTTCACCTCATGGCATAATCATAGTTTTTGCTGCTGCTGTGCAAGTCCTTACATGTATTTGTATATTAATATGCATATCTGTGTGATGATGGAACACATACACATGGATTGTAATGTGCATGTGTATGGCTAACCATACCTCTGCAAATATTTACACACACAAAAACGCCTATAGAGTATTGCACTCTGAATTGACTACATACACAAACATATTACAGATTGGCACAATTTCTCATGCTCCAATCTACCAAAAAATGTTGGCATCCTGTTTCGTGTATAAGTGTGTGAATTTTGCAAGTTTACATTAAAAATCCCACCAATCCCCTTCTCACTAATCCCCTAAATACATATGTACACATATATGTGTGGTTGTGTATATCATTTCCCTTCCAATACTAAGGGATGAATAGAAATTGGTGCCACGGTATAGTCTGAATTTAATTTTTCATCTTCTAAAATTGTAGTAATTTGCTATGGCATTTTTATTTCAAAATAGCTTTCACTGTATCTATGTGCCAAGCATGCAATTTGTCCAAATTTAGAAACTTCTTACTTGAACCTTTATATTTCTAGCTCAAAGTTAATATTAGATTTCAGAGATGTAAGAAAAACTAGTCCAGGCTTCCATTCAAGATATACAAACATCAATGAAGGTCTTCTGAAATCAGTAAAAGCACTGTCATGTGAGTGGTCATAATTTCCAGAGTAGTGTGAAGAAGCAGAATTGTGTGAATGTTCTCTCAAGGTAGTCTGTCAGTGGCCCCAAAGTCAAACCTGCATCCAAAAAAACATGTTTCAAAAAACTAAACACACCAGCATCACAGAACGAACAATCTCTCACACTTAGTTATCAAACAGCTCAACACACCAGTACTCACCACCTTTCTAAGAGCAGTTGAAACCTCTCCCACCCACCAAGCAAAGTGAGGTGCAATTCAGCCACTAACCTCTCAAAGAAATTATTACATATGAACTCAACTCTAAGGGTGGGCAGGACTCGTGGAGTTTCACTCCGCAGAAATCCACGTAAACACCCAAAAACTCTGCGAGATTCTGTGGAGTTCAGCGAGCTGCTGAATTCAGTACGCTGCGCTGCTTTCACTGATTGTTAGCACCGGGAGCTTGGCCCAAGCTGTAAACTCAGGCCAAACTGTACCACATGGTGTGCCATAGGGTGCTGGTTCTTTCTGATGCTTGCGTAGACTGTTTTTTTACTTGAGCGGCAGCTTCCTCAACGCGAGCGGCAGCTTTCTCAACATTAGTGGTAGTGACCTGCATCGACTGCCGGCGTTGAGAAATCTCGCTGATAGGCGGTCTAGTGTTCTATTTTGTCGCTTGCGTTCACCAACTTAACGTTGGCAAACCGGGTGCAAGAAAAAACTCTGCCACATGGCTGTAGGCGGAGTTTTTCCAGAACTCCATGCTCCAAGCAGAGCGCAGAGTAGGCAAAACTCTGAGAACTCCACCAGAGGAGCGGAGTTTATCGCCCACTCCTACCCAACTCACAAAGAGTGAAATATGCCAGCATTCACTCATCACTCTACGACTGAAACAGAGTAAACTTACTGACCTCCCAAAGAGTCAAACATCCATGCACCAACTCACCTCCCAAAGGCTAACCATATCTCCATCAAGCCACAGTTCAAAGAGCTACACACAACTCTTGAAGCTTATATCTTCAAAGACTTCTAGGCACAATACATTTTGTTATCTACATTGGTGCCCTGGGTAATTGGATGAGTGTGTTTTGCATGCTCAGTCCTACTTTAAGATTCTGTTCCCTTTTCCTTAGCACTGAAAATCTGTCAACCAGCTAGGTCCTTGTTTTACAACTGTCTGGATGTTATATCAAACCCGGGACTTATACAGACTGTCATATGGCCTCAAGCA
Organism: Calotriton arnoldi; assembly: GCA_963921515.1. Lineage (NCBI taxonomy): Eukaryota > Metazoa > Chordata > Amphibia > Caudata > Salamandridae > Calotriton > Calotriton arnoldi. The sequence continues at coordinate 448,461 of CAWUFW010012415.1, forward strand.
TGAAAGCTCTTTTTCACATTTACACTATCATAAAACTATGGGTTTGCTTTGACCAGCACAGAAAACACATGCAGCTGTTTCACTGTTGTTCTCTAGGTTTGAGTATGCCATTTCTTTGTATTCATGACACCCAGTCTGTTTACTAAATAGGCTGTAGAGGGCTGCAAAATACTGCCCGTTTCCAGAAGCTCTGATCGTATGCCAGTAGTGAAACAATGGCATTGGTTTATTGTCATTTGATGCCATCTATTTAAGGCACACGACAGAAGAGCAATCTATTGTGGCATGAATCTCCCAAATCACTTCACTCATTCAGAGCACATGTAACCATTGGTCTAAATGTTTGCAGTTCACACATTTATCTTCCAGGAGTCCCATCTGTGCAATTAAATACATTTAAAACCTATAATGACATTTAATTTACATTTTTATATCCAGCTTAAAATGTAATTAATGAACTACCAATTTGGCGGTAATTCTTTTATCTTGCAACTAAGGTCAGTGTAAACGTTCCCCATTGTGTTTCGTGTGTGCATTGCAAAACAAAACATAAACGCATCTCAAACTGCAAAACTTATCTTCACTCACCAACCTCTGAATAAGTTAGAAACTACTGCCCAGTCCCCATAAGGGTCTACACATAAACACTCGTGTCCTCCCAAAGACAAGACTTCGTAACCCCAAAAAAGAAGTAAACAAACTTTCCCTGCTCCACTAAGAGCAAAATATTCCGTCACTCACCCACCCTTCAAAGAGATAAACACAACAGCAATCATCCACCTCTTGCAGAGCTAAACGTACTAGCATCCATACACATTATAACAAACTAAACACAAAAATCTACGTTTGAGATTTAACATAGTTTGTCTGACTAGCTACCTACCTAGCCACCAAACAACTAAACACACAAGTAAAGACCTGGGACTGAACTAACTAAACATATTCACCTACCCACTTACAACACACGAGCTCCCACCCAGTTATTAAAGTTCTAGTGACATCAATACCCACTGAACTACCAAAGAACTGAATAACCAGTTCCACTCTACATGATCAGACCTTTCAGAGGTTTTGTGGGGCTTGGGACCTAATCTTCTTGCAGACCCACTGAGGCGCTTCATTCTATGTTTCAAAAAATACATATATATGCCCTCGGGAGAGAAACAATCGTGGCACCATCAGCATCTGGTGCCATCTAGTGGTGGGCTATATTAGCAGCCCCATTATTAATGAAACTGTAAACTTTCTTTAGAAATCTATAGGTGCAGCAGGAAAGCGGGTCCTTGAAAAGCATGGGCCAAGTGTGTGTTGCCTCCTCTTCCCAGTCTTGTGATACCCTGCACCTCACAATGATCTAAACCTCGTCTGCATCCATGAATCAGAGTTAAATAGTCTTACTCCCTCACCTCTCAAAGAATGAGAGTTAAATAGTCTTACTCCCTCATCTGTCAAAGAATGAAATGGGCCACCATCCACACACTCCACGGAATACAAACAAAAAAATGACACACCCTTTTCCCAATTTGCCAAATAAACCTCCACTTAGTTCATCCCTCGAAGAGGTAACCAAACGTTTACCCACCAACCTGACAAAGTGCTAGGAAAATGTACTACAACCATGCAAAATAGTTAAACATAACTCTTCTCCACTTGTGAGTTAAAAACAACACCGCCTACCTCTCAAATAGATAAACTTCCTTATCTACCTACCTATCACTTACCAAAAAAACTAAACACAACAGTACTAACCCGCCATTGAGAAGATAACCAATTTCACCCTGCCCCTTCGCCAGAGATAAATAATCCAGCTCCCACCTCATTTATCAAAAAGTTAAGCACACCAACACCATCCATCTCCCAACCAGATAGTCCTGCTAACAGCGCCCACCTCTCAAAGAGTTTACAAAGTTGCACATTTGCCTCTTATAAAGCTAAGGATGCCAGCATCCAAATGCCTCATGGACTTAAACAACCTTCCCCACCAATGTCACAAAAAGAAAATAAACCTACACAAACCACACCTCTCACTAACCTGAGCATTGTCTCACAAAAATAAAGATAATTGCTGAGACTACCTATCAGAGAGACAAACACCTACTTATAAAATCTGTAAATCTGCATGAATTTTTGTTGTGGATATTAGGAAACCTTACTGACCCAAAATGAAATACTAAGAAGCACGCAGCACTCCTCAACACCCATCACATCTCAAACACCACCAACCACCACAGAAAAACCAAAACCTGCCACCACCTCACAAAGGGATTGAAACACCAGCCCCCATCTTTGTTGTTAACCCACTGAGGATGTCAAAAAAGAGAAAAACACTCCCCTTTCAGCAAGCTACACACACCTTTCTCACCTACCTCAATAAGCTAAACATAACTGCACCAGCCACCCTGAATAAGATAAACATTGTACTAGCAGGTATCACTTATAGCTAAACAAACCATATGCCACTCAACTCAAAGAAATACACAATATCACCCAACCTTTCCTCAAAGTTTGAAACAAATCAGAACCCACCTCGCCCGCCAAAATGAGACCTCGTCCCTCTTCACTTCTGAAGAAACTAAAGCAGCAAAGCAAAAATCGCATTATCTCTCACAGGACTGACAACTTGCATCCAAACACTTCTGAATTGGCAAAGTGGCACCCACTGAGCTCTCCAAGAAAGAAACGCCGGTACCTATCTCGATTCTAAAAGAACCAAACACACTTGCATCCATCCACCCACATCTCAACGAACAAAACACAGCTGCACTCGCCCGCCTCCCAAGCTACTGAAACACAAAATGGCAACAATCAACCACACCGCTCTCACAAGTGACAAACAATGAAGTGAGCTTAACAAACTCCCAAATCACGCCGATTCCGACCAATCACGAAAGAACTGGCGCAGGGAATCCTGAGGGTGACGCAGCGCTATACTGCTCACACCTTTAACACTGTTTCACGGTTCACAAACCAGGGCTCTTCCTCGCGGAGCCCCAGCTTCCGGAGTTGTGTTATCTTTGTAAATGTGCTTATCTTCTCTGGTCTCTGGTTGGGGTATCGGCGTGAAAATAATCACTTGAGTTGTTTTCGGAGCAGAGTCGTGTAAACTGGAGAAACATAATACAATCAAATGTTTGCAAACTACTTTATGATTGCCAAAATTGTCACCCGTTTGGAAAAAATAAAGACCTTCTCATTAGAAGGGCTTAAATATGCACACACATTTTCGCAACCCCTCGAAAAGACCACAACACTGAAAAAACCCCAAATCACTGTCACATCGTTGCGATACCCCAGCGGTGCTGATTTCGGAACTGGAGAATTCGGTTCGAATCTCGGCGTCGGATAGAATCTTGTGATTCTGGGCAAATCACTTCCTCTCCCTGTGCCTACAAAAAAATGAATGTGTCCTTGTGTAATGAAACTGATGCACATGTAATGCGCTCCAATACCCCCGGGTCGAGTTCGCGCTAAATAAAAACTGGAAAAAAAACTGTTTAGCGCTATATAATCCTGCTGCGCGTCACCTCCAGAGACTAGTTCATGGTTAATTTTAGACGAAACGCGCATTGCGTAGGATTACAAAAATGAATCTGTACTCAGACCACACAAGTGCAGGCATTTTTCCGCATGACTCAGAGCTGGGAGGGCGAAGTGCGTGCGAAGTATAATGCATTTGCGCATCTGCTACCACAGTGCATCGCGCATCGTGAATTTCACAAGAGACTGGTCAAAATTAGCATAAACTGTTCGCGAGCATGTCGATAGGCAGCTATTACATTATCTGGCCAGGAAACTCTAATAACAATTGTATTCATGTAGACATTTATTAATGCATGCGCTGTTACCGGTATGCCGCCCGTTGGCGCTTCGGTGCTTCCAAACGCCAACAACACTCCAAAAAAGTGAAACACATTAAATAGCAAGACAAAATAATAATGCGTTATCTCCATAAATATATAGCCGGTGCTTATGTGGGTTAAAACGGGAAAACGCCTCTTTCTGTACTGAAAATAAGACGGAACTTTGATATAGCATCTTTTATGATCCACCTCTAATGCACAGTCTTGGAGAGGAGTACTATATTTATATTGATGGGTATATATTTTGTTTTTTCACATTTTTGTACTCAATGTCAAGATTATTTAATATCGAATTTTAACTAGGTATTCTACAGAAATAGAGATAGTCGAATTCCAGGTTTTAGGGATATTGTGTGAATTTGCTTGGTTAGGTACAAGTGGTGCTCGTGAAGAAACTGTAGGCTGTCCCGCATGAAGCTCGGGACATGCTTTGTTTGTGTGCCACACATCTAAGTAAAAAACAAAAAACAGGCAAACAAAAACACGAAAAACAAACTATATGAAACAAGCTAACAAAAACTATACAGCATTATTTTATACTTAGAAATGTTGTGCATTCCTTCATATTTAAAACGTTGATTCGGGTGCAGAAATTAAACCATACTTTATGGAGTATTGATGTATGTTTTCTCCTGTATGCTTTATAACCGCGATTTCTTGCTGGCCGCACCCACACACTGTAATTGGATGGTCATATTTGCTCCAATTAGTTTGGCAGGTATATTTTTGCACGTCTATGTTGTTCAATTCAGCACAAAGCTACAAATACGGCGAATTTCTGGAGAACAGAGCAGAAGGAATCTACGGTGTCCGAGCGCGGACAGGGTTCTCACAGCATCGCGGTTGCCGCGCGGTTAACCCCGGCTCGTGGCGAGTGCCCGGGACGCGTCTTATCGGTGAGGACAAGGGAGGCGCGGAGCTCCGGCCCCAGATGGGACTGTGAAACAGGATTCCTCGACAACAATAAACACCGTATGAAAGTATCGACCCTAAAAAACCCACTTAAGATGCTACATTCCCATAAACTAAACCTAGAGACGTTATTACCAATAAAGTGTCTCTGTTAAAAATATGAGATTTATTTGGAAGCCTCAGCCTGGGCTATCTTGAGTGATACCACCTTGAGTAAAACCTTTAAAACTGTCCTAGTGTTCGACGTGCAAAGATTTATTGTTTTCAACCCAGAGTTACAACATAAAACTGCAGGTCAGGGTTAAATAGTATTGGGATGAGAAAATTATAATGCAGACTATCGATGTATTAAATATAAGAGTCTAGTTTAAGAAGCATATCTCTAAGTGTAAAACAGATTTTATGGCAAGACACAGAGGCCAATATTATGCAATACTCCTTTATTGCCCTCATACACAGCAGCACCACATCACGTAGAATAGAACATTCTTAAAATTCTATAACTCTTTAGAACATGCACAATAACAGAACACAGCCATCTTCCTTTTGTTGCTGCTCATACACAGAGAAGTACTATTTCATCTTACTTCTGAGGTGTGTGAGAATATGTATTTTATATGGGAAATAAATAATATATGGCTAGGATAAGATTTAAAGGGAAGTATGTTGTTTGTTGAGTAGCTTTATGTCAAGAAAACCAAATGTAATTTTAAATCGAAACTGCATGGTTTCAAGTAGGTTTTTTTCCGTGTATGAGTCAGCTCCACAGCACAGGGAACAGGAGTGATGAGAATTTCAGAACAGAAGAAATAACAAAGAGTGGTTTTAAATTGAGGAGGACAAGAGTTTGGTTAAGAGCACAACATTTCTATTTTTGAAATAATCATAATTTTTAGAGGCATAAGGCGAGGATGCGTCATGTTATTTAGAATGTAAATACTACAGGAGAGTGCGCAAAGGAGTCAAGTGACTTTAAGTGTCTTTACATGTAGAAAGCAGTCAGTATCTTGTGCCAGGCAGCGGAGGGCATTGGGATTTTTTTAAAATACACATACCGACGTGTAGCATGACGTGGTAGCACGCGAGGGCAGGCCATTAGTAGGCCATTCGGAACGTTGCAGCAGGATAATTCCTTAAGCGTGAGTCGCAGAGGTTAGAGCAACTCGCATGTAGGATTGTTACTTTTGACAGGACGAGGCCACCATATGCGTTGCTTGCGTCAGCCATTTTAAAGGATTGGGAAAGTTGAGGATCAGATGCTCTAAGGATTAGGTGGCCATAATTTGGGGCATTATGTTCATGTAGTAAGGTAATTGCCTTCTCACACTGAACAAATTTCAGCCAGCTGTTATTCTGGCAGCTGGGGAGTATCAGGAGGCATAAAGAAGGAGGAGGTATTGAATACTGGAAAATAAAATGTATAACCATGGAGCAGGATAGAGGAAATATTTTAGAGGAAAAAAAGAAGGAATATATGGAGAGAATGTTTGGGGATTTGGCAGAAAGAATGGTTGAGAAAATAGATGGAAGTGTTGAGAGGCATTCAAAGGAAAAAAATGATTTAAAGAGTTTAGATGAGGAGAAAGTTTGGTCAACAGGAGTGGTTGAACCGGTAGCTAGTGGTTCAAAGGTAGGCAGCACTAAAAGAGCTTTAAAAAGAAAGCAGAGGGTCTGGGTGTAAGGAGCCAGATACAGGATGTGCTATAAAGGCCAAAGGAGATTCTATAAATGCAAAAGGGAAGAGTCATAATGATGTGGCATGTGATGAGTCATCTTTAAGTGGAGATGTAGAGTTGACATGCTTGTCGGATCTCGATGAGACAGAGGAGGAGAGTATTAATAGTAAAAAGAGGAAATTGGGACAAAAGAGAATAAAATTGGAATTGGGTGATTTTGTTGACCCACAGGGTGAAGAAATGTTCGATCCTCTACTGATACAACACTCCTTGTCACCTCAGTGGTCGCCAGTAGAGCATGTGGCTCAGTATGTTTCATACTGGATACACAGGGAAACCCCTAAGGAGGTTCGGACAAGACTACATTCTGATGTCCGAGGCCTACCCTGCAGTCAAAGGTGGCCTATACTCCAGAGTTGGATCGCAAAATGTTGAGTTTCCTCAACAAAACTAGCAGAGAACCTAGAAAAGGGTTAGATAAGTGTCTGAGGGGTTGCAAATATAGGCTTTTGGATATTTTAGAACCCCTTACGAAGGTGTTTGATTTGTGTGAGGAGACGCATACCAATAATACTGGGGTGGATGTATTTGATTGTCTCCAATTGGTCCAGCGAGTGATCTGATTACGGGGCAATACTAATGTGGCCTTGTGTATGGAAAGGAACAAAAGTATTTAATGAAAATACATCCCAAGTTAGCAGAATTGACAAGCAAAGAGTTTGGCGAAGAGAGTAATGGGATGTTGTTTGGCAAGGAGTTCATCAAGGACATCTCCAGAGACGTCAGCACTTTTAATTCTTTACAGAAGGTGCAATAGGACATATAACAGGTTTTTGGTGGGAACGGCAGAATGCGGGGTCGATTACACGGCCGTGGACATGGGCTCACTCATGGTTCTTTCACGCGAGGCTTCAGACCCTATGGCTATGGGTATAGGTTAGAACAAGGAGGATTTTGCCCTCAGAGACAGAGCAAGATTGCATGGATAACGGAGTGAGAGAAGAGCAAGAGGTGGAACAGGTGAGTTTAAGAAATGTCCTTTCATGTACCCTTGTAGAACCGGGCAGCAGACTAGTTCAGTTTGTTACGAGAAGGAGAGAGATTAGACAAGATCATTGGTTGATAAGGACAGTTCAGGGCTATCATATGGACTTCATAGGGGTACCAGTGCAGGAATATTGTCCAAGGCAACCACAGCTTTCAAAAGACCAGGAGAGATTGGTGTCTCAAGAGTTGGTCACCCTTTTGATGAAACGGGCCATAGAGAGAGAAGGCCAGAGTCCAACATGTTTTGCAAGCAATATATTCTTAGTGGCGAAAAAGTACAAAGGGATGAGACTGGTATTAAATCTGAGAGAACTAAATGATTGGGTGTGTTACAATCACTTCAAGATGGAAGGAATACACATGTTGAGGGGCGTATTAAGACAAGGGTATTGTTTAATGAGGCTGGATTTAAATAATGGTTATTTAACAATCCCAGCGTGTGTAGAGCACAAAGATTACCCACAGCTCAGGTGGGAAGAGAAGCAATGGAAATTCAAAAGCCTACCATTCGGGCTGACGTCAGCTCCTTGTTATTTTACGAAGATCATGAGACCTGTGATGGCATAGTTGAGATCAAGAGGAGTGCGGTTGATAGTGTATTTAGACGATGTGTTGATTAAAGCAGAGAAAAGAGAATTAGCAGTAGATCAAACAGAGTTGGCAGGGAGGATGTTGGAGGATCTAGGTTTTGTGGTAAACAAGGAAAATTCTTGTTTGACACCATTGCAAGCGATTAATTTTTGGGGTTTTCAGATACAGTCCTTGGAGGGTGTGTTGAAGTTACCTATGGAGAAAGTGAAAAAGATATGCAAGGAGTTGAATATTGTAAAGCAATCAGTATAAATTTCTTTGCGTCAGATAGCGAGGTTGTTGGGACTTTTATCAGCATCAATTCAGGCAATTGTTCCGGCACCCCTGCATTGCAGGGCACTTCAAAGATTGAAAGAGTATCACTTATGTTTGGGAGCAAAGTATTGGCAGAAGATAGAGATGAGTCAGGAGGCAATGCAGGAGGTGAATTGGTGGTTAATGAACATGGAGTTGTGGAACGGAAGAGCCATTTTTGGGGAGGTCCCAGAGGTAGTGATAGAGTCGGATGCAAGTCTGTATGGATGGGGAGCAGGCTGCGAATCGGTGACAAGAGGGGGCCGTTGGTCAGAGAAAGAGAGGGAGATGCATACCAATTGTACGGAGTTACTGGCAGGGTCGTTCACAGTGAGGCATTTTGTAAAGAATCAGCTGAAGTGTTGTGTGCTGCTGAAGATGGGCACTGTTTTAGAGGTCTGTTATGTCAACAAGTTGGGAGGCCCTCGATTGAGGGGGTTAGTGGAGTTGGCAACGGAGTTCTGGAGTTACTGCTTGGACAGGGAGATTAGGGTACAGGCTCAAGATATTCCACGGAAGAACAATGTAGAGGCAGATTGGAATTTGAGAAATCTAAAGGAATCAAGCAATTGGAGATTGAACAGGAAGGTGTTCTTGAGTTTGGACAGGAGATGGGGTCCATTGGAGGTGGACCTATTCACAGACAGGTTGAATGCACAGCTCCAGATGTTTTACAGTTGGAGACCTTATCCGGAGGCATTCGGGGTAGGTGCTTTCCTTCAGGACTGGGGAAAAGGGAGGTTGTACACATTCCCTCCTTTCTCGTTGATTCAGAGAGTGCTCATGAAGGTCAGGAGAGAGAAGGTGGAGTTGGTGTTAATAACTCCGTTTTGGCTGTCACAGGTGTGTTTTCCAGGTGTGATGGGTCTGTTGCTAGACGAACCGGTGTTATTACCTTGTTTTCCACAGTTACTGGTGGATGACCAGGGGAATTGCCACGAGTTGGTAACAGAAGGACAGTTGGTTTTGATAGGATGGTTGATTTCATGAGAGTATGGCAGGTGTCTGGGTTATCAGAAGAGGCTTCAGAGCTTATTAAGGAATCATGTGCACTAGGAACAACAAAGGTGTACAGGTATGGAGAAGATGGTCTGGTTGGTGTGCTGCAAGGGCTTTGGATACCGTATCAGCACCTGTGGTAGAAGTAGTGAATCATTTGTCAGAATTGCTTAAGCAAAGTTTAGCGTACAACTCAGTGAACTTGAGCAGGTCAATTATTTCAGCTGGGCATGTATTGGTAGATGGAATTCTGGCTGGACAACATGCTTTCGTTAAAGGAATAGTAAAGGGTGTGCAATTGGAGATACACTCTAAGGCGAAGTATGCTTCTTTATGGGATGTGTCACAGGTCTTAAAGGAAGTAGAACGATGGAGAAGTAATGAGTTGATGTCATTAAAGCCGTTGTCATAAAAGATGGTGATGTTGTGTTTAGAGACTTTTGGAGGGTTTTGGATATAAGAGTTTGGAGCTGAATTCTAGGAGTTTTCAACCTGAGGGTGTGTGTTTTGAGTACGAAAATGCACCAAAACTATGTCTAGGATGATTTTCTATCCAAGGATGGAGGGGCATGATCTGCTGTATCTGGTGCAATGTCTGAAACAGTATGAGGAAAGGACAATAGGTTTGAGAGAGCAAGGCTGTTCACAGTTGCTGATTTCTTATTGGCAACCCTTTCAGAGCAGTATCTGCGCCTACTTTGGGAAGATGGGTAAAGCAGGTGATGAAGTTAGCAGGAGTTGATGTGAGTGTGTTTGGGGCACATTCGGCTAGAGGAGCGATGACAAGCAAAGCTTTTGTAATAGCCGGCAGTCTAAGTAGCATTATGAAGGCAGCCGATTGGTCAAGTGAGTCAATATTTAAAGGCGTCTACTTAAAACCTGAGTACAGAGAGTAATGGCTGAGCTTTGAACATGCATGATATCGGCCTTCGTGCGCTGCCATAAAATGCAGATTTTCCACAGTTTTAATTGGAAGATAATCATGATTTTATTAAAGACACAGAGGCTAATATTGTCCCTCCCTATTTGTGCCCAACCCATTTGATGTGTTTGATTTTTATTGTTTTCCTGGACAGAATTAAGGAGAAGCCATTAGAGAGGATTCTTGGTATCAAGGGAAACATATGTGGATTACAATGGATGCAGTTAATGTTTTTGTGTATTTTGGATTTTGATTTCACAGCCATAAAAGAAGGAATATAGCTGCTTGTTCTATGTTATTATGCATGTTCTAAAGAGTTTTAGAATTTTAAGGATGTTCTATTCAAATTCTAAGTTTTTTGTTGCTGCTGTGTATGAGGGCAATAAAGGAGTAGTGCATAATATTAGCCTCCGTGTCTTTAATAAAATCATGATATTCTTCCCATTAAAACTGTGGAAAATTTGCATTTACACCTGAAAAAAATGTTACTCACTGTTACTCACTGTTTGCAAAGGTATAACTACCGGCATTAAAGTGTAAAATACATGCACTTTATTTACTCAAATATGCGCACCTTAAGCACACTGCAACCTAGCCTACTTTAAACTTCGGGCGTTCTGAGGGGTAGGCCACAGCAGTGTTCAGGGAAATCCTATACAAATGTGGTGAACAACATCCACATCCAAGTTAGATCAGTAAGATGCTGCTTAATAAGTGGGGTAATCATGTATCAATTACCCTGGTGTGCAAAATTAGGAAGCTATTTCTGGAAAATATATTGAATTGAGAATAATAATAAAAACCCTTGTCTAACCATATACCAGAATGGAATACTCACAACTATGATGAGAAAAGCAGACATAGGTTTGTTTTGTTCATAAATACCATAAACATATGCTTGCTTCTTGTGATGAGAAATTTTATACAGTAGTTTGAGAAGAAATGTATTGTGACAACCCTGACAGGTTTATTTTTCCGCATACAAATTGTGCAGGACAAATTCAAAGTTTTTTTCTTAAATAGAGCAAAATGTTATGCCCATGTACTTACACTTTTACATTTTAATAAGTATTATGCAGTTTGGAGATATCACCTATCACTCACACAGTATAACACAATCTTTTATTCTGTCACTGACATGTCGGTCTATTAAATGAGCCCATATTCTATATGTTTGGCTGGCTATCTATCTAAGCTCTCCTCCTGATATATGTGTGCCCTGTGGTTCAAAATGTTGAAATCTAGAAGTGCTGACTCTTTGCACATCAGTCCAGGTAGACAAACTTAATCAGATAGTGCTATATGAAACAAGTTATCTATCTGCCTGTCGCTATTTCTGGCCTAGAAGGGCAACAAGTTGTTTTTCAGGAATCATGGGGTAACCTGGAAAGTTGCTGTAACTACAAGGAGTACATTAAAATGTTCTCATAACTAAAAGACTAATCATGTTAGAAGGTGAACACATTTTTTGGGTGGAGCGGAATGGGAAGTCTAGGAGGAAGGTCGCCTCAGTGGGAGGCTGGTCAAGGCAGGTCGGAAAATCACCCTGTTCGCCTGTCTGTCAGTCTGTCTGTCCACCAATCCATCCGTCTGTACACCTGTCTGTGTTTTGTCTATCCATATACTGAGAAACAGCTCAACAGTGACTATGAAGTTATATTTATTTTCGCATGTACTTATTTCATATGGTTATTGATTTATCTATCAAGCATTAAATGCTTTAGGAAACTTGGCATTTAAAATTAGAACCAGAAATGCATGTGTATGCCTAATATAGTGTCCAAAAATGAAGGGGATGGAAGGATGACTGCTGAGAGCTTCACTTATTGTTTCAAATGTAAACTTCTTCAAGAGGACTAGGCTCACAAGTTTTAACAAACATTGTTAAGCCAATTTTCTTGACTTTGATGGGCTATCTGTTCAAACAAGTCATTTGTTAGCATTACAGTCCCAAAAGAAATCTCTGTGTAGTAGCTAAAATCCTACTAGTGCATTAATACAATTGGTTTATAGATGTACATCTGGTAATTTTTTTCAATGATCTGCAAATACTCCGTTTTTGGGGGGAAAAAATAGGCACATTCAAATATTTTCAGGTCAATAGGGGATTCTGAAACCCACAATGAATTTTTGGCAGGATTGCAGATCCACATCAAATCTCAATTTCTTTTCCTTTTTTAAATATTGTGTGTACTATGCCTAACGCAGAAGGAGGAACGAGCCAGCTGATAGCTGTCCCAGCCGGAAAACAGCCTTTACCATGCAGCCGGGACCACTCAGTGCCTTTACAACACTGGCCTTACAATTAGTGCATCATTACCATGCGTTCGTTTACCATCTGAGTCGTTACAACGACTTGCTTTAGGGAACGCGTTGTTGGACTGTTGTTGGATTTTAAGTCCAAGACCTTCCCTACTGTTGCGCAGACTGGAGTTGGAATAGTAAATTATACAATTCCAAAGTCCAGAGCTTCCCTAAGGCAAGTTGTTGTAATGGCGTGAAAGGAACGCGTGGTAATGATGCGCTCGTTGTACTGCCAACGGTGTAAATGCATGCGAGGTAAATGCATGCCTGGTTCAGTCATACAGCATGCAGCCAAGAGGGAGACAATGATACAATGTATCCACAATGCCTATTCGATGATTAAAACACAAAGGGCTCTCCCACCTTGAAATTGACTGATTTACTCTTCTTTCTCGCCCTGACCTTAAATGAATTCATGTTTTGAGGCCTCATTCCATGAATCTACCGATTTTACTACGGTAGATACATTAGCCGCAGACGAGGAGTCCCGGAGCCTTCGCAGGCAATGCATTTAATTCGCCCTACCTTAGGGCGGACTGTGTACAACTCCAGGTTGCCCCCTTCCTTGTTTTGTCCTGATGAAGACCCGCGTGTAAGGTTCTGATTGCCCCCTCTCTTTTGAGTTAAAACTTCGACAATCTCATTACTCCAGCCTGCACTGAACTTGTACCCTTATATAAGAAGAGGGCTGATTCGAGGACCCACCTCTACTTTATGGATGATAATTTGGTTATTTACCATGACTACAGACAGTATATGTGCAGTTGCCTATGTGCACTGTGAATTGTACTTTAGCTGTTTATTGTTTAAATATTCTCAACTATGATCACTTTTGCACAAACACTTTTTACAGACCTTTTTTGCACATTATGGAGCAACTATTGTATTTAAAACTATTTGTATATATTACCAGTCTTTAATACAATTTGAATTCTTTGCATGTATTTTGCCTCCGTTGTATTTTTCCATATTTTCTTTCCTATCTCTTCCCCCCTGTTTGTTGTGTTGATCACTTTAAAGGATCAAGATACTATAATTGAATTGATAAACTCAGTGGAAATTTGCTTCGCCTCCTTTTGATTCTCCATTAGGACAATTTTGTTGTTTGTACAGCATTGTACCCAGGTTTTTCGGTTACCCCATTGTTTTGTAATGGTTCCCTGAATGTAAGCAGTAGAAGGATGAAAGTCCTTTAATTAAAAGTATGGCAAAGATGCTATGCTCCAGGAACCGGTCAAATAAAGGAAGATAAAGGTAAGTCATAGAATGCGAAGCAAGTACATGAGATTGACAAAAAAGCCAACCAATAGTAAGAAATTGACTTACCAAACCTAACAGTAAGTATTGGTATTGTTAACAATGGGTTTTCAACAGCAGCTATCAGTAGGCAGGACCTAAAGATTATCCAGGTCCCTAGTGAATTTCAGCTGCTGAAATTAGTGAAAGGTAAATATTCCTACCAAACACCAATTCATCCAAAATGTAGTTGACTTAGAATTTAGGAAAATGAGTTTGTTTTGGCCTGTACCACAGTCAGACTGCCACCCTTCATGTTGGAGAGCCTGTTCTGCAGTGTTCCATAGGGACCATGTCTCAGTCCCACCCTGTTCAATGTCTTCATCACTCCACTTGCCAACAACATCACTCCAAGGATATGGGTGTCCATCTTGGCACAAAATCCAACAAGCATATTTACTCCTTAAATTCAGGAAGGACTTAAAAACAAAAGGCCTGATTTAGATCTTGGCGGGACTGGTCCTGCCAATGTTTTGTTTGGTGGTCTTCCCACCCACCGCCTTGGTGGTCTGCCTGCCTGATTTAGATGTTGGCTGGGCACTGGAGGGACCACTGCAGTGGTACCACCGATCCTGCCAGGAATCTTGGACCGCGTCAACAGTGGCACAGCCAGAATTGGCTAGTTAATGGACTCCAACTATGATTCCAGCTGAGCTGATTACGATGTGCCTCTCTGCCGGCCCAACTCTGGTGGGAAGACCTCCTACTTTCAGGTGGTGGAATAGAAGGAAATGAGGCAATAACGTACCTATTTCCTGCTTCCTGCTTCCGTTTCCTTCGTCTGCGCCTTCCTCCAGGTCCTCCCATTGCTGCACTGACACCACCACAATGCTAAATGCGTCTGTTGTCATGGGATTGAAGGTAATCCACTCGTACATTTCTCCTATGTATCGTATGGGGTGGTCATTCAGTGGTGTGTAAATGTTGTGCGAGCAGCATGCAAAACGTGACGCAAAGGGACATACCACCTTGCCTACATATGCTTTGCATTCTAACATGGCACATATGTATTTAGACCCATAAATAAGTTGTACTTACCAGTCTTCATTGCACCAGGACCTCACTCCGCCAAGAAACTGCTGCTCGCAGACCGCCAGCACAGCAGGAACATCTAAATAAGGTCGGCCTAGTCCCGCTGGCATGACGGTGATGGAGTACTGTCAGCCAGAAGCAAAGACCACCGCGGTCTTCTGCCTATTGCAGCAACATCTAAATACAGTGGGTTAAAGACCGTGGACTTGGCCGAGTAGTTGGGACTGCCAATACTGTGGGATGGCGGTAAGACCATCAAGATCTAAATCAAGCCCATAGATCTTCAATAAACACCTCACCAGTAAGTCACAACTTTTGCTGCACCCTGTACCCTCGATTGAAACCGTCCAAAGAGTGCCCCCTTTACCTATAAGCAAGTTTACCTAAACCTCTATCATAATTGGATTGAATTTAAAAATATCCCATAAAAAGTTACAATGAAACTAGTGGTAATACATTTGTTTTTAAATGCCATGGACAACATGTTTGTTAGGTGAAATACATGCATGTGGTAGTAATAAGTAGACATTTTTAGAGTTATGCCCTTTAATCATATCTTAATCATAAACCTAACTCTTAACAGATGCTCCCACCTGAAACCTACCTTTTAAAATGCTAAATCACCATTTACCCTTACCGTAAACCTAACTCCAACTCCAAACCTAGCCTTGACACTAAAACTAATCAAATTAAACCATATTCATAACCCTAACCCTTACACAGTCCCTAACAGTAGACACCAATCCTAATCTTAATCTAACCCTTAAGCGTAGCACAACTCTACCCATAACCCTAATCCTTAGCCTATGTCTATCCCTCACCTTAATCAAAGCCCTTACCATTCTGTTTACCATACTCTTTAACTATAACCTCATCACATATCTTAAATCAAATACTTAGCCTAATCCTAACCTTAACCATTACCAAGCCACTCTCCTTATCCCTATCCCTCTACTATAACCTAAATCCTTATCATAACCTTAATCCAATTTTAGTGAAAATATTTGTTATTAGTGGTAGCTTTTTAAAAGTTTTAATATGCAAAACATTATTTTAATTTTAAACTACAACTTTTGAAGTTGTTTAATATATTCAACGTTTTAGAAAAATCCATTTTAGGTGGAATATTTTTAGGTGAACGTTTTGGGGGCAGGACTTTTTATCTGATTTTTATTTACTCCAAACTCTATTTTTTCTTACCTTTGTCCATTTATCATTTCAGTATCGCTTTGCTGCAATGTCAACACTTTTCAAATAAGCATACATATACACACATAAACTGTTCACTGACTGTTAGAAATGGGATTTCTGGTTGGCTAGGGCTTGCGCCTAAGCCAGGCAGAAACCACCACTCTAGTCAGGGCAAGGGAGTTACACGCTGAAGATAACCCCTGCTCACCCCCTTGGTAGCTTGGCACGAGCAGTCAGGCTTATCCCAGAGGCAATGTGTAAAGCGTTTGCGCAACACACACACACAGCAGCAACACACTAGGCACACTACAAAAGAAACTCCACACAAGGTTATATAAAAAATAGCCTTTGTATTATCCAAAACACATTAGATCATAATCACACAATGTACACTGTGCCAACTGGCACTGGGCAATATTTTACAGGGGATTATA
This sequence comes from Calotriton arnoldi, assembly GCA_963921515.1. NCBI lineage: Eukaryota > Metazoa > Chordata > Amphibia > Caudata > Salamandridae > Calotriton > Calotriton arnoldi. The sequence goes on from CAWUFW010012415.1 coordinate 465,019, forward strand.
TACAGGACCAGGCCAATCGGGCCACGGTCAGACCCATCAGAATGCAGGTAGTAAACGTAAAACACAACCAGTAACTACTGGCACAATACAGACCTCAGCATTATATCTAGCAACATAACCACATTATGTCCGCATCACAGTAGGCATAAAACACATTAGGCCCAAACCTCATTAGCATCAACACATTACGCATTAGGCCTCACCAGCATAAACACATTATGCAATAACCTCATAAGCATAAACACATTACGCAATAGGTATCCCCTTGAGGCAATAATAGCAGGCATAAATCACATCATGCAGTAGACATCACTTTAGGGCTTTGCGCCCTACCAACATAAACCTGACCCCCAGGCCAGCTGGCCTTTTCTGGGGCTCAAATGCCCTATGTCCAAAATGTCAGGGCTTGGCTGCCAATGCAGCGAAACTACTGCGCAAGTGCGCTGGGGCGTGGGGTGCAACTCACCCCCTGTCTCCTCACCAACAAAATGCCCCCAAACATTGCAACTGCCCACGCTCTCGCGGTGCAGCTGTGAAATGGCAATGGCACCACTGTGCCTCTTCGATCCTACTCCAGGACTCAGGGAGCTGAACAACCAAATTGCCCCCCTTCGTGGCAGCTGCCCGCAACTGCGGTGCAGCTGTGAAGATCCATGAAGGCACTGGCCACAACGGGGCAGGTTGGAGCCCCACTGTGGGGCTCTGGCGCACCAAATTGCACCCACGGTGCAGCTGCCTGCAACGGCGGCGCAGCTGAGAAGAGTCAGGCAGGCACTGACACTCCGCGTGCCTCGGGAGCACTGCAAAAGGCTCCCAGCTCAGCCCCCACTCCCCGGACTCTTCGGGACTCCGTCGGTCTTCTGGCTGCAGCTTCCGGGCAACCTGCGGGGGCTTCACCTCTCTCTTAGAGGTGGGGGAAGGCCGAAATGGAGCTCGCACAGCTCCGACTTCTCTGGCGCCCACGGGGCTCTCTCCGACGCACGGGAGCCCCGCTCAGGTATGCGCCAACTTCCGGACTCTGCAGGGCTCTCTCCTCACTTCGCCCGGTCCCCCTTCCTGGGACCGGGACTTCAACGTGGAGCCCGCGAGGCTCCTGGACGTGCGAGAGGCCACAGGCCCCGCCCACAACCAGGCAGTTTTGCCTGACTTCCGGGTCGCGCTGGCAGCGGCCCGGCAGCACCTTTTCTCGGCGGCTTCTCAGTGCGGGGTGGGCAGTTGCAACTGGTTCTGGGGGGTGTGGAGCACTTTGCTTACAGGGCTCCCACCCTCCTTTGTCAGGTTGGGGCTCTGTCATCAGACACACCACAGGGGAGCGGAGCCAGCATTCACCCAGGCAGGCACAATCCCATTCAGGGTCAGGGGACTACTCCTCCCACTACTCCAAATGCAGATGCCCTATTCAGCCTAGCGCTGACTCACCCTGCCCCTCCTGGAGTCACACACACCTCACCAGCCCCTGTTACTCCAAAGCCAGACATGCAATCCACATCAGGCAGGCAGACACATAGCACACAGAAATGCCCACTTCTAAAAGTGGCATTTCTAAAATAGTTATAATAAATCTGCGCACACCTTTGCGCAGCATTTATTATTACTATTCAAACCATTCCAAACTTGACCACGCTGCTCCTCTCATATCAGGAATTACCACTGAAACACTTATCAGGGAATCCCCAATGCATTCCTATGGGAGGGCAGCCTCACAGCAGTGAGAAACCAAAATGGCTGTTTGTCACTACCAGGACATGTCACACACTTAAGGTACATGTCCTACCTTCTACCTACAATGCACCCTGCCCATAGGGCTAGCTAGGGCCTACCTTAGGGGTGACTGACATGCAGTAAAAGGGGGGTCACAGACATGGCACACACTTTAGGTGCCACATCACAGCGACAGTAACACTGCGCGCACAGGCCCTGCAATGGCAGAGGCCTGGGATAGGTTTGAAAGGCTACTTTGGTGGGTGGCGCAATCAGCGCTGCAAGCCCACCAGTAGCATTTAATTTACCAGCCCCGGGCATATGAGATACCACTTTACAAGGGACTGACAGGTAAATTAAATAGGCCAAACAGGTGTAGACCAATCTTACCATGTTTATCACAGAGAGCACACGCACTTTACACTGGACAGCAGTGCTAAAGTGCCCAGAGTCCTAAAACCCCCAACACCATGTCAGAAAAAAGGCTAGGAGAAAGGCAAAAAGTTTAGGGATAACCCTGCAAAAAGGGCCAAGTCCAACACTGACCAATGAACCACAGCTCGAACCCCCACATGAATCAACATATTATTAGTGTGCTTTTCTGTATTTATTTGTAAAAATATCTGAGGGCTGTATGCAATAAGAACCTTGTAGAGCTAATAAGCAAGTGCATCAGATTGATGTTTCCTGTTAATGGTGGTCTTTGGAAAGTCTGACATCCAAGTTAGGTCTATGAGGTCTGAGACTGACATTAGAACAATTGCTAAATTTTACTTCAAAGTTAATGTACACACTCACACACTATTTTTAGGTCTGGTTTTAGCCAAGTCCTTTTTAGATCTCACCTAGGCAGTGCATTCGCGCTGTCTCTTCGAGACATGCTGTATCTACAATATAGGCTTCAAGCACCGCCCAACTTTTTCATTGGTTCCTCTTACTGTCCTTTGTAAATGCCGAGTTTTGTTTAGTGAATACGCTTAGTAGTCCCTCCTTTTGGAATTTTGTATCCTCCCATGAGGATTGCCTCTGTTACATGTTCTCTTACTCTTCAGGTTAAGTAGGATACTTTGAGAGCATGCTTTTTTTTGTTGGCCTGCCTCTGCTTGTCTTAAGTGTGCTTGTTTTATTTACTTTGTGCACCAGCTTGATGAAAGGTTTGCAGCTGCTTCATTGGCCATGCTTGATCTTTCTTCACCCTCTCCTCGGGCTGCAGCTGCCTCCACTTCCCTCCTGCTTGTTTACTTTAGCTGCTCACATATCTAAATACAAGCTCCCCCTCCCCTCCCAAGTGCAGCTTTTTGAGGACGCAACCAGGTTAATGCATGTTTGCAATACACAAAGAATCCACAAGTTGAGGACTGAGCAATCAATTATTCCAAAAGAGATTTGGAATAGGTAGGCAAAGTGGAGGCTGTCCCTCATGTAAATATTGTCATTTGCATCGGCTCGCGCTCAGCTGATGGCTTTCTTTGTTCACACTGGTTACTTTGATTGCCTTGGCTCGGAAACAAATGCGCTCTCCTGATGGCCTTATTTTTTTTTAAACACACACAACATTCAAATTTTATTTTTTGGGCAAGAAACACATTAGTTACTTTGCCTTGGCTCTGAAACAAACATGCTCCGCTGATGGCATTATTGTTTTTTAAACACACACAGCAATCACGTTTAATTTTTATTTGCAATAAATACACAGAGAGATCCAATGCCAAGACCCCACTTACATGCCGTTGCCACTGAACATGAAGGAGGTGGAGGCAAGAGACTAGCTGCAGCTTTCCTTTCTCACCCACTAGCATTGGCTTCCCCTTCTGCGCTGCTCCTCCTCCAGCCTAATTTGCTCCAGAGCAGCAGCTGGTCAGCTACTCTGCCCCCACCCCCACCCGGTCTCTGCTCCTCAACCTGGATCCGCAGGCAACAAAAACTAAACACACATCCAAACCACATCCAAAAATACTTCTCCAAAAACACCGGCCAGGAAAGCGTACCAGAAAACTTTCCCACCCTGCACCTGGTGAAGGTACATGACTCCAGACTCCAGAGTCTGAGCATTCAGAGTCCCCTCCCACTGAAGTTAGTTCTCCCTCCAGAAAGTTTGAATGGTTTTGGGCTTCTCCAGAGCACTCTTCCTTATCCTGGACCCCTACAGCTCCAGGCCAGGTAAGCATCCTAAGGGCAGTTGCCTTAAAGTAACCACAAAAATGCACTGCAAAAAGGGTGCACAAAGAGCCAGAGACCACATTTACTCCAGCCTGGCCAGAGGAGCGGTGAAAATCGTGACACATTCAGGGAATTACAAATAGAAGAACTGATGTTCATAATAACAAATAAAAATATGTTTTTCATAGAGCCATCTGTCGCATACAAACATGCTGTGCAAGGCGCCTCACCGGCCGCTTAATAACCATTGTCAGCACGTGGTTAGGAGTTGAGAAGTCGGCGCATTCCCAAAATTGGATTATAGTGTTCTATTGTTATTCTAGAGCTGGAGTGACTTGTTCCGCATGTTTCCAAAGGGAACTTCTGAGTCAGATACAGGTAGGTTCAATGAGTACCTGAATAGAAGGCTGGCATTTTGAGGTAAGTGACATCTGCATGCTAAACTATTCTTTATTTTTAGTCCATTTTCACTTGATGTTTACTTGTTTTTCACAGTTTTCTATACAGCCTGAACTTGACTGGAAGGTAATGGAGCACTTTACAAGAGCAACACTTACATTATACAGAGTCATGTTTATTTTGTTTTAGGCACGGGGAGATTAAGTGACTTGCCCAGAATCGCAGGGTGTTGAATCGATGCCGGGACTCCAACACAGTTCACTGGTTCCAAAAGCAGCTGCTGTAGCCCTTAAGCCAGATCCCCTCCCCACCCTTTTCTTGTGTTGAGCTCTGTTTGCACACTACTCTCCCCCTGCTTTCACTTGCACGCTTCACCCTTCCCAATGCACTTAATCGCCACTCTTTTCACAACTGCATAAAACGTCCAGTGCAGTATCTTGCCTGTACACTGCATCCCCTTGCATTCCTCCCTCCCATTCTAGGCCCTCATCGGGATTCCTGGGGTTGCTAGGGGAGATAGCAACCTACCCCTAATTTTATCTCAGTTGAGTATTTAATTAATTCTAAAGCTGCCAAAGGGCATCCAGGTTCTTCCCTCCCCTAAAACAGCACTCTCTAGCATTCCTTTGCCCCCCTCATGTGAATAAATGTAAGGAGGGGGCTAGTTTCACTCCTAGTCTGAGAGGTGAATCCATTCATCCTTATGAAAGGTGTTGGGAAGGGTTGGTTTATATTTATTTGACCTCTCTGTTCCTCTAGTTGACAAGGTCATTTTGTCCAATTTAAAATAAGAAAAATATGTGTGGAATACGTACTTCCAACCGAGGTATGCAACAGACGGTCCCTAAATATTCACACAGCCTGTGGTTATCAAGGTTATCTGGTTATTATTCACCACCCATAAACTGCCATCCGACTTATGGTGCCACTGTAGGAGCCTTTTTGGTGCTAACATGGCATAAGTGTGTCAGTGCTGGTGAAATACAAGTCACAATGTGCATAATGATGGTGTGAAGCTGCACAACAAGGATGTCCTTTCTGTTCTTGTAACCTTTTTCTCTAAAGGCTCAAATATGCTACCCAGGGTGTCAGCTTGTTCTTCAAGTTAGTTCAGCTCTTTCCTCTCAAGCTAATACACATGCCAACACTTCAAAGGACTTTAAGTAATGTGTGGTAGTAATAGGGTCAGTATATCATAGATGATTTACCACAAACCTTGATTTCAGGAGAAGGTGCTGCATAGCTAGACAGTTATAAGGTTCAATGGCGAGACCTATTGGCCAATGCTTTTTATTTTATATACCTATAATATACTTTAGAGGGGATTTCAGCCAGCTCTCTTCATCTGTTGGTCTGTTGTTGTGTCATTCACAGTTTTCCTCTGCCCATTACCTCATGGGGTAGTGGGACAGACCACGTCAGCCATTTCCTCACTGTGAGTGACAACATTCTTCCCTTAGACAAAGAGCACATCCACACAAAGTAGTTCCATACAGTACCAAACACTACTATGGAAACGTGCCTTAGGTGCCTAAAAAGCAAGCATTTTTGCTTTTAGTCAATGTTTAATTATTATATTGACAAGAGACCAGCAGCTCCTCAAAATAAAGTTTTACAAAAATCATGTCAAAAGGCTAGCAGCAAATGCCAACACCAGACCTATTTTTGCCAATGCTTGCTTTTTTTCCCTTACGGTGAAAGTGCCTGCCAGTAGCAATCTTGAAAGAGCCTCCCATGAAAGATGCTCAGTGACCAGAAGTCTCTTCTGCTGTACCGTGCATGCACTTCTAACCATTGATGCATCTAGAGATAATATTTACAAACCTTTTAGGTCTCAAATCTTTCTGGACATAAAATAATGGCATTCAGAGAGTGATTATGAAAGAAATGTGCCTTCTGCTCACATTGGCAGCAAAATGGGCCTATGGTGCCACCCAGTATATTAATTCTTAGCCATTGGAGAGATTGAGCGAGGTGCCTCCATTGAAGGTGCCTCAGAAATCATTAGATCTTCCAGACTCTGTCATGTCCCACATAACACACAGATGTATGACGACATTAACATACTGCGAGAGGCTCCAGTACACCTCGCGCAGGCGCCACACGTAAGGATCTTAGTGGGAAAACATCTACTATCATAGCTTGAATATATTTTATAATACACTGAATGCTGTGTTTCCGCTGGTCATGGTAACATGGCGGCGGTGAATGAGGATGAATACAGTAATATATTTGTGAAGGGGGGTTTGGGGGGCAGCCGAACCCGGTGAGGTCTGCCCCCCGGGCAGATTGGGAGAGGGGGGCGAGCCGATTCGCGGCCATTTTAGGGATTTTGGGCTACATTGGGAATAGCCCAATTGTAGCCCAATTATGTAAGATAGCCCAAGGGTTTAAGGGCTGGTTTGGCGCTCACCCAGCCACCATTTTAGGTTTGGTGACCTGGTGGCTGGGAGCGCTGTAGGGTTTTTTGCGTTTTTTCTGTAGGCCTTAGGTGTAGGGACAACCTGTGTTAGGCATTTATTAGGCATTTGTAGGTGGTTTGAAGATCGTTTCGGCGATGGCGGCGGAGAATTATTGCGTCTGTGAGGCGGTCCACTTGCTTAACGAGGCAGGCCGGCTGGATACGCTGCTGTCGGAGGCCTCTGGCGCGCGCCTGGTGAGGCGCGCGTCGGCGGGGGTGACGGCCACCGTGATGGCCCGCTCGCCCCCCCGGAAGACGCAAAAGAGGCAGGTGAGTGGGGGGGCCGCGCGAGTGACATGAGCGCGGCCCTTTGCGGCTTATTTGAGCATCGGGATGGCGGGAGGGGCGGAGGGCCAACGACGAGGGACCCAGAGTCGGAGCGCGCCTGCGTCTCCCCTGTGTCTGGGCAGGTGGAGCGGGGCCGCCCGGAGGCGAGGAGAGCGGCCCCGAGAGTGACATCGGTCGCAGAGCCTTCCCCTGTGGGAGAGGCTCCGGTTGCGAGGGGAGGGGGCGAGGCCCACAGGGAGCTACGAGCGCCGAGGCGCGAGAGTGTGAGGCTGCATAAGGGAGGGAAGGGGGAGGCCCCGGTTACTGTCGGTCGGGGCGGACAGTGGCCGGCCGGGGAGGGGGCCAGCGGGGGTTTAGATGGAGGGTTGAGCAGGGCGTCTTGGGAGGCAATGGCAGGGCACAGTGGGGCCGCGTGGCGGGGCATGGCTGGATTGGACTGGGGAGGGGGAGCGGGTAGATGAGGGGGAGGCGGTGAACCTGAGGGTGGTAGGGTGGGCGTGGGCGGCCGGCACTTTAGGGGCAGGCAGGAAGAGGATCTGGGATGGGAGAGAGAGGATGGGTAGGCCCAGCACACCAGACCATTCCGTTTTCTTGCAGGTAGTGCGCCAGACTTGGCAGAGTTGGGAGCGGCTCAATGGCGCCAAGGAGAAGGGAGGGTGGAGCCTTGTGCGGCGTACCCAGTACCGGCGTGGGATCACGGCGTGGCTGGCATAAGTAGGCCCAAGGCGGGCTCGCTGGCCCCAACACCCACTGGGCCTACACGGTCCAGGGGACAGAGGAGCTACGACAAAAACATTTGAGTGGGGATAGGAGGGTGCAGTCTGCACCTCCGGCTGAGAAAGCCTGGGGTTTTGGGGAGCTGGTGGAATTAGATTTTGACAAAGACAGCATGGAGGAAGGCGAATTGAGGGACTGCGGGGATGAGGGCACGGGGGGCCGAGTAATGCTTTGTCTAGTGTGTTACAGGTGTCACGACACCCGGCGGAGCCCACGGGTCGGTCATTGCGTTGGGACGGGCGGTCGGCCCCACGTGCAAGCAGACGGACGTACGACGGGCGGTGCCATTCGAACCAGGTAAATGCGATGGGGGATTGCGACTGCTATTGGTGTCAGTGGGTATGGGAGGGGGGGAACAGGGGGGTAGGTTGCGGAGAGGAAAGTATGTGCTGGACATGGGTGTGTGCACGGACGACGCAGGTAAGGAGTCCGTGAGCATGGGAAATGGGGCTACGACTGTGGGAGGGGGCATGAAGGACGCGGGTAAGCTCCGAAAGCGCCGATTACAATCGAGAATTGGACAGCGGCATTTTCGATATATGCCAGTGTGTACTGCGAGAAGTACCCAGAGAGGTGCGTGGCCATGTTCAAGTACATGGATGTGATCAGGAAGGCCCAGATTACAGGGGATGGATATGCAGGGGCACAATACTATGAGGAATTTAGTGCACGCATGGCGTGGGACACGGAGGCAAAATGGGGTGAATTGGATACGGACTTATGGCAACATGCGATGGGGTTGTGGTAAGGCGTCCGTGAGCATGGGAAATGGGGTTACGACTGTGGGAGTGGGCACGGAGGACGCGGGTGAGGCGTCAGGGGACACAGAGGACAGGGGGACTGACAAAAAAGAGACTGTGACAATAACGACAGGGGAGTCCGAGAATAAATTAGAGAGTAAGGAGTTGAAATAAAGCGCTTGCCTTATATGGGAATGACTAAGCCTTTGGGCGCGCACTTAATGCTGGCACCTAAGGAGCGGATCTGGAAGGGCGACTATGTGGAGATGCCTAAGCTTCTGCACAGGGAAGTGCGGGCACAGGAAGGGTCCAAAGAGGAGGAGTATGAATTGGCTAAGAGGCCGAAGGTGCCCCTCACGACTGAGAATTGGGCAGTGGCATTCTTGATATATGCAAGTGTGTACTGTGAGAAATACCCGGAGAGGTGTGTGGCCATGTTCAAGTACATGGATGTCATAAGGAAGGCCCAGATCACAAGGGGGGGGGGTACGCATGGGCCCAATACGATGAGGAGTTTAGAGCACGCATGGCATGGGACACGGAGGCCAAATGGGGCGAATTGGATACAGACTTATGGCAACACACGATGGGGCTGTCCGGAGCGGGCAAGACTATCTTCGCGGCCAGCGGCCTACCGCTGGTGTAAAGGCCCATTCAGGGGCACCCCACCTGGGGAGGGGTGGGCGACACAGGTAGTGGGCCGGCGGTGCGAAAGGGGCTTGCTGGGACTTTAACAAGGGACTGTGCACATGGGAGTACTGCAGATTTCGGCATGACTGCTCGAATTGCGGAGGCAGTCACGCCTTGGTTCGTTGCTTCGGGGTCGGGCAGGGGCAGCAACAGGGACATCAACAGTGGCAGTCAGGGGGGTATGGGATGGGGGGACAGCAGCGGCAGCCCTTCATGGGCGTACGAGGAGCTAAGGGGCCTGGGCCAAAGGGCTCGTACTCCGGTTAGAATAGATAAGTTGATCGCAGCCTTACGGAGTGGGGGTGACGGGGAGGCTGTGGAACGTTGGTGAGTGGGCATTCAAGAGGGCTTTAGACTAGGGTAGGAGGGACATAGGACGAGAAGGAGGGCGGACAATTTACAGTTAGCAAAGCACATCTGGAAATAGTACAGGAGAAATTGGATAAGGAGGTGTGTGGGGCCGCATGGTGGGACCCTTTGTGGAGTGGCCACTGAAAAATGTAATTGTGTCTTTTATAGTAGTGGGGCTGGAAAAGGAACAAGGGCAGTTCCGTTTAATACGACATTTGTCATGGCCCGAAAGTGGCTCGGCGAATGATTTCATTGACAAAAGTGAGGCTACGGTGTCTTATTCATCAGTTGACGTGGCCATGCCACTGGTAGTGATCGCGGGCCCAACGGCGATGAGGGCAAAGTGCGACATAAAGTCAGCTTTCCGGTTGCTTCCAGTCCACCCGGAGGTTTTGGATTCTTCTTTGCGTAAATTTCGATGTTAAATGGTGCGTGGTCAAAGCATGACCGATGGTTTGTTCTAGGTCTTGCGCATTTTGAGTGTTTCAGAACGTTCTTTCAATGGTTGTTTTAGGACTGGACGGGTCACCAAGGTGTAGCACACTACCTGGATGACTTTCTTCGTGGGCACCTCAGACTCCACGGACTGCCAGATGGCGCTGGACAAGTCAATGAGATCATGAGGGAAATGGGGGTGCCATGGGCACCGGAAAAGACTATGGGCCCTGCACGGCTCACCAAGGTGTAACACACTACCTGGATGAATTTCTTTGTGGGCACCTCAGACTCCACGGACTGCCAGATGGCGCTGGACAGTTCAATGAGATCATGAGGAAAATGGGGTGCCATGGGCACCGGAACAGGCTATGGGCCCTGCACGGCTCACCAAGGTGTAACACACTACTGGATGACTTTCTTTGTGGGTGCCTCAGACTCCACGGACTGCCAGATGGCGCTGGACGGTTCAATGAAATCATGAGGTAAATGGGGTGTCATGGGCACCGGAAAAGACTATGGGGCCCAGCACGGCTCACCAAGGTGTAATACACTACCTGGATGACTTTCTTTGTGGGCACCTCAGACTCCACGGACTGCCAGATGATGCTGGACAGTTCAATGAGATCATGAGGGAAATTGGGGTGCCATGGGCACCGGAAAAGATTATGGGGCCCTGCACGGGTCCCCAAGGTGTAACACACTACCTGGGATGACTTTCTTTGTGGGCACATGTGGGTGACAATGTTGTAGAAAGGCAAGGTCGCTGTGAAAGAGATTCAGGTGCTATTGGGGCACCTCCACTTTGCTTGTAGAGTGGTGGGAGTAGGGCGGACGCTTTGCAGGCGACTGGGTAGGGCACTAGCAGGACAGAGACCTCCACATCATCAGGTGCGGGTGTCGGTGGGTGAGAGAGGGCTTGAGAACGTAAAAAAAAAAAAAAAGGGGTGACATGGCGTGGGATGTACAGATCTTTTCTGATGCCGCGGGGAGCAAGGGCTGTTGCCTCTACGGGCAGGAACAATGGTGGACAGAACAGTGGCCGACAGAGTAGGCTGGGAGGGGTAGGAAGTTTAGCATTTTTGGAATTCTTCCCACTGGTGGGGGCTGGCACACTATGGGGCTCCAAGACAGCTGTGGGCGAGGTGACATCATGAGGTTGGGGTGTTGGTTTTCGGATTGCTCCCAGCGCTAGGTGCGCAGCGCATCGGGGGGGATGTAGCACGGTTCTGTTGTTTCTCCTGCTCATTCCATTTTCTCATTTCAGGTTCGGTGATGGGTTTTCTCGCCAGGGAAATGATTATCTGGATTGTGGGACATCCCTTTGTAAAGTGGGCATAGGTCCAGGCCCTCAGCAGTTACTTTGGGGAAAATTTAGGCTTTAATAAAGATTTGTTCAAAGTTTTTGGAAGGGCAGAGGGGGCATGCTTGGGAAGGAGTTGTTGCAGGTTCTGAGTGGCGTCCTGGTGGCTGGTAGGTACCACGACGTGCGGGTGATACATCTGGGGTAGAATTATATGGTAAAAGAAACGGATTTGGCTTTAATGTGGAGCATGAAGCGGGATTTGTCTTTGATTCAACAGCAGTGTTTTGGTTGTGCGTTCATTTGGGCAGGATGTGTTCCCTGTAGGGTTTTTGGAGTGGAGCGGTCAGTTCGGGGGTGGTAGACAAGGCCCGGGGAAAGCTCAACACCGAAATGGTGCGTTTTTGCAGGCATCTGGGTTTTTTCTAGAATTTCTCATAGGGACGGTAAGTATGATACACCGGGATTTTTTAGGGGAGGTGGAGTTCATCTATCCAGGATGGGTATGGATTTGTACCTGCTGGACATCAGGGAGGGCCTGGCCAGGATGTTGAATGTGCAGCGACACTAACGGGTCAGTCCTAGGAGGCAGGGGGGGCAGGAAAATGAGGAGGCGGCGTTCCCGCCTACTCTCCCGCCTTTTCCTTGGTGGCGGGGTTGTTGAAAGTTGGCCAAGATTGTCTGAAGTTTTTAGTTAAGTGTTGGTAGTTTGTGAGCAGGGGCAGGGAAAGGGTAACCAGGTAGGCTAAGTTTAGACTAGATGTTTGTTAGTTACAGTTGCACAAAGGCAGGTAGGGGTTTGGGTCATTGGAGGACAGGATTTGTAAATGCAATATTGGGTAAGATTGTGTCATATGGTTGTTATGTACTGTTATATTGTATTCGGCAGGGTGGGGGATTTGATGTGGGGATCGTAGGGGTGGGGGGGAACAGGGGGTCAGGTAACTCATGTATAGTGAGGTATTAGTTTTGTAAGGCAGTTGCCAGTGGTGATAAATTGTGATATGCACCTGTTTCAATAAAGCGGCCTTTTACACACACAAAAATTGGTCTCGGTTTGGCTTGCCCCCCTCCCTCCCAAACTGGTCACATGATGCAATACGACATCAACATACCGCGAGAGGATCTAGTATGCCTCGCGCAGGCGCCAGATATAAGGACCTCAGTCGCATACATTCGAAAATTTGCCGGAACTGACAGCGTGGGCCAGGCAGAAGACTTGTTTCTCGTAATTGGATTGCGTAATAGCCAGGTAAGAATGGGATAGGGGGCTCGGGGTCTGTACAATTTCGTTCCTGATATCAGAACCTTTAGAGGCAATTCATGTGGCATTAGGCACTTAACACTTTTAGACACCGGACCGGAGTGCGTAGAGCTTTATACAGCACAGCCCTGCTTTTGTTTGCCGACTACGGGAACCTAAAAGTAATGAATTTGACAGCTTTATATTCTTGCAGTCACTGTTATTTAGACATGTGTAGCGAGTGTGTCAGCACCGTTATAATCCCTTCGAATCGTAGGATCTAGTCGTAGAATATATGGCACAGCTGTAGACTGTGCGAGTCTTGCATGACAACTTCCCCAGAGCAACATGGTAATGAGATTTTATGAGAGGAAGAGTGTTTTCGCACGCTAGATATAAGAGAGAGTCTTATTAAATCAATCGTAGATTACTATATATGTCTGTGAGCATATTGAGAGGACCGCCGACACAATTACAATAGATTTTCTCTTTTGCCTTAAAGCATGTCAGATGTCTATGTAACATATGAAAGATATCGCCTTCAAACATACGCCTCAGCATGCATCTTTAATGGAGCCCGATAAAAGGCTTTAACGAGGGTAAGATGCTCTTAAACCAATCATCTGAGAAGATAAGCCATAAGAGTACACTTTTTAAATACTTAATATACTTATGGCATTATTCCGTTTCCAGATTGAATCTACATCTTGTCCAACTGGATATCTAATACTTGGCCCCAGGTGGCACTGTTTCATCAATTGCAAGAACTCCTGACCCACTCTGAACATGAGTATCAGTAGTCGCTGGTAAAAGGTAGACATAGCTAAAGGTCATGCATGCTACTTAATACTTTAGATGTAACTTTCTGATTTCTTCTTCTAACTAATTGAATATATTGCGTTTTAGTCACATGGTGAAGGCTGCTTTTCTTTTCTTTAGTATTTCTCACATCGTGCTTTCTCTGATTTTGGTCATATGTCTTGCCTTTATGAACACTTGGTGGCATGGCATGAGGCATTGTGTCTATTTGTCACAGGCATCTGTAGTATAATGGATGTCAGTATGTGAGTACCTGGCTTTTGAATACGGGTGGTAGCAATTTCTGTTAAATAGTTTCATTAAATGTTTTACCCTCTCCGTGCTGTCACTGATTCATGTTATTACTTCACAGAAACCCCCGGCCACTTCATTTGAGATTCCTTTATATCTTATCTTGGTCCTGAGGAAGGTGGTTTAAATACAGATCCACCGAAACGGGCGTTGACCATCATTACATATGTGGAGAGTTCCTTTAGAGACAGACACACCAGAGGCCTCTGATGGGTGTGATTTGCATCACCAACAACTACAGAGTCTGTCTCTACTAGATTGTTATTGGATCTCCCTCATGTCCGAATCTCTTTTATTGTATGAGTGTAGGTGCGAATGAGTAGGTGCGAATTGTGAGAGAGACTTGTCGATGGTGAATGTGGGGTTATTCATTCATTTATTTATTTATTGATTTGTATAATATTTTGATTTATAAATTGTTTTGGTGGTTACCTAGTTTGCATATAATGTACATATGAAATAATCCAAATGCCAACTCATGAATCCAGGGATGAAATGATATGTGATTATTGCACATCCAAGTATTTCTTATTATACAGCTATCTAGGTAATTGCTGGTTGTAATTAATCTTTGTCTAAATGTATGTGTAGATAATGATGAATTTGTCTTTTAAAGTAATTGCACAATGACAAAACAATTCAAAAAAAGAAACAAAATAATTTTGTATAAGAAAAATTAAATAAAAATATATTTTTGTGATCAATTGTGTTGTATGACAGTGATATTGGGGTTGTGGTAGTTTTGAGCCGCATATGGCCATACTAAAAGTGATATAGGTCAGTCCAGAGGTTTTTCTTGTTAGTTTTTCTTGTTAGCCTCCATTGAAGGTGCCTCAGAAGTCATTAGATCTTCCAGACTCTGTCATGTCCCACATAACACACAGAAAATGTGCAGGATAACTTCAGCAAAGGATTGAGTTCATCCTGAGCAATACTCACCCTCTCTTTGCTGGCTCTGTAACTACATCATGATTACGCTGCTTTAGAATCAGGGGTGGTCTGCATTTATATGGGCAATGACCGAGTGCAAATGTGACTTACTGACAGATTTAGGGTGTGAGCACTGTGCACCAAGGGTGAACAAACAAAGCAGGCAGACTTTTATTTCGGGATATCTATGATATTTACTTTGATTATTACTTTTTGGAAAATGACTCAAAGTTTTTTTTGTAACACTAACCAGTTTTCGACCAACACTTGTGTCTTTCAAATACATCAATGGAGGTGCATCATTTAATTTGTCCTCTATTTTAATTTTACAGGAAAGTACCATATGTGTAACATCTCAAGTGAAGCAACTAACTGCTGAGCTAAAATCAAACTTGCCCTATAATTGACATCCGTGTTTTCTGAGATTCTGTTTTAGAAATTAAGTAAGACTTTGTGTACTCTTTCAGGACTTTAACAACAACATAGCACCTGTAATCACATTTTGCCAAAAAGTATCCAATTGGTTGCCAAAAAGTATTCAATTGTTTCGTTTTTATTCCACATTCTAGAACAACATAGCATCTGTAATCACATTGTTGCCAAACATTATTGATTTTTTTTTTATTCAACAGTTATGCAGGTGCCAGGCGAATAATGTTTTAGATTCATTCTTGTTTACATTTTTTTTTTGTAATGTAAACTAAAAATTGTAAACTACATCGAAGTGTCAGGATTTGGACCGATAATGTTTTAGTAATCCATATCCCTACCATGCAGCAGAAAGCAGTCACTTGAGCATGCAATTTTGAGGGTCGCTGGAGGATTAGTGGTTCATGGGTATTTGTAGAGCATAAACCTAGTTAAAACCAGGGAAGTACTGAACAAGTACAGGACTCATAAAAATATTCAACATAATTCACAATGAATGCAGATGTTCGGGGTAGATATTTGTGGCTTGGAGAGATGCAGGCCCAGCTTTACTAACACTTTGCACTGGGTTTGCATTACTTTTATAATGCAAACCTGGCACAAAGTTTTATGGTGGTATTTACTTTCCATCGCAAATCAAGGTTTGCATTGGAAAGTTTGCTAAGGTAACGGCAGAGTGAGTTCGTGGCTGCAGCGTAAGTGAGACACAGCGGGAACCGTAACTGCGGGCGGACAACCGGGACATCAAATGGCCTAACGGCGGCCGGAGCTCCTTCCTTTCCCTGCGGTGCGGTAAATACAAGGGAGTGGGAAGTTTTTTTGAACGCTGCCGGGGTATCTCAACACGCTGTATGCAGGGGCTGTGTGAATCGCGCGTTATGGCGGCTGTCCAGTGACACGGGAACCAGCTGGATGCAGCATTGAATTGCATCGCGTAATGTAAAGAACTGCCAAGTAAGGTCGGGGTGACTCTGCATACGCAACTAAGCTTTCTTGGGGACCAGCATGAATAGCGCCGCTGGGGTTGAGTAAACATTATTGTGTGGGAAGCCTGCGATGGAGTGGAGGCAGATGGTCATCAACAGTGCAGTTTACACAGCAGCGAGGGAATTGGCCGCACTGCAGACAGATACTGAAATGAGCCCGGGTGGTCGTGCTGACCTCTGTTACCTGAAGTCTGGGTGGAGCTGTGACCCACAAAGGAGGCCTGCACTGCCAACGAAAGGGGCTGGGAGTCCATGGAGACGGGCCAACCACATACCTCCTCATTAGAGGCCACTCTCTCTACAGACAAGTTGCTCCGGCGCGGAGAGCAAGCCCGGCCCCGGATGCTGTGGAATCCGTGACCCCAACTGGTCTGTGGGCTCATTGCCTTTGACCTTTGGAGGGTCTCCTGTTGTTTTTACCTTCCCCATTGCCGGTAAGCCGGTCTTTGACTGTTTGCCAGATTCTAGTTCAACTACCCTCCCCCACCTCCCTCTATGCTCCTTGGGACTTGTTTTTATCTCTTGCCTATGTAACCGATGTTATTCGATGTTTACTGATGTTATACTATGAATCCGACAGCGGAGCCCTAGCAACATGGCCGACGCCTGGTGGAGCTACCTAGGTAGCTATAGAGGTGATTGGCTGTTGTTCTCCCCCTACCACTGTGTTCCTGGACTATTGCCCAACACTCACAACTGCTTCGGGGAATGGGGAAGATCTGCAGACTTCGGAGCTGTCTCTTCCACCTCTCCTCTCATGGGGCGAGCTGGAGGATGAGGCGGACGGCGTTTCCCAGTAACACCGGGACCGTTGCCTTCTATGGAACTATGACGAGGTCCCATGGGCGGAAACTAAAACGGTTTGTACTTACTGCGGAGCCCGAGTACCCTTGGCCGCTGCCCGGTGGAGCTGTACTATGCAGCTAAAGAGGAGTCTGGCTCTGGTTCACCCCCGCGGCTGTCACCTACCCAGCCGGACATCGGACATTGTTTCTCACGGTTCTTCACGTTTTTATCTGTCTTTCTCTTTGACTGCTTTGACTGCTTTGTTCGCCCTGAAGTACTTTCCCCCTTCCGGTCTTCCTGACTCTATCTGCATTCCTCTCCCCTGTTTACCTCCCCCACCCCCACCTTCCATTCCCCATTAGACGCGTGTCTTGGCTATGCTACACGCTAATAACTTATATTATTGTGTAATCTCATGTTTTTCTCCTAAACCTACATTTGTAACGGCAACTGTAACTGAAGTAATTTTCGTAACCTGTAACCCGCTGATCCTCATGTAAAGCGCTCTGATACCTCCGGGTCTAGCCAGCGCTATATAAAACTCTTCAAATAAATAAATAAATAAAATAAAAGTAACGCAAAATTGTACTATGCTGGATTCTGCGCTACTTGATGTTAAAAAGGGACATTCAATGCGTGATACATAGGCCTTCTAAGGCAACCATCCATGAGCTTTGATGCAAATCCCTAGCTACTAGCAATAGTAAACAGGTATTTGCACCACAGCCTCATGGAGGCAGATGTATCAGAGGAGAAATGTTTTAATATCTCCAGACTTTGCAAATGTTGTACAGTACACATACAAAGTGGGAAAATTATTACAGCATAGGTCTTGCACTGGAAGTTTCCCCTTCCATTACAAATATGTTTGACAGAGCGCGCACACACTTGCACTATGGTGCAAGGATGTGTGCTTTGGCACAAGACAGCCTAAAGAGCACCAGTGCTGGGGGAGAGAAACCTGCCGTATTTTCCACTCTCCCTTTGACACAGCTCAGCACAAGAACTTTGGCTGCTTCATTTTGTCACATCAAAAGTTAGTATCTTTCCTTCTCAAGATTCTTTTAAGGAGTGGATATTCAGGACTTTTATGAACTGCAGAAATGTTGGGCCAGTTCTGATTTTGAAGGGATGTTGTATTGTGAACACTTTCACCCTAAATTGGTAATGTCATAGATTTTCTTTCTTTGTTTTGCATAATGTATGCAGCACCCAACTCTTATGAGAAGCTGGTTCACTGTGAAATTATAACTATGGATCCATGGCTAAATCATATAGGCCTCGATTAGGAGTTCCCTTTTAATTCTAATGGGTAAGTGGTCCACGGTAACTCCGCAGACCGATAAGTTTATCCAAGTACTCTAGCTGCTGAAGGCAGCCAGAATCCCTGAAATGCTGTGTGGAAACTTGCAGTTTCAGTTGAATAGATCCTGGAAATACCAATTTCCATGACAATTCTTCATTTCTCAAGGCAACCCCAGTATACCACCGGTTATACCTTTTAGCTTCCCCACCAAAGCCCCCTCCCTCTGCTATATCCAGAGGACAGAGCTAACGGGGTGTAATGCTGGTACCTCGTGATGGGGTTCAGTGTACACTTACTTGGCCTGGAACAGTCTTCAGTCGGTGCAGGTGCAACAGTGCGTTCACTTCTGCAACTTTGCACCTAGTGGTTTATTAAATATTATGCGGCTGTTGCATGTGATTTGGTGCCCATTCTGCCAAAGTGCATTAATGGACACTTCTGCTGACCAAAAAGGAAAAACATCACAATGTGCACTGCTTCAACAATCTCCATCCCTTTGTCAGGAGGCACAATTCGAATCAAATCCTTGCCTACGAATGGCAGACAGGGCAACAGAATCATTTCCGGATTGCCTCACTCACAGTAAAAATATTGCATTACCATTTGTTTTTCCTGGGAGAGGGAAACCGGTGTATTTTTTGCAATAAAGTAGCACAGGTCGCTGGGTTTGATTTACAATCATCCAAGACAAAGCAAGGTCTGTTTGCCCTCTTATTTTTGGTGTACAAGAATGGGCTTTTCTCTTTTTGTCTAAGAATAAAATCGCTTCTGCAGTAGAAACATGCAAAATTATTTTGAGGTTCATTTTTGTCTCTGTTAATATAGTTGTACTCATAAATGTAATAAAAGGAACTATATTTCCAGATGCATTATATGTCAAGAAATAATCATGAAAGGTTTGTGGTGCTTTACTTTCTCTGGAAGTGAATTTCAGTTTACTTTCATTTGTAATTTTAATTCTAATACTATTTGAAGACAAACCGGTAACATGCACTGTAACAGATGTGAAAACACAGACACACAAACATACACACCTACTAGCATACTTAGAAATTAGGATTTCCCATTTGTTTCTTTTTTCAGCCAGAATTTACTCCCAACATAATTTGAGGCGTGTTTCCTCGGTGCAAGTACATTAGAGAACAAACTTCTAAATGCAATTTAGCAATAGGATCATTCGTCTGTTTTTTCTGAGACTCGCAGAGTGAGTCAAAACAAAAGATTACAATTATGTTTCTCCCTTCAACATATCCAAGGATTTCTAAACGTGTCAAATGTCCTGAAAGATGTGTTTGCCTAGTCTAAAATATCAAAATAATAAATTCTAATAAGGTATCTTGTTTCAGCTGCACAAGCCTCATACAGCCGGTGACGACGGGACCAGGTTACCCGCCGTGGAGCTCACTTGTTCAAGTCAATTAGAGGGTTTTACCAGATTGTTTCTGGAAGTCTTGCGTTTCAAAACAGGGCCTCTGTTTACTTCGCCTGAGAGTCAATATCTACTCTGCATGTCCCAGAAAGAATGTTAACAATTTTTATATCGTTCACTGTTGACTTGTTCGTGCTCATCAAACATATGTGAGACAGTTTGTTATGACATGTATTTGTGCTTCTTTGTAACTCTTCAGTTAGAATTTCCACTTGATTTATTTATTACCAAAATCTTTTTGAGTGAGCTGCACGCAGAAGGAATATGACAGAAGCTAATTTTGTAACAGTTACTACATAGCAGTCAGCTTACAATGATAGAAGGACACCGGCTGATTTAAATTATCACAGTATGCCACTGGATTTCCAAGGTCTAAGAAAAAAACATGTCCCTCATTACATCAAACAGTAACAAAAAAAATTATTTTGGTTTTATTCGATTGCAATTTTTGAATCTGAGGGGTTCGTAAATGCATGCCCAAACTGATTCCAGAAACATAATCGCTCACAGTCAAATAATGCAAACTGTGTTATGTACTGCTTTTCAAGAAGACTAGTTATAGCGAACAGATGTGTAAATGGAGCAGAAAATTTGCAATGGCAAAGGTTTCATTGGTCATAATGCCAGTCGTATAAAATGCATTTGGTACAGTCCAAAGCCTAATGGTGTTGACATTTTGACCCAACTGGTAATTAAATGCAGGGTCTTTGTCAGGGCTATGTAGATGCACCAATATACAGAACTTAAAATAAGGTCGCAACCTCAGAGGTAATGTATCACTGTATGGCCATAGGAGGAAGAATGTCTTACCACTATATATGCGGAGCTCATGCCAACATGATTGAAAAGTACAGGCATAAAAATAAAAAAAATAAAAAAAATCAATGACTGCGGTTGAAGATAAAAAAGTTCAAGCCAAATACCTAAATGGGCAAGGCTTACTGCAAGGAAAGTGGATGGTAAAAACAACACTTTTGCTTCTGAAAGAATAAAAAGTAATTTATTTAAAGAACAGGCTGCTCGTTTATTTAAGACTCAATCACAACTAGGGTGAGTGTCCAATACATGCAGAGCATGTAAATGTGGCTCAAAACTTCCCACATAGTTTTAAACTAGAAAGGTTTCAAATTTCCCAAGACGATGAAGGAATCAATATTCATCTAATTTCTTAGTAAACAGGATCCAGGTGCCATTGTGTAGAAAATTGGGAGAGTAAACTTACCAGCGTTCGATCTTCATTGATGCCGCAAGCTAGATCAAGCAGCGCAAAGGCATGCACGCGCCAAATAAATACACTAAACAGGCAGCTGCACTCAGTAACAAATTATGAAACTAGGGTACAATGCTAGTTATGAATGGTTTATAGGTGAATATAAAGATTATATATTTTGTAAGAACTAAACATTAATGTACAAAAAACATCAAATAGAAAAATTATGTTAGAAAACAGACTTATGCTGGACCAAGAGCATGATGTGAATGCCAACCTCAACAGAATAATTACATCGGAAAGTGGGCAAATTTTTGTTTCCATATAATCTCAATTATCAAGGCGCCAGCCTGTATTACTTAAAGGCTAAAAAGAATGTGAAATTTTAGATTTTTAAAAATCATGAAATCGAACTGAAATGGTAGCACAAACCATCAAAATAGGCTCTTTTTGTGTGGGGGGGGGGAGGGGTAGGACCGCCAACTCAGGGCATGAACATATTCTCAGCCCACTGGCCACAACAGATATTATGCCCTCCAGGTAGTCGATAGTGGGTATTATTTCCTCCCAATCTGTCCCCACTGGGGAGGGGTCAGAAAATCCAATAAGCACCATGGATTAAAAAGCCGTAAAAAAAGAAGGGGTGGGTGGTAGCCGACGCATGCATCAGGTCATCTTAGAACAAGCCCAACAGCCTTCCACTCTAGCGGCAGAAAACTCACTAGACACTAGGGAAAAACAGTCCAAAAATACAAGGGTTGTTGGCAGTCCACCCAAACTGGATACCCCAACACTCTTTTTGCCCACTTGAGGTGCTAGAACGTCTCCATACCCATGACAAGCAAGATGCCAATCTAATTTGTTTGGGCATAGTTGTGGCATGTGAGCTGACAGAGTGGGCTTAAATGCCAATTTCCTCTCACTTGTTATGCCAAATAGATGCTTTCGATAATGGGTCAGACGGAAATGAAGTAACCCTACCAAACCCCAACATTTTTTTAAAACTGGACACCCGATTGAGTCCAGAGTGGTGTGACTTGCACGAAACCCACTACCTTTAAGTACTCAGAATATCCTGCAAACCTCAAACACTGGCTGAAATCACATATTTTCTTTCAATTTCTTTGTAGGAAACTTCCAGAATCTGCAAAATATTCCTACCACACGGCATTCCAACACTTCTCCCGATAGAAACAGTAATCCACTAGTGTGACTGGGACCAGACCCTGCAACAGGAGAGGTCCTAAAACACAGCATGGATGCCTCACATTGTGGCCATCAAAACTCACCTACTTTGGTGATGTGGTTAGCCGTAGTATTTGGACCTGTGATCAGCCACCACCCAGGGAAACCTGCTAAATTAAGACATTTCTTGATACTAGATGCCAAGGGCAGTACAAAGTGGTGTGACTTGCATGGATTCCACTATATTTTCTTACCCTCTATGTCCTATAAACATCAAACTTTGGCTAAAATCATGTTTTTATCTCACATTCCTGTGAGGGAAACTCCTGAAATTTGTGGGGCTCCATATAATTCCTATGACCCAGCATCACCCCACTTGTTACAATAAAAAGTCTTCCTCACTTGTGTGGCTGGGCCTAGTGGCAGCGCATAGGAACGGATCAAGCCAGAGACCATACAAAGTCAATAAGGTCTTCAGTAGAAGGTGGCAGCCTCACAACTGTGTAAATATTTATTTTAAAAATGGGACCGGTTTTGTGAACTGTAATGCTGGTGCAGTTTTCAAATACAATTGTAGTTGAAACAGGCCCTTGCGCTGCAGCAGGAATGTTCTCCCTACCATGAAGGTCCATTTTGGCTTTGGATTTAGTGATTATTTTCGTTCTTAGAACCCTCCAGCAGGGCAAGACTTGAATTTATAGCTAGGCAGGACTCCACGAGGCTGGAAACTTTTTCTGTGAAGTCTTGCTGGTCCTGTTTTCAGTGCAGCAAAAAGCTCTGTGCAGGACAAACTTGTTTTCCATGTCCACCTTGGGAATGACATGCCTGGGCTCGCTTTGGCACCTTGCCTGTGTCCTTCAAGGTTGGGAAAAATTACTAAGTCCCACTTTTCTCCAAATGCTGGGGAAAGTCATCCGGGTCACTTTTGCAGCCCTCAGTCGTTTGGGGCAGATTATTTGTTACCAGGTCTCTCTCTTCAGCCCGAGAAGCTGCCGGGTCCACATCTCTGTGGTCAGCTGGACTCTCTTGGAATCAAGCGTTCTTCTGCTTTTGGTGTTCCTGGAATGGGAAAACAGAAGGTCAGCCCAGCTAAGTTTCAATACCTTGGCAGCAGAAGGGCTCTGCAGTCCTTGAATCTTCTTTCTTCCAACAGGGCCTTCTTCTTCAGGTATTGTCGTCCCAGGTGCAGGAATCTCCCATCGTATTCTCACCTCCTAAAAAGTTCCACAAGCCCAAAACTAAGAGGAGTGACCCATCCTTCCCCCATCTAGGGTGGTGATGCAGAAAAGATGTATTCCCCATAATCACGTTCCTTATATGGAGCGATCTATGAATAATTTTCTCCCAGGAATCCTTTAGGAGTGGCAGCCATATTCCTGGAGAGCCTTTTTCTCTAGTTCCAGAAATTAATCTATTAATAATAGGGTTGGGTGGAACTTACGGATTTGACTTCACATAATTCTGTGGAATTAAATAAGAATCCACAGAGTTCTGCCAATGGATGGAAAATATGCAGCTCTTGTTGCAATTTCTTGCCGGTAGCGCGAATAGCACTAAAAATCAAAGTGAACAACACCATGTGCTGCGTATAAGTACGCAGCCATTCGAGTTGATTTTGCTGCCACTTGAGTAGAAAATCTACTTGAGCTGCAGCAATTCTACTCAAATGACATCCCTCTGATCGTGACCGCCCACGTTAGAAACTCACGCTAGGGGACACCAAATCTCGGTTGAGCTTGCCAGCTTGCGTTTTCTGTAGCCTCACGGGAGAAAAATTCCACCACATGGGGATTGGTGGAATTTGGCCAGAACTCTGTGTTACAGAGTAACGTGGAGTGGCCAAAATTCTTTCAATTCCACAAGTGGAAAGAAACGTTCCACCCATCTCTAATTAATAACTAATCCTTTTTGTGTCTCAGTAATTATTGTGAACCAATCAACTGAATGCCAGCAACATATATACAGTCATTAATAAATAGGCTATTTTTTTTACTACAGAACTTCCAGGGTGTGTTGAACATAAGAATATTCAAGAATGAACTGTCTAGATAGATTATTTATTGTGTATTTCTTCATCTGACACATTGAAACATCCAGTTCAATGTTCTTGTGGTAATTATTGATGCATAGCACTTTAGCCCTGTTTCATGCTGGTAATCAAGGTCTCAAATTCTACTCAACGTTAAACATGAAGAGCTCTGCAATCCACATTTTATTTAATCAAAAAGGTGAAGCATTCCTCTGTCATGCTTTTTTATATCCCCCAGCTTTATACTTTCACTCTCACAAAGAATGATCAAGATTCTCTGAGACATTCTTTAAAAAGTCTAGATAATAAACAAGTCAGACCATGAAGGCTTGAAGATATAAACTCAAACCGTTATTTAACTATTTTTGGATGAGAGTCTAAATAGATGGCTAAGCTAATGGTTTCTGGGAAGGAGAACCAGGGGGTTATCAAATACTTCCAGAATGTGTTACATTGTTTGTACTAAATACTCAGAAGTAGTTGCTGCTCTTAAAATACAATTGGCATGGTGCTAAACAGGAGACACATGGGCAGAGGCTGATGGGGCTGGTATTTTGATCTACCCTGGTTTGAATATCTACACTTCATAAGAGAACACTTTGAAAGATTTTGAAAAGATAAGCAGTTAGTACTTCTTAAATGTCTGTGCAGTAAGAAAATTGGGACGAAAAGACTGTGGGTGATTGCATGTTGCCATATTGCCTGCCTCAATGGCCAAAGACTTCTCTTAAGTGGGTGCCCTTCTTGCAGGTCAGAATTGTGTACCCAAATATGGAAAACCAATGTGCTTTCTGCAGTGCACACAGCACCATTGTGGACACGTGCCCCATGGAGGGTAGTTGCATACTTTGAAAGATGGAGTCACAGTTTGCAACTGCTGCTCTGTCTTTCACTACCAGTGGATCCAGTCACATTTTCAAGAGAGGGCAGTGAGTGCATTGTGTGACTGCACCCATCTGTAGAGGAGTAGGTTTACAACCACTTTCACATGTTGTATGCCTGCGAAGAATTCACAAAGCGATTCCTGGCAGGGATAAACTCATTTGTATGTGCGGAAATATCAGCCATGAAAGTGGAATTCTCTGCACACGTAAATGTCAAGGGCTGGTAAAATAAGCATTCCAAAGTGTAGTTAGCCTTGGAAGTTTGTGAATCCCAGCATCCATATATGTTTGCAGTCAATCAAAAACTCCCCTCTTTTACCTTTCCACCCTTTACTCCAGGAGACCAAAAAAAACATTTCTAGGGTGGGAACGTGGATCACTTCCAGATTTGCTGGAGGTGTAGGGGCAATGTCTATGTTGCCAGTGGTTGCATGTTGATCCACTGACACTCATCTTTTGGGAGATCAATGCTTATTTTTTCTTAACAGAGTTTCAGCCAGAGAAAGAGAGAGAGAAACACAGGAGGAGGAAAGAGGAGAAAGAGAATGATGGAAAACAGTGGCCAAGGGATAAAGCAGGGGTGAAAAAGAATCTGTAAGAGTGAGATGAAGACCTATGGAGTGGCTGATGGTGGACTAAAGAAGCATGCAGTGGAATTAAACTACACAGCCTTGGTTTTTCGCCACCCCGACCTTCTGGCTCTCATTCTTTTACAAATTAAGCACTATGTAGGCGAAGGGGATTCCTTAGGGTTTTCCCCATGTCCATGGGGGACAAATGTGTGCTTGCACAAGGGATTTGATTCCCCCTGTGTGGAGTTTTCCACTATGGAGAACGTTGCACAGCCAGAACAGGATCTTCAATGAAATGACATATGTCCTTTCAGGAAGCACGGCTGGTAACCTGCCCTTCACGCAAGTTGGGAGGAGCACTTCCGTGAATTTCTGAGAATTCTAGAAAGCCAAGACATTTGGTCCAATAGAGGTGGCGATCTCCACCCGTAATTTTCTTACTCTCTGTGAATCAAGCAGTCGGTGTTTGTCCATTCTACAGAAGAGTCTGTCTCTTAGGTGGAGTAAATCCATATCAAAATAAGTGGATCTCAGAGGACTTCTCATACAAGTTAACAAGGTACCTAGAGGAAAAGAGAAGTTACTAGATCTGTGGTAAAATAAATTCAGAAACAAGTTGGAACAGGTGGACTGTGTTATACATATACAAGCATTCAATCTGTCATTCCAGATCTCAAAAGAAGCTTAAAGATTATACATAATTTTATCTCTGGGTGCACACAGATTTCTTATTCTGTTGCTGGGGATAGATACACAAAGTATGGCACCAGAGCTATGCGGTCGGCCAGCACTAAGACTAACAACTTCAGTCACATGTTTACTTAATGCTGCACTTTTTTTTCATGCACTTTTACTGAAGCTGATTCAAGGTTACTTTTGAACTGGTTCCTACATTTCCTGTCACTAATTGTTAGTCTCCATTATTTTATCCCTCTGTTTTTTCCTTTCGGCAGGCATCAAAGAAGAGCGAAGGCAAAGCAAAGGTTAATCATATATATCTACTGGGCATACATTGCAATTTTAAGCGCTTGACTTCTAGACTCACGTTACAGAAGAGTTTGTTGCTTGAGCCCAGCAACTGGCAAGCCTAAAAGAGGGCAGATATATTGCCTCGTTCTTTAAAGGTGCCCAGTTATAGCAAGGGGTCCTGCTGGTGAAAGCCTCCATCCACGATCACTGACTTGGTCTATTTGCTTAGGAGAATCCCTAGGCACAAATGTGCCATCCTGTGTTCCCTGTTACCCCCAACAAATAATATTGATTTGCTTTAACTTTCAGGCTTTGACAAAGCATACCCCACCCAAGATAAGGCTTAATAATTTTATCTTGGCTGGTCAACGAGGGATATTTTGGTCAGTTCTTCTAACATAAGGCATCAAGCAGTGGTGGACCTTGGAACCATGTCTGCATGTGGGGAAGTGGTGTCAGTGGTCCTGCCTCTCATCAGCAATCCTGTGAATCGCCAGACAGAAATGGCTAAGTGGGCAGGAAAAGTGTGCACTATGTCCCTTTTCCCACCTGACCAAGCAGAGTCATTATGGACCAGTGAATAAAAATACCACTCTCACGCAGATGGGATTCCTTCTGTAATGTATCCACTGATGTTTAACCAGTGACATACTTACTAGTAGCGGAGTATCTGTGAATGTTATCAATGCTGTGTGCTGTAGCAAGCTGCAGTCACAAGTTTTCAATATTGTCTAGAAGTGTGCAATGGCTTGTCTTGAAGAGCAGCTAGATGGTAAAGTCACTGCATCTTGTGGCATGGTGGATAAGTGCCATGTGATATCAATTCTTCTTCCCCGTTGAATTTGGTTAACTAACACCACACTGATTACACTTCAGATTGCAGATATAACTATTGTTTTGAGTTTATTGTAGTATAACTAAAATTTGCTATGTCTATCCTTTACAAAGTTCCTTCCATAATGCAGAGAATACATGTGCATCTTCAATACAGACTTGAAGACATGGACATAAATTAGGGGTAAATAGGAGTAGCAGCTGCTACCACCAGCTTACCATCTGGCACCCTGAGCATTCGTCTCACTCACCCTGGTCTCAGAGGTTTTGCAAGCAATGAGTGACATAAACAGATAGTTAAGGGAGCTCTCTAAGTCCTCTGTACCTGCTGCAGATTTCACTTCTTGCCTTTTCCCTAATCCTCCTCGCCACCCAATGCAACACTGTTCAGGCGGTAAGAGAGGAATGAGGGGGCAAGAGGAGCAGGACACAGTGAGTGACGGTCATATCAGTGCCAGAACAAATCGTCTCAGCAAAGGACTAGTGGTCTACCAGTTAGATAATCGGAAAGTCGAAGCTAGCATGTCCCTTTTGAATACAATGGGGGCCATGTAACAGTCCGCGTACCAGAGATGGGATAGCTGCACTAATGTTTGTGTTAACACTAGTCATACCATTTCATTGCACATAAGTAGTGTAAATGACAAAGTAATTGGCAAGTGCATGAGGATTATCATTGTGACAATAATTATCACACATTTTCACTGATAAATGTTAGTAGGTGTGACCTGATTAATTTTGTTAGGGAAAACTGAAAGAGTGCAGTGTTAGCCACCAAACACTGAATTGTGATATATGCACTTACAGGAGTTACCACACATATTGTAATTAATCAGGCCACTCATAATGAGAAGCTTAGTGTTGAAGGAAGCTTAACTCATAGGCAAGTGAGTGCCAAATAATAAAGAAACAAGCACTGACAAAGGCAATAGGTCTTGCATTGAGCAGTCTTTTGGCTTTGTCAGTGCTTTTTTGTTGTGATTTCCGCAAAACTTAGTTGGGGAAGATGCAGGGCCCTCATCAATCTAAAAAATGGTTAAAAGGAAAAACATTCTTGATCTGAAAGAGCACACATCGCCATAGTCGTGTCTTGCACTTAAGGGAACTGGGATGTGCTCCTTATGCAAGGGTGTATTGATATCAGTCATACTGCATTCTTTGCAAAAAAATGAAGTGGGCTGAACCAATGTTGTAGGGAGTAGAAAGCAGGGCAAAAATGTGAATGGCAAAATAGTAGACAAACGGAAATGGATCAAGGGGGCTGGCTGAAAACTCCTATAAGAAGGTATATCATACAAATAATTGTAGTAAAATCAAAAGGTCTTGCCTAACTCCAGACCTAATCATTTTAGTGAAACCTATAAGTCTTGCCCAAAAACAGACCTAAATAAACACCCCCCTGTTCATCCTCTTTAGAGCCCCCAACTCGATAACACATCCATTGAAACAAGAAGCAATTGACTCAATTTTAAACTACTGAACTTGTTCTGTGCTGTATACGCCCTGATTGTAAGTCCCATAAAGGTCAACATTTGGTGAAAGCTAAAAGGACGTTTCTGAGGCAGAAGGAAAGGTTGTTATTCTCACAAAGACATGCACCGGAGAGGAGGAAATATTACGAGGGAGAACGTAAAATCTGGAACATTCCCGTTTGACATAAAAAGTCGCCTTCCCATTTACTTGCACGAAAGGCACATGACGAATTGCGAACAAATGTGAACCTTAACAATGAAAAAATACAACAAAGCAAGGCGAGGTTGTGGTGTGCATGGGCCTACACTGCATGCAGCTCTGCCACACCCAGGAATCCCCTCGCCCAAAGAATAAACTGCAGGAAGAAGCTGCCTCAGACATGTCTGGAGGATGTAAGGAGGGGTCGACGGCAGGCCATTCCTGGCCAGGCAGCCATTGTTCCAGTGTCGTCCCCTTTACATGGTGACATTTCCTTTTGATGTTCCCCACTAAACTAATTAACGGAAATACTGTAAAGGGTTTGTGGGTGAGACGCAATGGAAACTCTTATCAGCCACATCTCTGCAGCTTTAGAATGTCTCGAAGACCACCTCGCATTACCCATCTGCCCAACTGCTACTTGTTCGTTACTTAAACTCGTGAGTGGCGAAAGCAGCTTTCTAAAACAAAGCCTCCCTTCTAATGCTGCCCACGTTTACAGCAAAGAAAGTTCTACCTTACACATTTGCAATTCCGTTATTTTTAGGCTATTAAGCATTTAATGAATTATTCCAGCGCAAACACCATAGAGCTTTGTGAAAAATATTTCCACTGCAACGCTTAGAAAGGTTATTTAAAGCAAAACATAGACGAAACCTGATGAATCTTCCGGAGAGCGCCTAGAGGCGGATGGGCCATAAATTGTGCACTATTATGAACGTAAACTAACATAAAAATTAAATTTATGTCACAAAATATTAGGGGCTCTATTATCGAAATCTGCACCAGTGCAAAATTAGTTTGCGGTGTAGTAGCTGTGCTCGTTTTTGTGCCTGTGCCGATAATGTTTTGGGGTCTTTTTTTTCAATTTAGATATTTTATTTCCCTTTGGACACAACGGTCGCAAGTAATTGTGGGAAAGCACATTTATTTAGCACATAGTAGAAGTGTTTTAATCATGCGCACATCGTGCAAGAGCACTTAAAGAAACACGCAGCTTGCATGCGCGCATGCGCTATTGATACTTGACACTGATTTTCCCCTTTTTCAATGCAAATTCCACATTTGTTGACAACAATGTGGAGAGTTATCATCACCAGTCACACAATGTATTATAGATTGCACTTGTAGCATAGCAGTTTGTAGCAACATTTTCAGAATCAGATGAGAAAGGCAAATGTTTTTTTTGTACCATTACTAAATATCACCAACTTATCAGAAAAGACTGACTCCAATAGTAGGTGTCACACAAAATCACTTTTTAAGATAAAACAAGTCCATCTCAAATATGTCTTTTTATTTTTGAATAATAAAGTTTTGGTCGCTTTTAAAACAGGCTTATAAGGCGATCAAAGTAGAAGACAAGGGAAGGAAGAACAAGGAAGACATTCTACTGTAAAATCAAAGCAAGAGGAGGATGGAAAAATGACGTCACTAACAATGCATGTGGAGTGAGCTGGACAGACACCCTGTAGTGAAGAAAAGAAGGCAAGATTCTCAAGGAACTTCCCAACGCAGCACAGGCTTATACTTATGTTTGGGTGAAGATAGACGTATGCATTTCTGAGCTGCTTTGATAGGAGTATGTTAGGAAAAACGTTCAGAATTCTCATTTCCGCTAATGCAAAGGAACTCCTGAATGTGTACTTATAAGCAATGTTCAATTAATCATGCAAAAATGCTTCTCATGAGTACTAATGCCGACTCTCTTGTCACCTTACTATGTTGTTCTCCACTTTGGAAACAGTTTTCGTACATCTTGCTTGTTCTGGAGAGTTACACCTCATTCCCACCCTCAAATGGCATTTATCCTCCTTTGACATTAATATATCTCTAGCTTTTTCGAAGGAGGGGACAGAAGGGAGCAGAGGGAGGGGAGGGGGGGGGGGGGCAGAGTGGAACAAAAACAATTATCAGCAGATGTGCACAAACCTTTCAGGGCATCACCAAATCACCACCTTGGAACTTTCACTTCCTGCCGACAAGAACAGAAACTTCCACTCAATACTGTACCATACTTAGTTATTTTACATTTGTATCCATTTCATGCTTAAGGCGAACTTCTAAACTCAGGCCAAGAGATTTTCCAAATACTTTTGTTTTCCTAATTAATGCGTCTAATCAATGTTCAAAGCTTGAACTTTAAAACCCCGTACCTGAGGATTCTCCTAACAGTCACTGTGTTTCTGAGAAAAGAATATTCACCTATGTGCATGTGGCTCAGTGAAACATGTCCCCAGCGATAGTTAAAGCATAAGAGATAAGTAAAGGAGCCAGGAAGATAAATCTGGTGCTGGTGGAGACATTCTGCCCGAAGCTTCTGAACTTCACATAACTCCACAAGTAATGCTACTGATCGCCAATTACCAATAAAGAGAGAGTTAGCAAATTCTTTCCTTAATCCTTCTCTCTGTAGAGTCCAAGACACGTATACTAGTGTTTTATGATGTGCCATTGATATATCAAGTTAATTGGAAAGTTTGTAGGTCACTTTTTAAAGTATTTGAAACAAAATCCTGATTTTGTTCTCGGTTCACAAACATGAAGGATGGAAATTTGGAAACTTGGCCTGGATTGAACTTCTACATTTGAGGCTAATGTCTGACTTCACGAGATGCAAAAACGATGTCTGTGGTACACCTGCAAATCTACCCCCGTCGTAGTTTTACAGAAGAACTCAAATACATAATATTTTTGCATGCACAATTTAAAATAGCTTGGATTTTCCACAAATGGAAATGTGATGCAAATGTTCATTTCCACATTAACTTTTGTTTATTTCTTCAACGAGAAAACATTTCCCTAGAACACAGCTCCTCCTTTATACCTCTACTACAGGTAAGAATTTTCCCTTCCAGTGCCAACCCACAAACACACTTACACCTGCCCCTGTCTTGAATGAATGTGAAAGCCTTTCTTGGCTGCAAGGAGCATGATTGTCTGCCAACTGTAGCAGTCAGGACCTTTGCAATGCCCACAAACACACTCTTTATCCTAAACCTATGCCTGTGGAAACCGTGCCATACGTGTGGCATGTGTGCATCCCCTACTCCTATTTGGAATAAAAAGAAAGTAGATTTTGCTTGGTTTTGTTTCTAAAAAAACACCAGGGCCAAATGTATGAATTAGAGGGCACACAACAATTCATCTCAATTTGCAACAAGTATTTTGAATACAAGTCAAAAAAATTACAAACCTATCTATATGTTGGTCTGTAAAATTACAATTCGGCGTGGGTCATAATCCGATCTACCTCATGAATTATAATGAAGTAGGTTGCCAGTTGTGGCTCACTCCAATTTTTGGCCATCGCAGGGATGGCAGTCTGCTGGGGTCAGTATACCATCATGTTTGTGGTTGCCTTTAATTAAAGTAAACTTTTTTTTAATGCAGTCTGTTTTCCTTTAATGAAACAGGGTTGCATTTAAAAAAAGTTTTCTTTTTTTGAATCTTGTGTTTTGAGAGATGGCAGTGGTCCATTGGAACATTGCCTACTGCCCAACAAACTTTTATTTTTTTTAAGTTCACAGAGAGGAAGTGGTTCACAGACCACCCTAATTCGTAACACATCTCATAATGATTCGGTCTTTGGAAGGGATGCCTAGAACAGTTTCCTTCCAAACAGCGAATCAGTATGGCCACAATCCCATTTTAGGAGTCGGTCAAAGTTTACCAAGTCCTAAAATAGGATTGATAAATGTAAAAACCCTATTTTGCAGTCACAAACTCCGACTCCGAGTGTTTACGGCCATAAAATAAGTCAGCACGTCTGCCCCTTGGCTTAACAGATTTTTTCACCCTTTTTTAACCTTTTCAATCCGGATCACATTCACTAAATTTGCAAATATTTAAACAAAAGCTCTTGATATCGGAGTATACAGTATAGTATTTAAACAAAAGCTCTTAATATCAGAGTATACAGTTTGACAACATCACCCAGTCCTTGGCTGTTCGACATAACACCAAAACCATATAGCAGTTACAGAAGTTTGGAAGGCCAACGTCACCTGGAAAAAAAATTGTCACTTTTTTTATCATTCTGATTTTGTTATGCTTTCGCTTTTCTCTGATGTAAATAGTATTCTGCCCAACCAAATAAGTATTGCCATTCTGAATTCCTTCTTCTGGGAAGATTAAAAACCACAGAAGAGTTGCATTGACAAAGGGTGCTGGAAAGAAAAACATTTACTCCCTTAGGCTTGCACCTGCATGCAGACTAAATGTCTGACTTTCAAGGAAATCTCAATGAATGTTAGGAGAACTACAGCAATTCGGTGTCTTTTGCATCTTCCTAAGAGTACTCCCATGCATAAATATTTGCACTTATAGAAATGTAGCTGTTGTGCATTTAAGCATGCAGAACTTGAACACTACCTGCATTCTCACTTTAAAAGTTTTGTAAAAATTATTTCCATATATTTTTTTTTACTCAAGGAGAAACCAATTCATCTATACCCATATGAATATTTGGGTGCTGCCACCCCAATAATGCATTTACTCCTGCATTGCCAAGATTAAACGAATGAGTCCATTTGGTATTGGAAACTACCTGCAAGAGATAAGTGAATTCTAACAAACACGTGGATTGCCAGGTGTTTGAAACTGTTGCTATGAGGCCCACCCAGGCACACCCACACACCTTCCCTGGGAACAGACATACTACCACAAAAATCTACTGTAGTGGCAACCTTTTTGAGTGAGCAAATCACTTTTATGACCGTAAAATCTCACTATTCCTTGTTCTCTGGATTGAGCGTGGCATTTACCCTCGTAAATGCAGTGATTTGCTCTGACAAAGGGGCCCAAACAGCTGAACAGCACAAGGAATGAGTATTGTGCCTT
This sequence comes from Calotriton arnoldi, assembly GCA_963921515.1. Taxonomy (NCBI): domain Eukaryota; kingdom Metazoa; phylum Chordata; class Amphibia; order Caudata; family Salamandridae; genus Calotriton; species Calotriton arnoldi. The sequence goes on from CAWUFW010012415.1 coordinate 498,739, forward strand.
AATTTAAAAATATTATTTCGTTTCTCCACATTACTAAATTTCAGTGCTTCTATGCAACAGATTTCATGTTCCTAATAAAGGCTAATGTACAAAAGAACGCGGAAGTCTGCCTTGCCATGTGGTTTTCTGTAAGTTCGAGTTAATGCTAAAATAACTATCTGTTTTATATATCATTGTAGTCAGTTAAAAAGGTAAATCCATAGGCATTCTTGTGAACACATTATTTTGCTATACATGAAACAGGGCCTTAGGGCGCAGTTTCGCACTAATTTCATTCACGTTTACAGGAGGTATTTAAGGCCCACAGAAAATAAGAGCAGTGTCATTTGTCCCTCTGTGAACCCTAAAATAACTTGAAGTCTGAGGCCTGTGAGTGCTGACCCCAGTGGGTAAATTCTGGGATCCAAAAAGGCAAGAGGAGCGGTAATTATCACAAAAATAGAATGGTCAATGGAACTTTATCCAACAACTTTAATCTCCAATAAGGTACCAGACAAAGGTACCTTCTCTACCCCCTACTATTTTTATTAACCCTGGAGCCTCTCCTTATACAAATTAGCGAGATCCCCTCCATTCCCAATATCCCTTTCACTGCCGGCCCACAGAAAGTGGCTGCCTATGCAGATGACATCCTCCTATTCACTACATAAGCAGATTTAGATCTGCATAAACATCGTGTCCACCATCATTGACTATACCTAGGGGTCAGGCTACTGCCTCAACAAAGACAAAACAGAGGTCCTCCTTCTCAATGTCCACTGTAACAGCTCTATTATCGGCGAACATGGTCTTAAATGGGCCCCTGACAAAATAAAATACCTGGGGATCTGGTTCACCCAAAACCTCTGAGATTCCATTGAACACAACGAAAAAATGACATTAAACAAACTTAAAGACATCTTAGATAAATGGTCCTCCAGATTCATCACATGGTGGGAAGAATAGAAATGATGATCTCCCTTCTTATTAATTTCTTAGTCAGCATGTCCCCAATATGCTTCTCAGACACTGTTTTTGCCGTAAGCAATGGAAGAAAAACTAGATAGAGAGAAACAACAGCAAATGCTAGAACAAGCTAAAACATCTGAATACGATGCGAAAAGAATACAGGAAAACATAGAACAAATAGATGGGGAATTCAAAATGAAAAGAGAGAAGTGTTTTGTATCGCAATCAGAGAAAACGTCCCAAAATGAACAAGATCCCTTTTTAACAGCCCTTTTGGATAAGGCACCACCGTATAATATGGCCGAATAAACTGCACCCCGTTACCCCATCAACGGATTCCCCCACCAGTGAGGAGTGCTCCAAATGCACCTCCAGCACCTCCTCCACCTGTTTCCATAGTACCAAATGTTATTCAGAGTTCACCTAATACTGGGATACCTGTGAGTCCCCAGATAAAGTCAAATATTATTAATACAGACAGTTGGAGGTTCTGTCTTCTCCCAGTCTGGTGACTTTACTCAATGGTCTCCCCTTTTCAGTGGTCTGCAAGTAAACATAAGACACCCATCAATCAATCAATCAATCAGGGGATTGTAAGCGCGCTACTCACCCGTGAGGGTCTCAAGGCGCTGGGGGTGTGCGGGGGGTCAGCAGATCCACTTAGCCGAAGAGCCAGGTCTTGAGGGTCTTCCTGAAGGTGTTCAGGGAGGGGGCGCGTCTGATGTCTGCCGGTAGCTTGTTCCAAGTCTTGGCTGCAATGTGGGAGAAGGATCTTCCGCCTGCTCTGGCTCTGTGGATGCGCAGGGTTTTGGCCAGTGCGAGGTTGGTGGAGCGGAGGTTTCTTTTGGGCATGTGGAAGTTGATTCTGTCATTGAGGTATTTTGGTCCATTGTTGTGTAGGCATTTGTAGGCGTGGGTGAGGATTTTGAAGGTGACTCTTTTCTCTACGGGGAGCCAGTGGAGTTTTCATAGGTGTTGGCTGATGTGTTCGTGCCGGGGGATGTCTAGGATGAGTCTGGCGGCGGAGTTCTGTATTGTCTGGAGTTTGCGGAGTAGGGACTTGTTGATGCTGGCGTAGAGTGCGTTTCCATAGTCCAGTCTGCTGGTGATGAGTGCGTGGGTGACTGTCTTCCTTGATTCCTGGGGGATCCATTTGAAGGTCTTGCGGAGGATGCGGAGTGTGTTGAAGCAGCTGGAGGTGACGGCGTTGATCTGTCGGTTCATGGTGAGTGATGAGTCGAGTACGATGCCGAGGTTTTTGGCGTGGTCTGAGGGGGTAGGTGGGCTTCCGAGGGCAGTCGGCCACCAGGTGTTGTCCCATGCCGAGGGGTTTGCTCCGAGAATGAGGACTTCTGTCTTCTCGGCGTTGAGCTTCAGGCAGCTGTTGGTCATCCAGACTGCGACGTCTTGCATTCCTTTCTGGAAGTTGAGTTTGGCGTTGGCGGGGTCTTTGGTGAGGGAGAGGATGAGCTGGGTGTCGTCTGCGTAGGATACGATGTTGAGGCCATGTTGTTGGACGATGGCAGCAAGGGGGGCCATGTAGATGTTGAAGAGGGTGGGGCTCAGGGACGACCCTTGTGGGACTCTGCAGGTGATTTTCGTGGGATAGGAGAGGAAGGGAGGCATTCTGATCCTTTGGCTTCTTCCGGTGAGGAAAGATCGGATCCAGTCCAGGGCTGTTCCTTGTATGCCGGCGTCGTGTAGTCTTGCGAGTAGTGTGCGGTGGGAGACGGTGTCGAAGGCTGCTGATAGGTCGAGCAGGATGAGGGCTGCGGAGTGGCCTTGGTCCAGGAGGGTGCAGATGTCGTCTGTGGCTGCGAGTAGGGCGGTCTCGGTGCTGTGGTTGCTTCGGAAACCGGATTGGGACGGGTCGAGGATGGCGTTGTCTTCGATGTATTGTGTAAATTCTCTGTTGACTGTCTTCTCTGTGACTTTGGCTGCGAAGGGGAGGAGCGAGATGGGCCGGTAGTTCTTGAGGTCGGTGGGGTCAGCCGTGGGCTTCTTGAGCAGGGGCCTTACTAATGCGCATTTCCAGTCATCTGGGAAGGTGCCTGTTTTGAAGGTGGTGTTGATGGTGTCCTGCAGTTCGGGTGCGATGGTGGCTGCGGCTCTCTGGTAGATGTGGGGAGGGCAGGGCTCGGTGGGGGCCCCCGAGCGGATGCTTTTCATGGTCAAGGCGGTGTCTTCGGTCGTGATCGGTGTCCAGTTGGAGATGGTGGGATGGCTGGTGTCTCTAGGGGGCGGGGGTCTGGCAGTGGCGTCTGGTGGATGGTCGATGAAGTTGTCGTAGAGGTTTTTGATCTTGAGGTGGAAGTAGGTTCCAAGTTTGTCGCAGAGGTCCTGGGATGGGGTGATGTCTGTGGCTCCGCTGCGTGGGTTGGTGAATTCCTGAATGACACTGAAGAGTTCCTTGGAGTTGGTGGAGTTGGTTCGGATTTTGTTGTGGATGAAATTCTTCTTGGTGGTTCTGATTTGGTTGTGGTAGTCTGTCATGGCATCCTTGTAGGTGGAGTAATTCTCGGATGTCTTGGTGTTTCTCCAGTTCTTCTCCAGGCATCTGCAGGTGCACCTGGCTTCTTGGAGAGCGGTTGTGTACCAGGCGGCTTTCCTGGGGTGCTGTTTGTCGGGGTTGCGTATCGGGTCGAGCTCGTCTGCACAGTTGGAGATCCAGGTGTAGAGTCCTCTGGCTGCGCTGTTTGCGTCGGATGCCCAGGTGTGGACGTCCCGGGTGAGGGTGGAGTTCAGTTGCTCGTCGGTGACTTTGGTCCAGTTCCTTCGTGGTGGGCGTGGGGCGGGTTTGGGTGCCTTCGGTTTGTCGACGGTGAAGTGTACGCAGTGGTGGTCGGTCCATGGCGGTTGCGTTGTGTGGCTGAAGTGTATGTTGTTTCCTGAGGCGAAGACGGGGTCGAGGGTGTGTCCTGCTCTGTGGGTTGGTGTGGTGACGAGTTGTTTGAGTCTGATGTCAGCGAGGTTGTTCTGGAGGGAGGTGGAGTGGTGGTCGCTGGGGTTTTCGAGGTGGAAGTTCAGGTCTCCAATGAGTATGTAGTTAATTGAGGCGATGGCGTGGGGTGCGATGAAATCGGTGATGGTGGTGGCGAAGGGTGTTTGGGGGGCCGGGTGGCCTGTAGACGAGGGTCCCTCGGAGTGTGGCGTTGGGGCTGGTCTGGATCTGGAAGTGCAGGTGTTCGGCGGCGAAGAAGGTTTCGCTGGAGGTGGTGAGGCATAGGGTGCTCTTGTGGGCGATGGCGAGCCCCCCTCCTGGGTGGTTTGGGCAGTCCTTCCTCTGGATTTTGTATCCGTCCGGGATGGCGTTGTTGATGTCGGGGCGGAGGAGGCGTTGGTCCAGGTTTCCGTGAAGAAAGCGATGTCGGGCGAGAGTGAGTCAAGGAGGTTCCAGATTTCCATGGCGTGTTTGTGTATGGAGCGTACATTGAGGAGGATGCATCTTAGGGTGTCGCTGGTGCTGGCGTCGGAGGTGTTGGAGGCCGGGGTGGTGGTGAAGGTCTGGCGGCACTGAAGGCAGGAGAACTGGCCATGGGTCATGTTCGGCGAGGCCTGTTGGCAGTCTCTGAGTCTTCCGGGGTTGAGTGCGAGGAGGGTGGTAGTGTTGTAGCAGTGGATGGTCGGAGATCCAGGGTTCCTGGCGCTGGTCGCGGTCGGGTCGCAGACGGGCTTGCCTTAGGCACGCCTTCGGTGCGCCAGCGGCGCGACCGTGCAGCGGCAGCCATTAAGTAGGGGAGGGGGGAGGGATGTGCAGCTGGGAAGCGGGGGCAGTCAGGGGGGCAGAGGTTTTGGCGGGAACGTGGGGAAGACCAACAGGCAGCACAACAAAAAACGGATGGGCACAGGGACAGAAAGCGAGTTAACGCAACATAATAAGATAATTAGCACAACAGTATGGGCACAATGCAGGGAGAGAAATAATGAAAACAATAATATGGGCACAAAGCGAGGTGAAAAATAATAAAAAACGATACAGAATGAGATAATCAGCACAACAGCACAACAGTATGGGCACAATGCACGGAGAGAAATAATAAAAACAATACTATGGGCACAACGCGAGGTGAAAAAACGAATAGAAACGATACCAGCACACAAAAAGGGAAAGTGCACCAACGGGAACCAGCAAGGTGCATGAGGCACGGCGCGGTCTCGAACCCTGCCTGGGTGGGATCAGAGGCAGAGCACTGCACAGCGGAGCTGCTGGGGAAGAGCAGATCTCAGACTGAGGGTCAGAGGTCTTGCTCGTGCTCCCCCGCAGCGGCCGCCATTAAGTAGGGGAGGGAGGAGGGACGTGCAGCTGGGAGGCGGGATCGGGGGCGGTCAGGGGGGCAGAGGTTTTGGCGGGAACGTGGGGAAGACCAACAAACAGCACAACAAAAAACGGATGGGCACAGGGACAGAAAGCGAGTTAACGCAACAGAATGAGATTATTAGCACAACAGTATGGGCACAATGCAGGGAGAGAAATAATTAAAACAATAATATGGGCACAAAGCGAGGTGAAAAAGAATAAAACATGATACAGAATGAGATAATCAGCACAACAGTATGGGCACAATGCACGGAGAGAAATAATAAAAACAATACTATGGGCACAACGTGAGGTGAAAAAACGAATAGAAACGATACCAGCACACAAAAAGGTAAAGCGCACTAACGGGCACCAGCAAGATGCACGAGGCACGGCGCGGTCTCGAACCCTGCCTGGGTGGGATCAGAGGCAGAGCACGGCACAGCGGAGCTGCTGGGGAAGAGCAGATCTCAGACCGAGGGTCAGAGGTCTTGCTCCCATGAGACGTTCCCAGTTCGATGCAGGTTCACCAACGAATACTCGTGCACAACTAGATAAACACAAAAAGAGAATAATTTGGGCAATGGCTTATGAATGGATGGAAAAAGGGGTAGTGACAAAGAAAAATGCATTAAATAGATTCTACCCAATGCCACCAAGAACTAAAAATGATGTTCTTCAATGTATGGCACATCGCCTAATTGATTTATTTAGAGAATTAGAGACAAGAACAGGAGGTAGTGAAGCAATCCCACAAGAATTAAGACAATTATGGAAGAACAGTGATGTTTTCTATCATGTGAATGTGAAGATTGGCTTGAGCAATGTTACGCGTGGAACGCATGTGCCTCCCGTCAACTGATGGAAATTCCATATTTAGACTATAATAGTAACGAGGAAGATGTTAGTGCAGAAAAAACGTTGCAGATGAGGGCAATACACCCTTTACCCCCACCGTCTGGACAAGTAAACCCTGTCCCACAGTTTGTTCATACCGCTTGGAAAAAGGCAGAATTATTGCCAATAAAAAGGATCTCCCAGATCCTAGAAAAGACCCCAAGGGATTCAATGACAATTTGGAACAAGCCACTAATATTGCCCCCATGACCCACAAAGATATTGATAACTTGTTTGGTTACGTCGTCCCTCGGGTGGGATGAGGTGAGACGGAATGATCATGAACAACTGAACATAGTTTGGACTAACTTAGAATGAGTTGATAGAAATAGACACGCAGGAGATTTGCCCCGCAAAGTATCTTACAGTTCCCCTAACTATTGATTAGGAGATTGCAATTGATTTTGCCTAGAGGAAAGGTTGATTGGGATAAATTAACAGCATGTAAACAAAAGGAGAGCGAAGAAGTAACAGATTTCTTTAGTAGACTTGAAGAAACATTCAAGGCTCACAGTGGGCAGGATCTAATAACAGTAGCGGGGCAACGCATATTCGCCATTCAATTTGATTTGTTAACAATTGATTGACTGAGTTGGGAGACAGCATAAAAACATATGAGAGCACATGTACAGCAAAGAGTCCAGCAGAATTATTAACTATGGCGTGTTAGTCCAAGAATAAGAGAAATGCTAAGAAGGGAAAAACAGATAAGAAAATGAAAGAGTTAAAAACAAAGGAAGTGATGCAGCAGGCATATCCGGAAAGAGGTAGATTGCAGGGACGTAGAAGTAATCTGAGGGCAAGAGTAAATAGTAGAGGGAGGGGCCAAGCGCAATCAGCTCCACTGCCACAGAGAACTGGAATAGGCTATAATACTTGCGCCTATTGTTTTCAAGAAGGGCACTGGGAAAATGAATGTCCTTCTTTTCAAGGAAGAGGTCATGGTCTACAGATAGAATTAATGAGAGACAGAGGTAGAGGACGAGGACAGATAAGGACAGAAAATGCAGGACATGATGCGAGTGCTAATTGATTCGATGGTGCATGCACAAGATTACTTGGATGAGGATGATTATTGTGACTGCACCTAATTGGGAGGCTCGAGAGAGAGAGGAGCGAGTATCACTACCTGTAGACCAGACTGGGCCATATGTCAAGATGACAGTTGATGGTGAAGAGCATAAGTTTCTAATAGATACAGGGCCTCTATTTCCCACCGCTCGCTCCCTCATGCATCTCTTTCGGGAAAAGTAGATAAATCGTGGGTTTCTCTAATATTGTTGTGACAAGTCCCATTTCAAAACCGCTTTATTTTACTATTGTTCCTTTGACAGGACAAATGCCATTTGAATTAACAGACAAATGCTCCCTAAATCTGCTAGAATTAAAAGCGTTAAAAATGATGTATGCCACCATATATCGTTCACCGGATGGTATATACCTGACAAGCAAAAAAGATGCACTAAATACAAGCTATATGGTGACAGGGAGAAATTGTCTGCCCCAAGAATTGTTGTCCATAAATCCAAAATTATGAGTTCAAGGACCAAATGACACTGGTTATATGCAAATAGACCCAGTCCATATACAAATGAACAATAATGCTGTCACCTCCTGTCGAAAGGGGGAGAAGACTGTTGCCTGTTCGCATTAAGGTAATTCAAAACATACCTCAACCTACCGCACACAAAAATGTGCATTCCTTTCTACGCATGGTCTCATTTTGTAGACAATGGGTAACACATTTGTCCTTGATAGCGAAGCCTTTACTGTCCCTAATGCATAAAGACATATCTGACCCAGTTCCATGGCATGCTAAACATCAACATAGCTTTATCACCTTGAAAGAAGCTCTTTGTAATGCACCTGCTTTGGGTACCCCTGATTATACTAAATGCTTTGCTTTATTTTTGCATGAAAAAGATGTCTGTGCTTTGGCTGTACTAACACAAAATCAAGGAGAGAAGAATAGACACTGTGCCTATGTTTTCTCAACATTGGATCCAGTAGCAGAAGGCCAACCAAACTGCCTCCGAAATATTGCTACAGTGGCAGCAGCATTAAAACAGGTAGATTCAATTATTTTGGGACACAAGGTTACAGTATATGTACCTCATTCAGTAGATATACTTTTGAATAAAACAAAAAACGCAACATTTAACTAATGATGCAATATGAACTGACACTGATGGCCCCAAATGCCACTCTGGAATGATGTAACACAATAAACCCAGGCACTCTGATGCATCTTCCTTTGGAACAAGATGAAGTACAACATCACTGTGTGTTTGTTACTGAAACTGAGACAAACGGTCGTGTGGACCTGGTGGATGTCCAATGCCAATTGTTAATGGCACTTTATTTGTAGATGGCTCTTGTCTGAAGAAGCCGTATGGGACTATCTCAGCTGCCTATGCAATTGCCACCAATAACACTGTAGTTAGACATGTAGAATAGAACAAACATCGGCACAGACCACAGAGTTGACAGCAGTAACTAGAGCATGTGAATTGTCTGAAGGGTTCAAAGTAAATATATACACCGATAGACAGTATGCCTTTGGCGTGGCCCAAAATTTCAGCCGCCTCTGGGCTGAAAGAGGATTTATTACCTCTAGTGGAGCTAAGATACAGCATGGACATTTCATTTCTAGACTTCTGAATGCTATCACTCTTCCAAAAAGATTAGTTATCATTAAATGAAGTGCACACAAGAAAGTAACAAATGAGGAGGGACAAGGAGCTGCTTTTGCAGATGAGATAGCTTGAACTACAGCCTTTGCAGAACAGTCACTAATGTACATGGTAGTGAGGACTGATAGTTAAGGAGAAGTGTATGACCCTTATGCAGGAATAAAAGAAGTACAAATTTGGCAAATGAGGAATAAAAGAAAAGATGGCAGGAAAAAGGATATGTGTTTGATCAACACTTTGAGGCATTGAGGCATGGATGGAAGGTCCAAATGGACATAGATGGATTCTACCAGACAGTTTTGCTTTACCTATGGTCCAAATGGTACATGGACCTGCACATATCGGAGTAGATGAGATAGTAAACACAATTTCAAGAATATCAGAAAACAATATGGTCAGAAAGGTGCCTATAAATATTTGTAAAAATTGTATCTTTTGTGCTCAGCATAATGTGGTAAAAGGAATTGCAGTACCATCAGGTCATTTTTGTATGCCAGAATATCCCTTTGAATGCTTGCAGATGGATTTTATCCAAATGCCTCCAAGCAATGGGAAGCATTATGTGCTAGTTGTGATATGCCGTTTTAGCAGTTGGGTTGAGGCATTTCCCTTAAAAGACAACACAGCTTTGAGTCCGACAAACGTATTACTAAAGGAATATTTTCCTAGGTTTGGCTTGCCCTGGAACATTTGAAGTGACAATGGAGTACACTTTTCAAATGAAAGAATGGATTTGGTATGTAAAGGTTTAGATATAATGCAGCGGCAGGGTTGATAGAAAGGTGTAACAGAACACTGAAAAACAAGTTGTCAAAAACATGTGCATCTAGTTAATTGAGTTGGGTAGATGCACTGCCATTAGCCTTGTTCTCCATGAGGATGACAGTAACAGCTAAGAATAAATGAGCACCATATGAATTGGTGATGGGTAGGCTGGCACATGTCCATGGGTTTGCATCTCTTTGGAAATTATGTGATATGCCACATCCTATATTGCTGGATTATTGTAAAGAACTAACTAACAAACTATCCGAAATTCAACAGGTCAGAGACACCTGGTCCCCACCCCTGGAAGGACAAATTCATGACATCAAGCCTGGGTGATGACTGAGAACTTCTGGAGAAAAAACAGTTTGCAACCCCGGTGGAAAGGCCCTGTCCAGGTCTTGCTGACAACCCAAACTGCAGTGCGGTGTGATGGACACAAAAACTGGATCCACCTTTCCCATGTCAAAAGGGCACCACCATTCTGGCAGGAGCAGATTTCGGAAGGAGATGGTTTAAGTCTCAGGAGAGTGTCAATTCCTGGAATAACAGACAAATCACTTACTGCACCAGGCTACAATCTGCGTCCAAGAAGACTGAAGGATTAGATAGGAAAGTGCTTAGGGCGGAACAAGCACCAACTGCCAGGCGCTCAAGAGTGACCTCTTTAAGAGACTAACTTGCGCAGTGAAGTTAGTAAAATAAGGAAATTGTAGACTATGGTTCGCTTGGAGATGCATCCCTTTGGCTGACCAGCCAATAATATTGATCTAGAGAAAGAAAACATGTTAGGAACTACTGAAGATGAAAATTTAAAGAAGAAAAAAGAATTGATAGTTGTTTTTATAGTATTGATTATCTGCATTATGACATTTGCCTTAACCTGGTACCTCGATGTTTACCACCCAGTACATGTGATAATGGCAAAAACCACTTCTGCAACTACTATCCACCCGTTAGATCACCAACATAATTTTTCTGAATATCATAACAATGTAGTTATTCAGATGGCTGACACAAATTACAAACAAATGAATATCTCACAAAAATGTTGGGTATGCATGAAACTTCCAGTGCATACTGTCCCTGTCATTGACTTATAATGATTCCTGTTTTATTATTTTTCGACAGTAGAGCAGTAGTACATTGCAGGTGGAAAAGATTTCATGCATGATTTTAGGGATAACATTATGGTCTCTGCATCCTGTAATATTAGGGGAAATAATTCATCTTCTAAAAGCCTTTTTAATAATTCTTTTATGTCCTACAGATATATGGAATTCCTTACTAGACTGAACACTACTGCTCCATCCCCTGATTTAGCCATTTCCTCACCTCCCTCTCTCCAGGTACCTATATCACCTGCGGAAATAGGCCTACAATCTAATTGTTCCCTGTTTTTAGGTAGTAGTATTTGCAAGGTAAATTTTTCAAAGGCTAGTGTCTCTAATATTCATCACGCCCTCCTACCAGGTGAAGGTATATATTTTATATGAGGTTCCAAAGCTTGCTTATGGCTGCCACCAGGGTGGAAGGATCCGGCTATTTGGGTTTGGCTCTTCCTCGCATTTGAGCCATTCCCTCTGACCTTGGCTTTGCTAAATTACAAACTTTTTGTGATCACCGCAAAATGGACATCTCAAACATTTTCTTAGTAGATCAGACAGATACTACTGGACAACAAGCTTATGACTTTGGATTAGAAATTCTACCTATACTTGGGATATCTACAAATTCCAGTCGTATTAGGAGATTGGGACGGTTATTGAAAGCTACTATAAACGAAACAATGTCAACCTTAGATAATATAGGAGTAGAAATGGCTGCTATGCATTCTGTGCTTTTACAAAACCGCATGGTCCTTGATATGCTACTTGCAGAACATGGTGGATTAAGTAGGGTTTTGCATACTGAATGTTGCATTTTTATACCGGGCAATTTCAAAAACATACATCAGGCCATTGAGAACATGCACAGCATAGCCCAACAGGTACATGCATATGCCAATGAAGACATTTCCTCCCTTTGGGATTGTATTACCTCATTCTTCACTAGCTGGGGCTGAAACTTTTTGATGATAGTGGTTGTAATAGGGAGTATGGTATTAAAATGTTGCCTGTGTGTACAATGCTTGCCAATGTGCTGTGGTATACCGGCAGCAACTTGCCGCCCTTCTCCCACACTTATGCAGCAGGCAAACGCAGTAATGGTTCAACAGGAGGAAGTCTTTATGATAATGCAAATAGATGAAAAATTATTCTCCAGTGAAAAATTTGGAACAATTCAACTAAGGACACACTGATGGTTTGAGTTGGATGATACTGAAATGTTCAGAACTAATGTTCTAAAGGTTGATTGTGAAAAACGTGCCCGCGCATGCGCATTTCTTGCAAGAAATGCGCATGTGCGGGCGCGCGAGCATGCGCAGTTTTCTCAAGGATTACCGAGACGGCGAGGAAGAGGAGGAGGGCAGCCCAGGGACGCTGCAGTACAGAGGTAAGTGGTTTTAAATTTATTTTTAATTAATGTTGAATTACTTGTTAATAGGGGGGGTGGAGGAGGGTGGTGTAGCGGAGCGCAGCGGAGTTCCACGGAGTTTGTTCGCAACTCCGTGGACCTCCACGTAGCCCCGCTACGCCCACTACACCCAGATCTGACCCTCCAGAGCTCATGTACTTCTTCTGGTTTGGGTACTGCTTCGGAGTCCCCGGGGAGCAGCAAGTAGACAAACCAGACGTAGCGGGTTCAGTGCCTGCGGTGTGCAGGGGAGTGATACCTTCACTCCAAGGGAGGTTCTTGGCAATTTCTTGAAGACTGGAGGTGCTGTGAGGTTCTTGGAGTCCTCACAGGTTCAGAATGAGACTGCACAACCATGATTGAGAAGTCCTTGAGGCAGCAGGAAGGGTTGGCACCAATTTCTCTGCAGCAGGGCTTCAGTTCTTGGGCAGCAGCTAGTCTTTGTCCGTGTCTTCTTCTTTTCTGTTGAATTTAAAGTTCAAGGTTTAGGGATGCCACCTAAATACTGAATTTAGGGGCGTTAAAGGGGGGACAGGTGGTAGCCAATGGGCTACCTACCTTTAGGGTGCCTACACCCTCTAAGTGACCAATTCCTGTGGGAAGAGGCACTACCCTAGGCCAGATAGGTTGTTTTCCCACCATCTCAAGATGGTGGATTTTCAGAAGGGGGGTTCACATTGCCTCCCACATCTTAGGGATGGTGCTGGCTGACTATGGGCACACCTTCTCATCTAACTATTTTTCCCACCTTTCCTCTCACCAAAAATGGAGCAGGAAAGGTGGGTTGGCATCCTCTACTATCTGGAGATGCCTGGGTTGCATTTCAAAGGTGGCTTCGCTTTTCAAGCTTACCGCCTCGGAAGATCATCCTGTCCTGGGGAGGTGTGAAGCACCTCAGCCCAGATCAGGCTTTGTTCCTGGCCACTGAGAGCACTGGCCCTCTCCCCATGAGGTTAGAAACATGTTTGGTGGTGGCAGGCTGGCTGAAACTAGACGACACCAGTGCTTGGTAGGTTTTTAGGGGACCCTCTAAATGATCTCCTGTGTGCATTTACTAATAAATCCAACACTGACATCAGTGTGGATTTATCAAGCCAAGATGTTTGGTAACAAACATCTTAGGGTACAGTGAAGCCATCATGGGGCTAGGAAACTCGTAATGACAAGTATCCAGCCCTTGCACTCTCTATGGCTTTCCTGTTCACTTACAATATCCAAGACTGGACTCAATATTTGGTAGGGTCATATCTGCTCAGACAGATAGGTCCACACATGGGATATAGTGCACCCCATATTAGGGCTATGAGGCCTGCAGTAGGGGTGACTTACCTAAACCTCATGCAGTGTATGGGGGCATGTCACAAAGGGCTGAGTGCCATGTCAACTCATCAGTTCTCTGCACCAAGACATGCAGCCTGTAGTGGCAGTTTGCATGGTCTTGGTAAGGGGTCTCTAGGGTTCCACACTTTTGCTGTAGCCCAAGTGAACCCTCTTCAATCCCAAAGCCCTTCGTACCTTCTTCGAAGAAGAAGGAAGATGGCCGACTGGTAGGAGCTCACCAAAGGAGCTCCGAGCGCTTGGGATTTGTTTGCCAAAAATATCCCTGTTAGCGGCAGTTGACCAGCGGAATTGAACGGAACACGAAACAAAACATATATCGATATTGATTAAACCTACAGGAATTGTGATCAGTGTTAACCCGGACGCTCACCTCTGTCCCCTCTGACTCCGGTGGGACTGTCGGGCTGCGGATCTTCATCGAAGCGGAGTGGTGACCGGACCACCCACAGCGCAGCACCTCTCACTTCTGCCCGCTCCGACTCCGGCTGGACTAACTGGCTGCGGATATTTATCATCGAAATGGAGCGTTGACCGGATCAGCCACATCACATCGCCTCCCACCTCTGCCCGCTCCGACTCCGGCTGGGCTGAGCCGATCTGGATCGCCGAATACGCAGAGGAGCCTGGACGGGTCTGGATCTACGATGGAAGGGCTCAGCAGGCGCTAGAGGACGCATCGGGTTCAGATGCAAGGCAGTCACGGTACGGACGTGCATAGGGATCGAGGGAGCCCGGTGAGCCCTTAACCCCCAGCTGCGTGTCTGAACACAGTTCACGGAGCTGTATGCTCTTTGCATTTCACATTGTATCCCACACATGTGAGCGAGGTGCGGATGAGGCCCGCAGCCCGACTCTGCCCCCCCCCCGATAACTGCGGCGATGCAACCTTTATAATCGGTTGCACTTGCATTGTTTTCACCATTTGGCTCCACTTTTATTAACTACGGGCAGCATCAGTAAAATGGCGGACCACATAAACATCATCACTCTTGGGTCCACCTCCAGCAGATGATAGGAATAGAAAAAGGACTAATAACTCCAACGGAGCAACAGAAATTGAAATAGGACCACTCCAGCCCAGTGAAGGGAAAAGAGACAAAGGACTATCCTGCTGGCTCTGATATCCACTCCAAATGAGGTGGCCATCTCGGACTGAGTCCCTCACGCCCTTTGATCTCCCTAACTACACATACAGGTCAGATTCCTAATGTCAACTTCAATGACTTTATCTTTTGGTTTCTCTGACGCACTCTTTACTGTTCCAGCCTTACCCCCAACCCTTCATTCACCTGCCACGGTGCATCTACTGCGTCACGCGTACCAACCCACACTCCTCCCTCCGCCTTCTTCCCCTCCACACATACCCAAGCCACCACCACAGTTGATCCATCACCCTCCTTAGCGTCCCCCTCCTTCCCAAGCCATAACGCCCTATCCCATACTAACAGTGCCTGACCCATTATGGAGCTCACAGGCGCACATACTTACACCATCAACTACCCCCCCAACCTCTCTAAAAAAGCATCCAAACGCTTCAAACACAATATGTTAAAATTACACCATGAAACACCCATCTCGGATCCCTACTTCTCAACAAACAAAGGGCATATAACCACGGATATCATCTTTTACACTAAACGAAGAGCACAATGGAGGAAAGCACTTCTAGATATATTTGCGATCTCCTCCTCTAGGAAAACCGCACATGGTCTCATTATCTATATCTCCCCTCCCATATTTTCAAAGCGGCAGCAACCATCACTATCTATAATAACGGAACCATTCTCATGCAATCAACAGACCGAGGCCTAAACCTGTTGGATAACATCTTCCCCATTATCAAAGAACAAGTGACAAAACCCCAAACCCCTCCCCAGGCATTTCCCACCATCAGTACGCAACCTATCACAGCGCCAATTTCTACCTCTAGCCACCCTCCTCTATTATCCCGACCAATACTTACATCCAAGCTCTACACCACCCCCCAACACGCTTGACCCACCCACAAGACACTCACCCCTTCCTACGGCACCATTATCTCCACCCACCACAGACTCACACACCACCACACTGATATCATTAGATACAATTAAGCTCCCCTCACCACTAGACTCCATCATAAGACACTCCCCCTCACTGCTGCTCCAGCACTCACACCCTTAACAGACTTAGCATCCTCCCCTGGAGCGAATATACCTCCCCCATTGCCATTACTACCCCTTGCAAAACCATCGCTCCCACGACCACATCTCCACCGCCCACTTCTATAACTTCGTCACCTCTCCCCAATCTGGAGAGGGAACCAGATAGGACTCCCCATAACAACATAGAAATCGGGCCTCCCTCTTACCGCCCACGGGACGTATGCACATCTCCTATAATACACCCACCAATCTTGCCCCCACCAGATTCTAGACTCGACGAGATCATACTCTCGCTGCAACAAATCAAAGAGGAACTACAAGCTTTATCTGAGGTCCTTCTGAGACAACCATGGAACACTAGATTTGCACGACAGACTAAATCTAACCTTCACCTAACCCACTCAAGAGTCACTTCGAAATCCTCGACCCCCAGATGGAAATCAGTTCCTTCTCACAATAAATCAACCCTCCCAATCCGCAGGACTAATCCGCTATCGGAGGAAGATTTACTCTCCCTACTCCACTCCTATGAACCTGCACAACGGATTCACAACATTATGCCCCCAGATACCGTGCCCAAAATGGCTCTAATCCCAGCTATCCCCACCAACGCTCACAGGTCCACTAAACATAACCCTAGAGGCATCATCGAAAACAACCTTAGACAAGTTCCCCTCATTCAGGAACCCAATACATCCCACATCACGCCCCGTCTTAAGTGTATACTACTAAATTGTAGATCGGCCTCAAGACACGCAGCTGACATAGCGGACCTCATTCTCACACAAGAACCGGATTTACTAATTTTAACTGAAACTTGGTTAAAGGAATCCTCTACACCCATCATTGACATACTAGTACCCCCAAATTATGACATCATCAGATTGGATAGATCTGATAAGACAGGGGGTGGTATTGCCTGCATACAGCGGAATAATATCACAGTGAACAGATCCATATCCCCTGTATTCCCTTCTTTTGAATACATATGCCTCAACATCACTAGTAATGGCAAACCAATATGCGCGCTACACACCATCTATCATCCACCAGGTGATAACCTCACCTTTATCGAACATTTCATGGACATAGTCTCTACTAATGCCGGACATCAAATTACCCAAATATTTATCGGAGACTTCAATCTCCACTGGAATGACCCCAATGATGTTGGGGTAAATACTCTCAAAATCTTCCTCTCTGACCTCGACCTCACCCAAATTTGCAACAGCCCTACACACGATAAAGGTTCCATCCTTGATCTAGTAATCTCTAAAGTCGATTCCATCCATCTAGACACGATCCATCCATGTGATTGGTCGGATCATCATATTATCACCTTCTTCATCAATGAAGCAATCAAACTCAACTCGGTCGAACCCACAAGACCTAAAGTATGGAAGAGGGACCTGAAAAACATTGACTCTAACACAATCACAACTTCCAGTTACAACCCACTTCTTCCCCCTAAAGGGATATCCGATGTCCATGATCTCACCAACCACTACTTCAATTCCATGAACACGATACTAAATGAGGTAGCCCCCCTGCAACTAAAGAGAGTCTCCACAAAAGATTCTAAGCCTTGGTACGATGGGAGACTCAACGAGGACAGACGTTCCCTAAGAATATCTGAACGTAGATGGAGGTCAGCTCCATCCGCCAATCACCTCAAGATACTAAGAAAGAAGAGAAACGCATACTACAGAAAGATCAAGCGCACCAAAGCAGACTTCTTCAGTCACCAATTAGATCAAGCGAAAAATCGTCCCAAGAAGCTGTTCGAGCTAATCAAAACTCAATGTAAGGATGCACCTCTCCGCCACCAAGATAAATTAGGCCCACGACCTAACTGTGAAGAATTTGCTTCCTTCTTCACTCTGAAGACCGATACCATTAAGAAGGACCTGCTCAATGATCTAATCACTTGCTCTGTCTCACATACGAACCCCTCACCCTCACTTCTAAATGCCCCACATCGAATCTCAGCAAAGTTCGACCTAAAAAATAATGCATCTTGGTCATCCTTCAATACCTACAATGAAGAAGCTATTCTCAAAATGCTCATTGCCCTGAATCCTGCCAATCACTTCACTGACCCTCTCCCAGCTAACCTCGTAAAAGACTTCACCCCACTGTTGCTGCCTCTCTGGACCAAGATCATAAATAATTCTTTACGCCAAGGTTGCATCCCCGACACCCTCAAAGCCGGGCAGGTATCCCCCATTCTAAAGAAAGCTACGGCTGACCCGGCGGACCTAAACAATTACCGTCCTATATCCAACATCCCTACCCTGGCCAAACTCTTAGAAAAATGCGTACACCTCCAGTTGGTAAGTCATATTGAACATTTTAACCTACTCAACAATTACCAATCAGGATTCCGCGCAGGTCACAGCACTGAATCAGCCATGACCCATATAATTGACGACGCTCTACAAATCCTAGATCAGAACGGAGCCTGCTTACTCATCTTGCTAGACCTTTCCTCGGCCTTTGATACCGTCAAACACGATAACCTGATAGACCTTCTGAAACACAGGATGGGGTTATCTGGACCAGTTCTAAATTGGTTTACTTCGTTCCTCCAAAACAGATCACAACGATTCAAGGTCAACCACTCCTTGTCCAAACCCGTCCCAGTCTCTTTAGGGGTCCCACAAGGATCTTCACTATCTCCGACACTGTTCAATCTATTCATGGAACCACTCACTGAGATTCTCCACTCGTCTAACGTGCAATACCACATGTACGCTGACGACACACAACTATACCTTAAGATTCACACCATAGAAGACATCAAATCGCTCAACACTACTCTCGGAAAAACTCAGACCTGGCTGGCAGAAAACCATCTAAAACTGAATGCCTTCAAAACCGAATTCCTCCTAATCGCTCCTCCAGCCCAAGTACCTATAATGCAAGACTGGATCAAACACCTTACTGCACTAAACTGCCAACCTCTCATCGTTGACGCAGCCAAATCGCTGGGAATAACACTGGACACAAACCTCAATATGCAAAAACACATCAGCAATGCAACAAAAGGAGCAAACTTTCAGATAAATACTTTGAGAAAACTGAAACCGTTCCTGCCGGAAAAGGACTTCAAACTGGCAGTACAAGCTCTAGTCATCCCAAGAGTGGATTACGGGAGTGTCTCTCTCTGCGGGCTGCCCAGAGCTGCAACGGCCCCTCTAAGAGCCACAATCAACGCTGCAGCGAGACTTATCACTGGCTCCAAAAGAAGCTCTCACATATCCCCTGACCTAAAATCCCTTAATTGGCTACCTTTTGAAGCCAGAATTCATTTGAAAATAGCATGTATGACACATAAAGCCATCCATCATAACGCTCCCTACTATTTGGCACGGAAACTGACGCCCTCCGGTGGGGACAGATCTACGAGAAGTGCTAAAAACCTTCTATTGAAACCGCAAAGATTCAACAAGAAGAAAACATATAACCGAACATTTTCAGGGATGGCGCCCAGAATCTGGAATGCACTACCCCCAGAAACTAGACTAAATACTTCTACTGTTTCTTTAAAAAAAGAAGTGAAATCGCTTCTCATGGCTAAATTCACTTGAATATGGTCCACTGCTATCATCCCCAGAAACTAGTCCTAATCCTTCTACAGCATCTTTCAAAAAAGTGTAATCGCTTCTCATGGTAAAATTTCACTTGAGTTTGGTCCATTGCTATTACACGACCCAATGTATCTTCTACATGGAACTTTTAATGCCTAAGGGCCAGCCTATATTGTATCTAGATTATGCCTGATTTATAGGGAATGTTTGCTATGTATCATATACCCATGTATCTACAAAAGGATGTTTATACTATCACTGAACTTTATTTTATCTACCTTGTACATATGCAACTAAGACACTTACCTTGTAAAGCGCCCAGACATACACTGACACAACCACTCACAGACCCAAACAGGCATTCTCACACTCCCATAGACACTCACAGACCCGCACAGCCACTCACACACCCACTCTCAAAGGTGATATGTTAAAGTTTGGATTAAAAAGTTTAAAAACAGTAGAAATTCACTGAAAAACTGAAGCTTACAGGACATTATAGTTCGGAAATATTAATAAAGAAACCTCAGAAATTCTCTGTAAAAACCAAGGTTTCAGGGACGTTATAGTTAGGCTCAAATTTTACTCGTGCAAAACCAAAGAAATTCAGCAGTTATAGTTACCTGAGCTAACTATAACTTGTGCCCCAGCAATGTACTGCTTATCAATCAATCAATCAATCAAGAGTCTTGTAAAGCGTGACTACTCACCAGTAAGGGTTTCAAGGCGCTGGGGGGACTGCTGATCTGTCAAAAGCACTGTGGTTCAGTGAAAGAGACAGGTCTTCCGGTCCTTCCTGAATTGAGGCAGTGACTGTGATTGTCAGAGTTGAAGAGGCAGGGTGTTCCAGGTCTTTGCTGTGAGGTAGGAGAAGGATCTTCCTCCGGCTGTGGTCTTGTGGATTCGTGGGATGGTTGCCAGGGCTAGCTGGGCGTAGCAAAGGTCTCTGGTGGGTGCGTGGAATGGGAGGCGTTGGTTCAGGTATGCAGGTCCCGTGTCATGTAGGGCTTTTTAGGTGTGTGTGAGGTCTCTCAGGTGGCCGATGATGTGGCTATGGCAGGGGGTGTTGAGGACAAGTCTGGGGGAGGCGTTCTGAATGTTCTGCAGTTTCTTGAGGAGTTTCTGGGTGATGCCGGTGTAGAGTGCGTTGCCGTAGTCGATTCTGCTGCTGATGGGTGCATGGGTGACCATCTTTCTGGACTCAGTGGGGATCCACTTGTAGATCTTTTGGAGCAGATGTAGCGTGTGGAAGCAGGATGATGAGACGGCATTGATCTGGCAGTTCATGGTGAGCAAGGAATCCAGGTTGATGCCAAGGTTTCATGTGTGGTCTTTGGGTGTGGGGGGGGTTCCAAGTGCTGCGGGCCACCAGGAGTCATCCCAAGTGGAGGGGGTGGAACCCAGGATGAGGATTTTGGTCTTCTCTGAGTTGAGCTTGAGGCAGCTGTTCTCCATCCAGGTGATGACAGGCTTCATCCTGTCATGGAAGTTGTTCTTGGTGACTGTGGGTTCGTTGATGAGGGAGAGAATCATCTGGGTGTCATCAGCATAGGAGAAGATGTTGAGTCCGTAGTTCCTGACGATGGCTGTGAGCAGGGCCATGTAGATGTTGAAGAGAGTGGGGCTCAGGGAGGAGCCTTGAGTGACACCACAGCTGAGTCCTGTGGATTCAAAGTGGAACGGTGGTAATCTGGCTCTCTCTGTTCGGCCAGTGAGAAAAGAGCGGATCCATTCCAGGACTTTGTCACGGATACCGGCGTCATGGAGCATTGTGCATAGGGTGCGGTAGGAGATGTATCGAAGGTGGCCGAGAGGTCCAGGAGGATGAGGGCTGAAGTTTCACCTCAGTTGAGGAGGGTGCGAACATCGTCTGTGTCGGCGAGTAGGGTGGTCTCTGTGCTGTGGTTGCTTCGGTAGCCGGATTGGAAGAGGTCGAGGAAGTGGTTTGCTTGGATGAACTAGGAAAGTTGGGTTCTTGATGACCATGGCTGGGAAGGGAAGCAGAGAGATGGGTCTTAAGTTCTTGAGGTCCGTCGGGTCGGCAGATGGTTTCTTCTGCAAGGGGTTGATCTCTGCATGTTTCCAGTCTTCTGGGAAGGTGGTGCAGTTGATGGAGTAGTTGAAGGTGTGGCAGAGTTCAGGGGTGGTGGAGAAGATGTGATGCATGCAGGGATCCAAGGGTGCTCTGGAGTGTATGCTCTTCATGGTCTTGAAGGTGTTGTCAGCGGTGAGGGGCGTCCAGCTGAGTAGAGTCTGCTGGGGTCATCAGGTATGGGGGTTGTGGGTGGGGTGAGAGGGTCTTGGGTAATGGGGCTGTCGAAGCTGTCGTATATCTACTTAATCTTGTGGTGGAAGAAGGTGCCGAGGTTGTGGCAGAGGTTTTGGGAAGGTGGGATGTCTGCTGTCTCTGTGCTGGGTTTGACGAATTCTTTTATCATGGCAAAAAGTTCTTTGCTATTGAGTGCGTTGGTGTTGATCCTTTCTTGTAGGGCCACTTTCTTTGTTGTTCTAATGAGGTGGTGGTGTACGGTTACAGCGGTTTTTGAAGGCTGAGTGGTCTTCTGGAGGTCTTGCTGCTCCTCCATCTCTTCTCGAAGCCATCCTCAAGTGTGTCGGGACTCGTGAATGGCAGGAGAGTGCCAACTGGCTTTCTTGGAGTGTTGCTTGCCTGGGGCTTTCTTCAGGGGAGCCACTGTGTCGGAGCAGTTTGAGATCTATCAGTGGAGGTTGTATGCTGAGGTATTAGCGTCCGTGGATGTCGGTGGAGGTGTTTTGTTAAGGGAGGTGGTGAGCTGTTCTTCAGCGACCTTGTTCCAACTTCTGTGAGGGTAGCAGTGGGCGTGGTGGTGTACGGTGGGTTTGGTGAAGGAGAGTTGGACGCAGCAGTGGTCGGTCCACAGGAGCTCGGAGGTGTGGCTGAAGGAGGTGTTGTCGCTGGCAGAGAAGATGGGGTTGAGCGTGTGTCCTGTTGAGTGGGTTGGGGAGGTGACCAGTTGTTTGAGTCCCACGGTGGCGAGGTTCTCCAGCAGGGATGAGGTATTCTTGTCACTGGGGTTGTCCAGGTGAAACTTGAGGTTGCCAAGAAGGATGTAGTCTGTTTAGGCAAGAGTGTGGAGTGCGATGGAGACAATGATGGAATCACTGATGGTTGGATGAGGTCCAGGGGGTAGGTAGATGAGGGTGCCGCAGAGGGTGGTGCACGGGTTGGTCTGGACCTGGAAGTGGAGTTGCTCCATGTTGGTCGAGTGGTTGTCCAAGTGGATGGTGAGGCGGAGGGTGCTTTTGTGTATGATGGTGATGTCTCCACTCAGTTTGTTAATGCGGTCCTTGTGAATGATCTTGTAGCCATACGGGATGGCAGTGGCAATGTCTGGGGCAGAGGTGGAGTTCATCCAGGTTTCCATGAGGAAGGCGGAAGATGGAGTCGAGTAGGTCCCAGATCTCCACAGTGTGTTTGTGGAGGGAGTGTGTGTTGAGCAGGATGCTGCTGGTGGTTGCAAGGCATGCAGTGGGTGGGACTGGTGTGCTGTGGCACGCGAAGGTGCATCTGCAGTTACCGCAGGAAAAATGGCCCTGGGTGTCACTCAACAAGGCCCAGCGGCAGGCGGAGTGGCATCTGGTGATGAGAGCGTGGAGGAGGCTGGCGTCGTAGGAGTGGATGGTCCGAGATCCAGGGTCCATGGCACTGGGCGCATATGGGTACAGAGGGGCTTGCCTTTGGCACACATTTGGTGTGCCAGCAGCGTGGCCGCACAGCAGCCGCCATTAAGTAGTGTGAGGGGGAGGGCTGGACAGCTGGGAGGTGGGAAAGTGGGAAGCAAGAAAGTGGTGCTGGAGGGGGACGGAGACGAGCAGTGGCAGGGACACAGAGGAAAAAAGGCGCAAATCGCGAAAAGAGGCAAGAGTGATAGAAATAGGGACAAAAAGTGACAAAGAGCAAAGAAAGATGAAAGGAAAGAAAAAGTGATTAGATAGGCAGAAAGCACGGAGACAGAGGGCAGAGCAACAGCAGAGCAGAGATGCTCCCCACAGGACCCCCAGGGATGAGATGCAGGTGGGTGCCTGCGGGTGGAGGAGGGCCTCAAACTCAGACCAGCTACCTAGGCAGAGCTGTGCGGGAAGGGAATCAGTTCACTGACAAGACTTATGACCTCACATATTACATCACTCATGACATGGTCATTGACATCACTGATGGCATCACTGATGATATCTCAAATGGGTGAATGCATGGGTGGTGCCTGAGCGATTGAATTAGTGCATGAGTAGTGCCTGAGTAAATGGATGAGTGCATGGGCAGTGCCTGAGTGAATGGATGAGTGCATGAGTAGTGCCTGAGTGAGTGCATAAGTGCAAGGGTACTGTCTGGGTAATTGAATAAATGCATGGACAGTGCCTGAGTGAATGGATCAGTGCATCACTGATGCCATCATCCAGAGAACCACTCAGACACCCACTTACACCCCCATACAATGACTCATACACCCTCTCCTCGTCCCACACAACCACTCACATACCCATTCACAAACCCATACATATACTCATCTACCCACTCACTCATACATAGAGCCACTCACACACCCACTCACTCGTACAGACACTCACACAACCAGTCACTCACCCATACAGATACTCACACACCCATTCACTTATTCATACAGATACTAACACTTACTCAGTCATCTAAACCATCACTGGGACAACCGCATACTCCCCCATAGAGCCTTGCTCATACTCCCTTACTCACTCATACTGCCAGACACACACCCACTCATTCACCTATACAGCCACTCACATACCCACTTTCTCACCCATACAGTCACTGATGTATCTTCACAATCACCCATACAGACACTCATACACCTGCTTACTCACTTACACAACCACTTACAAAACCATTCACACATCCATGACACCATTAACACACCCACTTACTCACTCTTACACCCAGTCACATACATATTCGCTCTCCAATACAGATACTCACACCCACTCACTTGACTATATACACACTCAAACTACTCAGTAAACCATACAACCACTCACACACCCACTGCCTTACCTATACAGCCACACACAGACTCACTTAGTCACCAATACGGCTACTCACACACCCATTCACACACCTATGCAGCCACTCATATAGCCACTGACTCATCTATACAGCCACTCACACACCTAACTATCCAATGCAGCCATTCACACAGCTACTCACTCACCCATAGAGCTACTCCCATTCCAACTAACACATCCATACAGCCACTCACACACCCACTCACACACTCATACAGCTATTCACATACCCATTAACACATCTATAAAGCCACTCCCACTCACACATCCATGCAGCCACTAAGAAATCCACTCACACACCTGTACAGCCACTTAGAAAGCCACTCATAGACATATTCAGACAGTCTCACAATCACTCAGTTAGCATATATTAGAAATAGTATCACCCTTATGCTTACTGGATGATGTCATAAGTGATGTCATTTGAGATGTAATCAGTGATGTCACTGACCATGTCATAAGTGATATGCTATGTGAGGTCATAAGCAGTGTACTACAGAGGCATAAGTTATAGTTAGCTCAGGGAACTATAACTGCTGAATTTTACTGGTTTTGTACAAGTGAAATCTGAGCCTAACTATAACGTCACGGAAACCTTTGGTTTTCTCGATGAATATATATATATATATATATATATATACATGCACACCCACACAAATTTACAAGCCTACCATATATATAAATGGGCCTCTGTTTTCTGTGCTCACCTGTAGTGAATTGACAGGCTTCTCCGTGCCTGTTGTCGAGAGGCCACCCTGAAGGGTCGGGGGCTCCTTGCTCGGAGGCTCGTAAAGGATTCAATTATGGAGCATGACCCACACACTGCTGTTTTGCCTACCAGGTTATGCTACACAGCGAAAAGAGACAGCAGCGTTGGAAGGGATTCAGTGAGGAGTATTTCCTACACCGATCGTTCCAGAGAAAGAATCCTTTTTTCAAAGATGTCCAAACACTCGAGCATCTTGCTGGTAATTATAAACTGCCATGACTGGGTTCCATCAGGATATCAATTACATTAAAATGCATCGGAGGATGAAAAGAGCAATTTGGGAACTGTGCCTTTTAAATGAGAACTTTCAGTAAATACCAGCATGTAACTGAAATTCCCGATGCATTGTGGGAGAGGTATTTTTTACCAGTCATGTGACCCAAGACCTTTTATAAAAATGCATGCACGTAAGCACTTGGTTGTGGCTTCTTCCCGTGATCAAGGCAGAGCGCCGAAACATGTAGGGAAAGAGAAGCTGAGGTGCATTCTACTTTGAATAAAGGAACCAACTCTGGAAATGGGCTCTGTTTTCTGTGCTCACCTGTAGTGAATTGACAGGCTTCTCCGTGCCTGTTGTCGAGAGGCCACCCTGAAGGGTCGGGGGCTCCTTGCTCGGAGGCTCGTAAAGGATTCAATTATGGAGCATGACCCACACACTGCTGTTTTGCCTACCAGGTTATGATACACAGCGAAAAGAGACAGAAGCGTTGGAAGGGATTCAGTGAGGAGTATTTCCTACACCGATCGTTCCAGAGAAAGAATCCTTTTTTCAAAGATGTCCAAACACTCGAGCATCTTGCTGGTAATTATAAACTGCCATGACTGGGTTCCATCAGGATATCAATTACATTAAAATGCATCGGAGGATGAAAAGAGCAATTTGGGAACTGTGCCTTTTAAATGAGAACTTTCAGTAAATACCAGCATGTAACTGAAATTCCCGATGCATTGTGGGAGAGGTATTTTTACCAGTCATGTGACCCAAGACCTTTTATAAAAATGCATGCACGTAAGCACTTGGTTGTGGCTTCTTCCCGTGATCAAGGCAGAGCGCCGAAACATGTAGGGAAAGAGAAGCTGAGGTGCATTCTACTTTGAATAAAGGAACCAACTCTGGAAATGGGCCTCTGTTTTCTGTGCTCACCTGTAGTGAATTGACAGGCTTCTCCGTGCCTGTTGTCGAGAGGCCACCCTGAAGGGTCGGGGCTCCTTGCTCGGAGGCTCGTAAAGGATTCAATTATGGAGCATGACCCACACACTGCTGTTTTGCCTACCAGGTTATGCTACACAGCGAAAAGAGACAGCAGCGTTGGAAGGGATTCAGTGAGGAGTATTTCCAGCTCGTTCCAGAGAAAGAATCCTTTTTTCAAAGATGTCCAAACACTCGAACATCTTGCTGGTAATTATAAACTGCCATGACTGGGTTCCATCAGGATATCAATTACATTAAAATGCATCGGAGGATGAAAAGAGCAATTTGGGAACTGTGCCTTTTAAATGAGAACTTTCAGTAAATACCAGCATGTAACTGAAATTCCCGATGCATTGTGGGAGAGGTATTTTTACCAGTCATGTGACCCAAGACTTTTTATAAAAATGCATGCACGTAAGCACTTGGTTGTGGCTTCTTTCCGTGATCAAGGCAGAGCGCCGAAACATGTAGGGAAAGAGAAGCTGAGGTGCATTCTACTTTGAATAAAGGAACCAACTCTGGAAATGGGCCTCTGTTTTCTGTGCTCACCTGTAGTGAATTGACAGGCTTCTCCGTGCCTGTTGTCGAGAGGCCACCCTGAAGGGTCGGGGGCTCCTTGCTCGGAGGCTCGTAAAGGATTCAATTATGGAGCATGACCCACACACTGCTGTTTTGCCTACCAGGTTATGCTACACAGCGAAAAGAGACAGCAGCGTTGGAAGGGATTCAGTGAGGAGTATTTCCTACACCGATCGTTCCAGAGAAAGAATCCTTTTTCAAAGATGTCCAAACACTCGAGCATCTTGCTGGTAATTATAAACTGCCATGACTGGGTTCCATCAGGATATCAATTACATTAAAATGCATCGGAGGATGAAAAGAGCAATTTGGGAACTGTGCCTTTTAAATGAGAACTTTCAGTAAATACCAGCATGTAACTGAAATTCCCGATGCATTGTGGGAGAGGTATTTTTTACCAGTCATGTGACCCAAGACTTTTTATAAAAATGCATGCACGTAAGCACTTGGTTGTGGCTTCTTCCCGTGATCAAGGCAGAGCGCCGAAACATGTAGGGAAAGAGAAGCTGAGGTGCATTCTACTTTGAATAAAGGAACCAACTCTGGAAATGGGTATATATATATATATATATATATATATATATATATATATATTTATATTTATATATCCACAACTTAGTTTTCGCTTCTTTCCCCAGCCTCTCATTACGGCGTTCTGCGGCGGGGTTGCAAGCCCCCAATCAATCCACAAAAAACTGTGCTAGGTTCGTTTGGGAAACAAAACACACCGCGGCCCATATGCTGTTCAAAGCGTGCTTTTTATTTGCAACAACACTCAACACGTTTCGGAGCCTTTCGCTCCTTGTTCACGCTTTGAACAGCATATGGGCTGCGGTGTGTTTTGTTTCCAAAACGAACCTAGCACAGTTTTTATATATATATATATATATATATATATATATATATATATATATATATATATATATATAATATGAATCCTTGCGTAGCGCCCTCAGGAGTACATCAAAATAAGTTTGTTGTATCACCATTGCTGACAAACGTGTTTCGGCCATGTTAGCGGTCATTACAACTCATGTGTTTTCTATTGAAAACCACCCTCTTCGTCAGTGTAATAGAAAATGGACTCATGCTGTGAAATATACACTTAACAAGAATATACATTAACAGTTAGGCCATCTTAGAATGGTAATGCATTCAAAGATCTCTGTAATAATTATCACCTTTCAGGTTAGATAGATCAGATCCAACTCAATCCCAATAGCGTTGATTTTCAGAATACTAGGTACATCAATGTCACTGAGCATATTGCACTATTCATGGAGAGTTCCACCTAATTATGCCCTATATGAGCAGTGCTAAACAGGATTTTGGACAAATACATTCATTAAAATACATACAAAGATTATAAAAGTCGCGCAGATTTGATCTATTTCATTGTACAGTACATAACTTGTGCATACCTCGCAAAAAGTGTGTGCACGTGCTTCCTATGCTTTCCCAGTGTTTTAAAGTTGGATAGATCGAAATCCAATCAACCCCTAAACTCAGCATGCTTTTAATTGAATTTATGGGATAGTTTTTCCCTGTATGGGCAGTGCTAGGTTACACCAACTTCATTAGTTTCATTCTGACATATAGATCTTTCAAAGGAAATGAAAACATTAATATTCAAAGTATTGAATATCTAGATACCTCTGACTATGTTGCACTTTTAGTAGAAAATTCTATTTGATTAAGCCCTGTATGGGTGGTGCTTAATCACTCTTGCGCGAAGGAATTCATAATGATGCCTACAGAGATTGTAAACATCACATAGACTAGATCTATTTCATTGTACTGACAAAACTAGTGAATACCCCATATAAAGTGGGGGTGCTTCCTATCTTTTCCCAAGCATCATTAGATACCTGAAAATAACATCCTAAGAATTCAAAGACAGCCCCAATGATAAGTAAAAATGAAGAAAAATAAACTAAGTGTGCTACCCTAACTGGTCACTATGTGCTTGTCCCATCCTACCAATCTAATGTTGCAAGAAAATCGGAAAAAAATGTATGATAAAGGGAATTGTTAAGAAAAAAGCCGGACTATAAAGACAAGTGGAGTTAGAGTTGCATTTATACGTTAACCTATATAAACCCACATTTCCTCTTCACTGTTCAGACTGTGTGGGGTAAGGGTCCTCAACTCTATAACATATTTAGATTCCAATTGGCGGAAAATCCTCACCCTACCCTCTCCTCTCTTGGGAATAGGCACATGATCAATAGAGTAGAAAACTTATTTCAGGGAACAGTTAAGAACAAAGCTACCAGCCCAGATGACCCTCAAGAACCAACGGATAATTTAACAGTGAATGACTTAGCAGCTTTAAGAACCCTACATGAACTACAGGGTTTTCCAGCAACATCTTCTGATGACTCAGCAGAAAGTGGTCTACAGTTTTTAGAACAAACTGATATTATCCAGAAAAGCACAAAAAGTCAGTTCAAAACTAGGTCAAAATTCATCCCCAAAGCCACATTTGACATGATGGACAGCTGTGTCATTTGAGATGTCATCAGGGATGTCATCAGTGATGTCACTGACCACGTCATGAGTGATGTAATATGTGAGGTCATGAGCAGTGCTTTGCGGGGGCGCGAGTTATAGTTAGCTGAGCTTAACTATAAGTGCTGAATTTCTATGGTTTTGTACGAGTGAAACCTGAGCCTAACTATAACGTCTCCCAAACCTTAGTTTTTCAGTGAATTTCTATGTTTTTTCAATTTCATTTCCTAACTATAACATCCCTGTAACCTTTGTTTTTTTCAGTGAATTTCTAAAGTTTTTTAAATGCTAATTCCTAACTACAATGTCCCTGTAGCCTTTGGTTTTTTCAGTGAATTTCTAAGGTTTTTTAAGTACTATTTTCCAATTATAACGTCCCTACAATCTTTGTTTTTTTAGTGATTTTTTTCAAATAGTAATTCCTAACTATAACATCCCTATAACTTTTGATTTTTTCTGTTAATTTCTAAGGTGTTTTAAATTCTATTCCCTAACTACAACATCCCTGTAACTTATGAGTTTTTATAGTATTTTTAAGTTTAAGTTTTTTAGTTTATTTTTTCTATCTATAATGGGTCTTTCACGTGTATTTTTATAACCTTGTATTTTCTTTAGTGTATTAATATGTGGGGTTTTTTCCTTTAATTTTTTATATCTGCGACAATGTCATGAAAACCGCGGTGGCAACGCAAAAGTCGCATATTATTGAAAAAGTCTTAAACATATACATAGACAGATTTTACTTAATATCAGACACTAGTTGTTCATTACTGTAGAGTTTATATTTGAGTTTGTGTGATGCTTTAATGAAAAAAAACACTTCAAAGTGGTGTTTTATATATTCGCAGTGAATCCATAGCCCACGGCGCTATTGGTAGCCGCAAAGGGCGCATGATTATTATTTAAAACTTGGAAACACATACTTACACATATTTTAATTAATATTTGACACAAGTTCATTAATATACTCTTTAAATCTAACTTTTATAAGAATGTTTCAATGAAAAGCCTTTTACTTGGTGTTTTGCATGATCGTGGCGACGCCGGAAGTCGCGATGACTTTGGTAACTTAGAAGAACGGGTGTTTGTGGTGAAGTCCGTAACACATAATTATAAATATTACATTGTATGATCTACATTTGGGGTTTAATATCAGTCGAATTACATTTATGTTCACTACTTATTTTCAAACAAAATATTATTCTGTTCAATTTCCGGTCTTCGCGATGACGCTGATCGTCGAGAAAATCATGTGACCGGGAAACAAAGAAATATGATTGGATGATACACTTTTCAACTATAACATTGGGAAGAGCACACCCATATACATTTCTGGTTCATTCTCTGAAAGCACTTCAGTGAGAGAAGGTGTCTGCAATTTTCTGGTGTAATTTTGACAACTTTAATAAACAACTGGCAACTCTGACAACAGAACAACAACAGGTGGAAGACCAGCAACAACAGGAAGACCAGGAAGTCCAGGAAGTACATTCTGAAGAGTCTGAAGGTGAGGGGCCTCCACAGAAAAAAAGCAGCATGGCATGGGAATTCTTCACAATTTCTTCTGGAGAATCGAAAACTGAGGCAAAAATTGTGCAATGCACAATTTGTGATAAGAAGTTGTCAAGAGGCATAAATAAAAAATACTCTTGTGGAACAACTTCAATACTCTACCATCTGAAAACTTTCCACAACAACCGATTGAAAGCTGCGAAGAGACGACAAGAGGCTCAACATCCATCTACATCTTTAGCATGTGCATCAACACCGGGACAAAAAATGCCTTCTGAAGTTCAACAACAGCCTCAAGATATCGCACCTGAAAGTAGCCGGGTGGCAACTTAAATGGACTGTGGAGTTGTGGTTAGTGCTGGTGAGCAGAGCATAACACTTTTCTGCAACGGTTGCAAGACTCACAAATGTTGATTTTGTCTTTGGATCCTTGCAGTATTCTCATGTTTTTGAGAGCTTCTTTAAGTTTTTCCACTGCCCGTGGCCCTTAATTTATGCTTCTAAAATGAAAACAAAATTAATAAGTTGAAATATCACCAAAAAAACCAAAACCTCCCAAAAAACAACATTTTTACAGTTATAAAAAAAAAACTGAATGAATGAATAAGTGTATAAGTATGTCTATAAAATATGCAATAGTGAATGACTGGATGGGTGACGTGTTGAAGAATGAATAAATGCAAGAGTGGTACATGGATAATTGAATGAGGGCATGGGTAGTGCTTGAGTGAATAGATGAGTGCATGGGTAGTGCCTGGTTGATTGGATGAATGCATGAGTAGTGCCTGGGTGATTGGATGAGTGCATGGGTAGTCCCCGAGTGAATGGATGAGTGCATAAGTAGTGCCTGAGTGAATGGATGAGTGCAAAGGTAGTGCCTGGGTGATTGCATGAGTGCATGTGTAGTGCCTGAGGAAATGGATGAGTGCATGAGTAGGGCCTGAGTGAGTGCATGAGTGCAAGGGTACTTTCTGGATAATTGAATAAGTGCATGGGCAGTGCCTGAGTGAATGGATCAGTGCATCAGTAGTGCCTGAGTGAATGGGTGAATGTATGGCTAGTGGCTGGGTGATTCGATGAGTGCATGAGCAGTGCCTGAGTGAATGGATGAGTGTATGGGTAGTGCCTGGGTGAATGGAGAGTACATGAATAGTGCCTTAGTGAATGAATGATTACATGAATACTGCCTGAGTGAATGAATGAGTGCAAGGATAGTGCCTGGGTGATTTGATAAGTGCATGGATACTGCCTGAGTGAGGATGAGATTATGGGTAGTGCATGGGTGATTGGATAAGTGCATGGGTAGTGTATCAGTGAATGAATGAGTGCAAGGGTAGTGCCTGGGTGATTGGATGTGTGCATGGGTAGTGCTTGAATGAATGGATGAGTGCATGAGTAGTGCCTGAGTAAATGGATGAGTGTATGGGTAGTGCCTGGGTGAATGGAGAGTACATGAGTAGTGCCTTAGTGAATGAATGATTACATGAATACTGCCTGAGTGAATGAATGAGTGCAAGGATAGTGCCTGGGTGATTTGATAAGTGCATGGATACTGCCTGAGTGAGGATGAGATTATGGGTAGTGCATGGGTGATTGGATAAGTGCATGGGTAGTGTATCAGTGAATGAATGAGTGCAAGGGTAGTGCCTGGGTGATTGGATGTGTGCATGGGTAGTGCTTGAATGAATGGATGAGTGCATGAGTAGTGCCTGAGTAAATGGATGAATGCAAGGATAGAGGCTGGGTGATTGCATGAGTGTATGAGTATTGCCTGAGTAAATGGATGAGTGCATGGGTAGTGTCTGGGTGATGTGACAAGTGCATGGGTAGTAGCTGGGTGATTGGATGAGTGTATGAGTAGTGCCTGGGTAAATGGATCACTGCATGAGTAGTGCCTGAGTAAATGGATGAGTGTATGGGTAGTGGCTGGGCGATTGGGTGAGTGCATGAGTAGTGCCTGAGTAAATGGATGAATGCATGGATACTGCCTGAGAGAATGGATGAGATTATGGGTAGTGCCTGAGTGAATGGATTAGTGCATGAGTAGTGCCTGAGTGAGTGGATGAGTGCAACGGTACTGCCTGGATTATTGGATAAGTGCATGGGCAGTGTCTGAGTGAATGGATCACGGCATGAGTACTGCCTGAGTGAATGGATGACTGTATGGGTAGTGGCTGGGTGATTGGATGAGTGCATGAGTAATGCCTGAGTGAATGGATTAGTGCATGAGTAGTGTCTGGGTGATTGGGTGAGTACATGGGTAGTGTATCAGTGAGTTGATGAGTACAAGGGTACTGCCTGGGTCATTGGACATGTGCATGGGTAGTGCCTGGGTGAATGGATGAGTGCATGAGTAGTGCCTGAGTGAGTGCATGAGTGCAAGGGTACTGTCTGGGTAATTGAATAAGTGCATGGACAGTGCCTGAGTGAATGGATCAGTGCACCATTAGTGCCTGAGTGAATGCATGAGTGTATGGGTAGTGGCTGGGTGATTGGATGAGTGCATGAGTAGTGGCTGGGTGATTGGATGAGTGCATGAGTAGTGGCTGAGTGAATGGGTGAGTGTATGTGCAGTGCCTGGGTGAATGTATTAGTACATGAGTAGTGCCTAAGTGAATGGATGAGTACATTAATACTGCCTGAGTGAATGGATGAGTGCAATGATAGTGCCTGAGTGATTTGATAAGTGCATGGATACTGCCTGAGTGAGGATGAGATTATGAGTAGTACCTGGTTGATTGGATGATTGGATGTGTAGTGCCTGAGTGATTAAACAAGTGCATCAGTAGTGCCTGAGTGAATAGATGAGTGCAAGGTTAGTGCCTGGTTCATTGGATAAGTGCATGGGTAGTGTCCGAGTAAATGGGTGAATGCATGGGTGGTGCCTGAGTGATTGAATTAGTGCATGAGTAGTGCCTGAGTAAATGGATGAGTGCATGGGTAGTGCCTGAGTGAATGGATGAGTGCATGAGTAGGGCCTGAATAAGTGCATGAGTGCAAGGGTACTGTCTGGGTAATTGAATAAGTGCATGGACAGTGCCTGAGTGAATGGATCAGTGCACCAGTAGTGCCTGAGTGAATGGATGAATGTATGGCTAGTGGCTGGGTAATTGGATGAGTGCATGAGTAGTGCCTGAGTGAATGGATGAGTGTATGGGTAGTACCTGGGTGAATGTATTAGTGCATGAGTAGTGCCTGAGTAAATGGACGAGTACATGAGTAGTGCCTTAGTGAATGGATGAGTACCTGAATACTGCCTGAGTGAATGAATGAGTGCAAGGATAGTGCCTGGGTGATTTGATAAGTGCATGGATACTGCCTGAGTGAGGATG
Source organism: Calotriton arnoldi (assembly GCA_963921515.1). NCBI lineage: Eukaryota > Metazoa > Chordata > Amphibia > Caudata > Salamandridae > Calotriton > Calotriton arnoldi. Next base: position 532,899 of record CAWUFW010012415.1, read on the forward strand.
AGATTATGGTTAGTGCATTAGTAGTGTATGGGTGATTGGATGAGTGCATGGGTAGTGTATCAGTGAATAGATGAGTGCAATGGTAGTGCCTGGGTGATTGGATGAGTGCATGGGTAGTGCTTGAGTGAATGGATGAGTGTATGGGTAGTGCTTGGATGAATGTATTAGTGCATGAGTAGTGCCTGAGTGAATGGACGAGTACATTAGTAGTGCCTTTGTGAATGGATGAGTACATGAATACTACCTGAGTGAATGAATGAGTGCAAGGATAGTGCCTGGGTGATTTGATAAGTGCATGGATACTGCCTGAGTGAGGATGAGATTATGGGTAGTGCCTGGTTGATTGGATGATTGCATGTGTAGTGCCTGAGTGATTGGACAAGTGCATCAGTAGTGCCTGAGTGAATAGATGAGTGCAATGTTAGTGCCTGGTTCATTGGATAAGTGCATGGGTAGTGCCTGAGTAAATGGGTGAATGCATGGGTGGTGCCTGAGTGATTGAATTAGTGCATGAGTAGTGCCTGAGTAAATGGATTAGTGCATGGGCAGTGCCTGAGTGAATGAATGAGTGCATGAGTAGTGCCTGAGTGAGTGCATGAGTGCAAGCGTACTGTCTGGGTAATTGAATAAGTACATGGACAGCGCCTGAGTAAATGGATCAGTGCATCAGTAGTGCCTGAGTGAATGGATGAATGGATGGCTAGTGGCTGGGTGATTGGATGAGTGCATGAGTAATGCCTGAGTGAATGGATGAGTGTATGGGTAGGTCCTGGGTGAATGTATTAGTGCATGAGTAGTGGCTGAGTCAATGAACGAGTACATGAGTAGTGCCTTAGTGAATGGATGAGTACCTGAATACTGCCTGAGTGAATGGATGAGTACAAGGATAGTGCCTGGGTGATTTGATAAGTGGATGGATACTGCCTGAGTAAGGATGAGATTATGGTTAGTGCATGAGTAGTGCATGGGTGATTAGATGAGTGCATGGGTAGTGTATCAGTGAATGGATGAGTGCAAGGGTAGTGCCTGGGTGATTTGATGAGTGCATGGGTAGTGCTTGAGTGAATGGATGAGTGTATGGGAAGTGCCTGGGTGAATGTATTAGTGCATGAGTAGTGCCTGAGTGAATGGACGAGTACATGAGTAGTGCCTTTGTGAATGGATGAGTATATGAGTACTACCTGAGTGAATGAATGAGTGCAAGGATAGTGCCTGGGTGATTTGATAAGTGCATGGATACTGCCTGAGTGACGATGAGATTATGGATAGTGCATGAGTAGTGCATGGGTGACTGGATGAGTGCATGGGTAGTGTATCAGTGAATGGATGAGTGCAAGGGTAGTGCCTGGGTGATTGGATGAGTGCCTGGGTAGTGCTTGAGTGAATGGATGAGTGCATGAGTAGTGCCTGAGTAAATGGATGAGTGCAAGGATAGTGACTGGGTGATTGCATGAGTGCATAAGTATTGCCTGAGTGAATGGATGAGTGCATGAGTAGTGCCTGAGTGAGTGCATGAGTGCAAGGGTACTATTTGGGTAATTGTATAAGTGCATGGACTGTGCCTGAGTGAATGGATCATGCATCAGTAGTGCCTGAGTGAATACATGAGTGTATGGGTAGTGGCTGGGTGATTGGATGAGTGCATGAGTAGTGGCTGGGTGGTTGGATGGGTGCATGGGTAGTGCCTGGGTGACTGAATGAGTGCACGTGTAGTGCCTGAGTGAATGGATGAGTACATGAATAGTGTCTGAGTGAACAGATGAGTGCAAGGATAGTGCCTGGGTCAATGGATAAGTACCTGGGTGGTGTCTGAGTGAATGTATGAGTGTATGGGTAGTGCCTGAGTGAATGGATAAATGTATGGGGATACCTGAGTGAATGGATTAGTGCTTGAGTAGTGCCTGAGTGAATGGATGAGTGCATGTGTAGTCCTTGAGTCAATGGATGAGCATATGGGTAGTGCCAGAGTAAATGGATGAGTACATGAGCAGTGTCTGGGTGATTGTACGAGTGCATGGGTAGTGCCTGAGGGAATTGATGAGTACATGCGTACTGCCTGATTGAATGGATGAGTGCAAGGATAGTGCCTAGGTGATTGGATAAGTGCATGGATACTGCCTGAGTGAATGGATGAGATTATGGGTAGTGTCTGAGTGAATGTATGAGAGCATGAGTAGTGCCTGAGTGAGTGGATGAGTGCAATGGCACTGCCTGGGTTATTGGATAAGTGCATGGGTAGTGCCTAAGTGAGTGGATCTCTGCATGAGTAGTGCCTGAATGAATGGATGAGTGTATGGGTAGTGGCTGGGTGATTTGATGAGTGCATGAGTGGTGCCTGAGTGAATAGATGAGTACCTGGGTTGTGCCTGAGTGAATGGATTAGTGCATGAGTAGTGCCTGAGTGAGTGGATGAGTGCAACAGTACTGCCTGGATTATTGGATAAGTGCATGGGTAGTGTCTGAGTAAATGGATCACAGCATAGGTACTGCCTGAGTGAACAGATGAGTGTATGGGTAGTGGCTGGGTGATTGGATGAGTGCATGGGTAGTGCCTGAGTGAATGGATGAGTGCAAGGATAGTGCCTGGGTCATTGGATAAGTGCATGGACAGTGCCTGTGTGAATGGATGAATTCATGGGTATTGACTGAGTGAATGGATTAGTGCATGAGTAGTGCATGAGTGAATGGATGAGAGCATGAGTAGTGCCTTATTGAGTGGATGAGTGCAACAGTACTGCATGGGTTATTGAATAAGTGCATGGGTAGTTCCTAAGTGAGTGGATCACTGCATGAGTAGTGCCTGAGTGAATGGATGAGTGTATGGGTAGTGGCTGGGTAAATGGATGAGTACATGAGTAGTGCCTGAGTGAATAGATTAGTGTGGGGATAGTGCCTGGGTCATTGGATAAGTGCATGGGTAGTGCCTGAGTGAATGTATGAGTGTATGGGTAGTGACTTAGTGAACACATGACTCTATACGTACCGCCTGAGTGATTGGATGCGTATCTGAGTAGTGGCTGGGAAATTGGATGAATGCAAATGCAGTATCTGATTGACTGGCTAACTGCCTTAGTAGTTACTGGATAATTGGATGAGTGGAACTGTAGTGCCTGGGAAATGGGATGAGTATATGAGTAGTGACTTGATCCATCACAAGATTAGTGATTTGCCACACGTAATATATCCCAACCTCTAACCGCTGTGAAAAAATATAAACAGAAAACAATGCATTCAAATTTCATTTTGAACATTAGGCAACCAAACAACATACAATATTTTTCACCAAAACTTTAATTCAACATAGACAAAGGTTTTACTGTTTTTTACTGTTTCAGCTTTCATACTTCTTCACTTTCAACAGTGCTCTGTGTGAAGCATCATCATCAAACAGTGGGAAAAAATAATCAATGGATTGTAAAAAAAATGTGAACAGTACATCATTTCAAATATGTCATACTGTGCACTGCACTCACTGTAAGTTTTTTAATAGTGGCTTGCTGATAGGTTACTACGTTAATGAAAGCAACTATATGTTATCAATCAATCAATCAGAACATTTGTAAAGCGAACTACTCACCCGTGAGGGTCTCAAGGCGCTGGGGGGGGAGGAGGTGCTGCTACTTCTCAAACAGCCAGGTCTTGAGTAGCCTCCTGAAGGTTAGTAGGTCCTGGGTCTGCCGTAGGAGGATGGGGAGGGTGTTCCAGGTCTTGGCGGCAAGGTAGGAGAACGATCTTCCACCGGTGGTCGCTCTTCAGATGCGGGGGACGATGGCGAGGGCGAGGTCGGCGGAGCGGAGCTGGCGGTTTGGGGTGTAGAAGGTGAGTCGTCTGTTGAGGTATGCCGGTCCGGTGTTGTGGAGTGCTTTTTGTGCATGGGTGAGGAGCTTGAAGGTGATCCTCTTGTTGACGGGGAGCCAGTGCAGGTCTCTCAGGTGGGGTGAGATGTGGCTGTGGCGAGGGATGTCGAGGATGAGGCGTGCAGAGGCGTTCTGTATGCGTTGCAGTCGTTTCAGGAGTTTGGCCGAGGCTCCCACATAGAGGGCGTTTCCGTAGTCCAGCCTGCTGCTGACGAGGGCCTGGGTGACCGTTCTTCTTGTTTCGGTGGGGATCCACCTGTAGATCTTGCGGAGCATGCGTAGGTTGTTGAAGCAGGAGGACGAGACGGCGTTGACCTGCTTGGTCATGGAGAGTGTCGAGTCGAGGATGACCCCAGGTTGCGTGCATGGTCGGTGGGTGTCGGTGCTGCTCCCAGTGTGGTTGGCTACCAGGAGTCGTCCCAGGCTGACGGGGTGGAGCCGAGGATGAGGATCTCCGTCTTGTCCAAGTTCAGCTTCAGTCGGCTCTTCTTCATCCACTCGGCGACGGCCTTCATTCCTTCGTGGAGGTTGGCTTTGGCGGTGAGGGGGTCCTTGGTGAGGGAGAGAATCAGCTGGGTGTCGTCGGCGTAGGAGATGATGTTGAGGTCGTGCAGTCGGGCGACGTGGGCGAGCGGTTAAAACTGTTTCTGATATTTTTATATCTGGTAGAAAATGTCCAACATTTATGAAGCAGTCTTAATTTTTGGATATCCTTTTGTAAACATCATCCATGTTAGGCCAAATGATGTCTAAAATGTTCTTAGTCCATGTACGAAAAACATAACACACAGTACTACGTAGAAGTTACTGTGGCAGAAACAAAAAAGGACTTTTTAGTGATGAAGAGACTTTTCACATGCAACTTAAGGCTACTGGTATTATAGTACATCCATTTACTTTTTTTCTGTAGTAACACAATGTAGTCCTCAAATGTTTTATAAATTCCTTTCTCGCAGTTAAAAAGAGTCTTTCTTTTCTATCAGCTTGCTGTAGACAATACCCCTAATAGGCCGAATAATGTCTCCGAAACACATAATCCATATATATGTCAACACAATACCACATTTTCTTATACTAAATTCTCCTTAGAAATTCGCTTCAAGAAATAGCAGATATGAGTTTGGTAACATTTTAGGTAGTCTTGATTTTAATGTCACTTGTATGTCATTGCACTCTGTTCATCCTGTATGACATCTTAAATATATTGTGTAGTGTCCAGAGGTTATATTAAAACCTTCATGAAATATGATTGCTATAGTTGTTAAAGTTCTTTTTGGGATGGAAATTTGTCCATCTTTAAAGTTTGTAATTTCAGTTCCTAATTTAGTACCATCCACTCTGCATCGTTGTAGCATGACTATGACATATTTTCCATGCCTTTGTAGAAACAACGTTTATCTAAGTTCTGATCTGCAGTTTGAACAGGTCATATCTTGATGGGCGTTTGTAGGTAATTTTTCAAAGGGCACAGCTTTACAATCTGGTAATGTCAAGTAGAGAACTCATTATAAATTGATTTCAGTCCTAGATGTAAATTCACAATCTTCACAGATATGGGTCCATTTATAAGTTAAACCACATAATTCATTGATATTCACATCTTCTTCGTCTAATGGTCCTAGCATTACCATTAGAAAATATTGAGCATCCTGCTTAAGATTTTGAGAGACCCTAATGATCCAGTACAGTCATCAGTGAGTTTTCTTATTCCAGTAGCAGAATGTATAATTCTTCTGTCACTTCTTAATTCTTCAAGTAAACTACACAGTTGTGAAGACATTCTTTTATCTACCTTTTCTTTCATAGAATTTGTAAAATGAGGCAAATTGTATACTGCATTTAAAACTACATTAGCATAACAGTTCCCTCTAGATTTATTATCAAAATGATATCCTTCTATTTCCTCATTGTGCTGTAGTTTTCTTTTCTTTTCTCCTAGTTGTTTTTCTTTTTGTTCACCTTTCTATTCAACTCTGATAGACTGCTTTGATATTTTCACTTTGGGCGCATTATCACTTTTTGAAGCACATGATACTGGCCTAAATGAGAAGCATATTGAGCTCTTAACCAATTATACTTCCTTACTCATCTCACATCAACACTTACTTTCTTCTCATCAAAATCAATCAGAAATAAAGAAGACTATGTTCTAATTCGTGACAAAGCAACATATGACATTCCTTCTTTGAATACACTACTACCAATATTAACAAGACCTCTATCTACTCTTAAACCTTGTGATTTGTGAATAGTTACTGCATACGCTAAAGACACTGGGAACTGCTTTCGCTGGACATACAAGTTTTTCACAAGTAGGAAATGTACAACACATCTACCAATCTGCTTAACTTCTGCAATATCATGAAGATTTTTATGGCTACGTATTCCACATCATTTCTGTTTGGATAATTAATACATTTCATAACTTTACCCATTGCGCCATTCACTAGCCCTTCTTCAACATTTAAATTACGACGTACGATTACATGATAATTTTTACAAATACGTAACTGTTTTTCTAATCCTTCAGTTTTTGACACAGACATTGCTAAACTATCCAATTTTGATTGCACTTTTTCTATTAGTAGCACTGTAACTCCATGATGCTCCACTTTATCATTTGCTCTAATTTCAATGATCTCCTCTTTTTCCAGTTGCAATAATCGTTCATTGAATTTACTACACTCCTCAAGAGTTGGTATCAAACAAACAATAGACTTCTCTTATTTAACAAAGTTATACATTACTTCTGCAGCTGAAACATTACTTGGAAACAGATTTTTAATGAGACGGGCTACAAATAGTGTATTTCCCTCTTTTGTGAGGACCCCCACTCTTATATCCTTTAGTATATTTCCATAATGCCTGTCTGATGCTTGGCACACATTTTTTATTAACTCTTAGGGGCCGATTCCGATTCCGGCCGGAAAACGTACCGACCGAGTAGGAGCCGGAATACATTCCGACCGACACGTACCGGTGCAGCCCGACCCGCCAAGTACGATGAGAAGCGAGCAAAACCCGACCGACTCGTACGGAACACAAGCCGAAGGACCGAGCCACGCGGAAAACAGCAATCCGGCCGGAAAAACACGCGATTCGAACCGACCGACTCGCCCCCGGAACAATACCGAGCGAGACGTACCCGTGGACTCCCACCTGCCAAGTACGATGCAAGGCGTGGAAAACACGACCGAGTCGCACGGAGGACAAGCCGTCACGACCGACACGCATACAAAACTGCAGGCGAAGCAACCCAAAACACCGCGACCGACGCGTACGCAGCATAGAAAACAGCACAAACACAGCGTGAGCGAAGCGGATAAGCCGATGCGAGACAACTGCAGGGTCCGACTCGGTCACAAGAACGTCTCCTACATGCACGAAAAAAGTACAAAGGGAAAATACACAAAAAAGGGCAAACAAGCAATTACAAAGCCAATAAATACTGGGGGGAGGCGCAGGGAACAAAGACACACCCACAACTCCACCTATATAAAGGACACAAATCCCTACCATGATCCTTTGCAAATTCAAATTACCTGCCAGCACTCAACAGACAGCAACCACACACCCACAGCTCATCCATCACACAAGCCACACACCATCAGCACCACAACAAATAGAAACCTCACATACACCTATCAAAACACACACTCACACACCTACACCTGCACACCAACACACACATCACTCACCATCACCACCCATCACCATGCCCCCAAAGAAGAATCATAAGTTCCTAGATAGTGAATTGGAAGTCCTGGTAGATGAGATCCTCAGGGTAGAGCCACAGCTCTTTGGTACACTGGTCCAATAGACACCCACGTCACAGAAAACAAAGATGTAGGAGAGGATCGTCGACAGGGTGAACGCACAATCACCATGTTTGCGCACAAAGACAGACATCCAGAACAGGTGGTATGACGTGCGCAGGAGGGTCAAGGAGCTGTTGAAGAAGGACTACCTCTTGAGCCAACACACCGGCAGTGGCCCTCCTGCCAAGCCAGTATACCTCAGGCCCTGGGAGGAGAAGGTCCGGGCCATCCTACCACCAGTGAGCGTCTATGGACTAGAAAACATCCCAGAGCCTGGTGAGTACACAACAAATGTACACAATATTCTGCGACTACACACACACATCACTGTCAAGGGGAGAGTCAAACCATGCACTCTTAGCAAATACACAGCAACCAGAACAGAATCATCCCAAAATGTGTATGTCACTCAGAGAAACACAACACATGACATCTCAAAGTGACATTTAACTGTGTCATCACATGTACAAACACAACTACAACTACAGCTAGGCAGTGGCACAAATATAACTGACAAACACATCCAGACAAGTAGCCACCGCTACAACACCACCACACAGTGAAGCCCACTGAAAGAAAGGAAATATGTGTATGCTGGGCAAGTCAGTGTAGCCAATAGCATCATGGGAGTTGTAGGCACAGATATTGGTCACCCCACAACTGTCCCATCAACACCACCATGAACCATGCGCACATCACAGGGAGTGGAAAAGGACTCACAAGATGGCTGACACTGGCTACTGCTGTGGGGAGCACAAGGCCCTGCTGGCAACTGTGCAACAACCAACAGCAGGACACCACTGACTGACATCCTGAAAGACAACTTGCACTCCCTGCAATGGAAGCACGTTCCATGGTGGGATATCTGGCTGGGTGGGAAGGAGGACTCACAGCACTGACCATAGTCACAAGCACCTCCCCTCACACACCCCCTCAACACAAACTCCACATAACCCACCTGGGAGAATGCAATGCCTCACATCCTAACTGAAGATCCCACAAAGAACCACCACCCTGGGTTATGCTGTGTGAAGCACAGGGACACTCCTGGGACTTTTAGCCAAACAACTGCCAGAACAACACTCCCAGCCATCCATTCAGCACAGGCAGCCCACCCCACAGGGAAGCAGAGTCAAAAGGAAGGAAGGATGGGCATGCTGGGAGAGGGGGTGGAGGCAATAGCATCATGGGAGTTGTAGGCACAGATATTGGTCACCCCCACAACTGTCCCATCAACACCACCATGAACCATGCACACATCACAGGGAGTGGAAAAGGACTCACAAGATGGCTGACACTGGCTACTGCTGTGGGGAGCACAAGGCCCTGCTGGGAACTGTGCAACAACCAACAGCAGCACACCACTGACTGACATCCTGAAAGACAACTTGCACTCCCTGCAATGGAAGCACGTTCCATGGTGGGATATCTGGCTGGGTGGGAAGGAGGACTCACAGCACTGACCATAGTCACAAGCACCTCCCCTCACACACCCCTCAACACAAACTCCACATAACCCACCTGGGAGAATGCAATGCCTCACATCCTAACTGAAGATCCCACAAAGAACCACCACCCTGGGTTATGCTGTGTGAAGCACAGGGACACTCCTGGGACTTTTAGCCAAACAACTGCCAGGACAACACTCCCAGCCATCCATTCAGCACAGGCAGCCCACCCCACAGGGAAGCAGAGTCAAAAGGAAGGAAGGATGGGCATGCTGGGAAGGGGGGTGGAGGCAATAGCATCATGGGAGTTGTAGGCACAGATATTGGTCACCCCCACAACTGTCCCATCAACACCACCATGAACCATGCGCACATCACAGGGAGTGGAAAAGGACTCACAAGATGGCTGACACTGGCTACTGCTGTGGGAGCACAAGGCCCTGCTGGGAACTGTGCAACAACCAACAGCAGGACACCACTGACTGACATCCTGAAAGACAACTTGCACTCCCTGCAATGGAAGCACGTTCCATGGTGGGATATCTGGCTGGGTGGGAAGGAGGACTCACAGCACTGACCATAGTCACAAGCACCTCCCCTCACACACCCTCAACACAAACTCCACATAACCCACCTGGGAGAATGCAATGCCTCACATCCTAACTGAACATCCCACAAAGAACCACCACCCTGGGTTATGCTGTGTGAAGCACAGGGACACTCCTGGGACTTTTAGCCAAACAACTGCCAGGACAACACTCCCAGCCATCCATTCAGCACAGGCAGCCCACCCCACAGGGAAGCAGAGTCAAAAGGAAGGAAGGATGGGCATGCTGGGAAGGGGGGTGGAGGCAATAGCATCATGGGAGTTGTAGGCACAGATATTGGTCACCCCCACAACTGTCCCATCAACACCACCATGAACCATGCACACATCACAGGGAGTGGAAAAGGACTCACAAGATGGCTGACACTGGCTACTGCTGTGGGGAGCACAAGGCCCTGCTGGGAACTGTGCAACAACCAACAGCAGCACACCACTGACTGACATCCTGAAAGACAACTTGCACTCCCTGCAATGGAAGCACGTTCCATGGTGGGATATCTGGCTGGGTGGGAAGGAGGACTCACAGCACTGACCATAGTCACAAGCACCTCCCCTCACACACCCCCTCAACACAAACTCCACATAACCCACCTGGGAGAATGCAATGCCTCACATCCTAACTGAAGATCCCACAAAGAACCACCACCCTGGGTTATGCTGTGTGAAGCACAGGGACACTCCTGGGACTTTTAGCCAAACAACTGCCAGGACAACACTCCCAGCCATCCATTCAGCACAGGCAGCCCACCCCACAGGGAAGCAGAGTCAAAAGGAAGGAAGGATGGGCATGCTGGGAAGGGGGGTGGAGGCAATAGCATCATGGGAGTTGTAGGCACAGATATTGGTCACCCCCACAACTGTCCCATCAACACCACCATGAACCATGCGCACATCACAGGGAGTGGAAAAGGACTCACAAGATGGCTGACACTGGCTACTGCTGTGGGGAGCACAAGGCCCTGCTGGGAACTGTGCAACAACCAACAGCAGGACACCACTGACTGACATCCTGAAAGACAACTTGCACTCCCTGCAATGGAAGCACGTTCCATGGTGTGATATCTGGCTGGGTGGGAAGGAGGACTCACAGCACTGACCATAGTCACAAGCACC